>CANNZV010000927.1:0-199773 GCA_947561585.1 Caprella mutica | reverse complement strand
CGTCATCACTTTGTGTTGAATGCTGCCGTGTACGTCATAACAGATTACTTAATATAGCTAGATAAATACTTAAATTAGGAACAATATAAATTATTTAAATAATCAATTAAAGAGTATTATAATTTATTATTTCAGTAGTTAAAAAAAAATGAAGTACCTAGGTGGTATTTTTATTTTCATTAAATCAAATTAATTACTAATTACATTATTTTACTGTATGAATAAATATGTTATATTTCGAATATTAATTTATTTCCACCATATCAGTTTATTTCCACCATATCTGTTTATTTCCCATAATATATAACAATTATTATATTTTCATTCATGCAAAATATGTCTTTTATTTTCGTCATAAAAATGATAACCATTGTGAACATTTATTTTCTATTTTTATTTCTCGTCATAAATGAAAAATAATTCGAATTACGAAAAAAGGTAAAGCAGTTGTTTTCGTAGTCTCTTTTTATATTTATTTTAAAGTCAATTAATGGTATTTTTTATTCTCTATATTAATTATATATTTCTTAATATTTATTCATTTGAATTAAATCCCAATCCATTACATTATAAATTATTATTTGAATAATTTGAATGGAATAAAAGTAAATTACCTATGTTATGATATTACTTTGTTGACAATCTCTATTATAATCATCACGTACCATATATGGTACACCATGTGGTTATGCAGGTTAAGTCAAACAAATAATCTGTTATTCCCAACTCTTTGTTACAGAGTTTATGTTCAAGTATGAAGGTGAGAGTCTCGGTGATGGCAGCTTCCCTTTGCCCCGTAAGTCCACTGGTTGTCCCCCTGATCTTTATTTA
The DNA here is from genome assembly GCA_947561585.1 of Caprella mutica. Classification (NCBI taxonomy): domain Eukaryota; kingdom Metazoa; phylum Arthropoda; class Malacostraca; order Amphipoda; family Caprellidae; genus Caprella; species Caprella mutica. Next base: position 198,942 of record CANNZV010000927.1, on the reverse strand, counting down.
ACGGACTCACCTTCTGATTCTCTTGAAAATGTCTGCAGTATAATCAGCAGCCTAGCACCAGTAAAGTCTTGGATAGACTCAAGAACGTGAGTCATGAGACTGTTTGTCCAAACAGTTACCTCAGTGTTAAACATTGTTAGCTTTTCAAGAGATGGAATGAAAGTAAAACTTTAAGAGTGTTTAATTAGAGTACAATTAGTTACTAATTTTGAGATGTAATTGGTATTGGAATTAGAAATTTTATTTGCTGGAACATTGTGTAATCTCAGTTGAATCTATTTTATATTATTTAAACATTCCTTTCACATTAATTATATGTAATGCATACTTCCTGGTGTGTACTGCACACTTTCTTTTGTTTATTATGTGACAAGTATTACATTAGGAACAAAAATAACTACCATTTTCTATTACCTTTACAATAGTAACTTCAATTAACTTTTTAATACTCATATCTTTCCACCTCTTCCATGCAATAGAAATACCAAATTAAAATGGAAATACCCACCTGTCTAAATAATGTCCTGGTATTTTTTAATTTACTCTATATCCAATATGTAAGATTGAAGTGGAAGATTATAGCTACTAATTTCAATAAGGTATATATGTCAAGAGTTAATATTAATGATTATCATACTTCACATTTATTTATAACAGTATGTGCCTATTACTATAGTTATTATCCACGTTACAGATTCTTTGGGCTGTACCTAGCGAGATGTTCTCTCTCTGCTTCTGACGTCACATCTTTGGTGGAGAAGTTAAGCGCCAAAAACTTCAAAACTAAGAATGATGGAGTTACCAGGGTAGTCAAACTCAGGTCAGTTTGAGAAAATGAACACTACAAATAAACATGAAAAGAAAAATAAATTTTTCTGAAAATAATAAAAATATTTTCTCTACGGTGATATAATTATTCTCTTATAAATTAGATTAGATCCTGTAGGGAAAATGTATCAAGATAAGATCATTGGAAAAAGATATAGCAAATTATAACCACTTTCTAACTTCAAAATAACACAATAATTACCGTAGAACAATCAATAACTGAAATGCCATTACTTATAGTTGATAACACGTGTTATTCTATTTCAGTTCTGCACGCAATGAGTACTGCATTGCTTGCAGAGACTATCACAGCGAGAAAGATTTGAACTGCTACCGACTGGAGCTGGCAAGGTAAAGATTTATTTACTGCGTAACTGAGATTGAAGAACTACCCTATTTCTTATCTTTAATTTAGCTCTGTAACTTGGGTGTGAATGTTGTTCTTTATTTTATCACTAGTGTAATTGCCCGTTAAGAATAACGTGTTATCAATTGCATCACTATCAATATTTGTGTAATTTAACTATCAACACTTTGATCCGTGTCCTTAGATTTAATGGAAGTTATTAATTGGAAAAGGATAATTATATTATAATTATATCATAGACATGACTGATGAGTTACAGAGTACATTAATTTTCTGACTGATGTTGCAAATAGTTCTTCATAAACTTTCACTGTAGATTTTAAATAATTTCTAATTCAGTTACAGGAATAATCATTTATTGCACTCATATAAGAATTGGTATTCATGCTATCACTTGTTAACATAATTAGTCTAATTTCTGAATATTATTCAAACCGGATGTGTAGTTTATCACAAGTCTATGACTGAGCTCTATGTATTCAAAGCGTGACAGACAGACAGACAGACCAATAAAGATAAGGAAACTATTTATGGGGGTGATTCATTTGACCACAGGAAGATATTCCAGTGAAAGAGAAATAGTGTCAAGTTATTCAATTGGAACATTATTCATTTCTTGAGTCTATCCGTACAAACACAGTAAAGTTTATTTTAGCTAACTAGAAATGTACTCAAAATAGAGGCAATGTTTTCATCTCTTCAGGCAACAAACCAATCTTTCGTCATAAATCAATAATAGCTACCAATTATATATTCACATGTACTATTAATAAGCGTAATTCATAACTTGAAATATAACAAATAGGTATTTAATTCAAATGAAATAGAATACAGATTTAATACACTTTATTTTGTTGTTAACTGTTCTATTTTATTTTAATTGGATAAATTCGAATATATAAGAGAGTGAACCCAAATCTTCCTTTGTTTCGGTTAGCAAACAGTTTGGACACAGAGTAGCTTTCCTGCGTTCACTATCTACAGAAAAGTTAGACATTTGACATGAATTTTCTAACATTTTTTAGTGATATTCTTGTAGAACTTTTCTGGTTTGTTTCACGTGAAATTATTTCTCTGTTGTTTTATTCTTTTCCATATAATTTGTAAAATTGTTATTTGAAGCGCGTGGAGTCTGTACGAGAACACAGTCATGTGCATGACTCTTGATATTTTTAACAGCTTAGCCACCTTTGAATTCCCTCAGGTTCCATTATTTTATTTTCCCGGTACTTGAAATACATTTGAGGATGATAACAATATTCTAAATAAATGCTTTACGTGGTTATGCTTTCATGTGCCTAATTGTTATGATTATAAATATGATAATAATTATTTAGCACTGATCTAAACCGACAAACTGTAGAAAATAACCGTTACACCAAATAATATGATGAGTATTTTCAGTTGGTGCCATTTCATTTGTTACAACAAACTGAAGAAAAAGAATGATTTTCTTCAACCAACAGAAGAAACTGTTTAATTTTACCGCTAAAATTGAAACACTTTTTCAAAGTCATAACTGAAAACTCTTAAACATCAATCATTTCTCAGATTAAGTCAGTTATGTACAATTATTTTAAAATAATAGGCGTAATGTAAGACTCTTTAATAATAACATTTATGATCTACCTCCATTAGCGTAATTTATTCCTCCACTAACACTAGCGATTACAATCGGTAGTAAGGATCACAACTTACGACTGAATGAGTCTAATGTCTCCATCACAATTATTCTTTGTGATAGACAATATAAAGTACACTGATTACTATAGGGATTTATTTTAACTGAGAGAGACTAACAGTTCTCCTTTATTGCAGCCAAAACAATAGTATTTGTACAATCGCCTGAGCACTACAAAAAACAAAGGAAAGGAAAGAGAAACAAACTCCTGAATTATTTGGGACGCAAGATGAAAGACCTCCTATAGGAAGAAGAGTGGCACAAACCACAACAATTGGGACTAGTGATGATTGCTCTGAACTTACAGAGTTTCTGTTATTCTGAACACTATTATCATCTATTGGGACTAGTGATAATTGCTCTGAACTTACAGAGTTTCTGTTATTCTGAACACTGTTATCATCTATTGGGACTAGTGATGATTGTTCTGAACTTACAGAGTTTAGGAGGAAATGTTTGTTGGGTTAAAGTTTTATTTTAATTATTGATTTACTATAGAGACATTTAAACATTGAAGTGATTGATGCTCTACCTATTAGTTAAGTAGTTTGTACTTATTACTTAATTTTTATCATGTTATCCTATTGATTTATACTCTATACATTAAAAATTTATACCTACTATTGAATGCTTAGTAAGTGATACTTATTGCTTAATGCTTAGTAGGTTATACTTATTTCTTAATGCTTAGTAGGTTATACTTATTACTTAATGCTTAGTAGGTTATACTTATTGCTTATTGCTTAGTAGGTTATACTTATTACTTAATGCTTAGTAGGTTATACTTATTGCTTAATGCTTAGTAGGTTATACTTATTGCTTAATGCTTAGTAGGTTATACTTATTGCTTAATGCTTAGTAGGTTATACTTATTGCTTAATGCTTAGTAGGTTATACTTATTACTTAATGCTTAGTAGGTTATACTTATTGCTTAATGCTTAGTAGGTTATACTTATTGCTTAATGCTTAGTAGGTTATACTTATTGCTTAATGCTTAGTAGGTTATACTTATTGCTTAATGCTTAGTAGGTTATACTTATTACTTAATGCTTAGTAGGTTATACTTATTACTTAATGCTTAGTAAGTTATACTTATTGCTTAATGCTTAGTAGGTTATACTTATTGCTTAATGCTTAGTAGGTTATACTTCTTACTTAATGCTTAGTAGGTTATACTTATTGCTTAATGCTTAGTAGGTTATACTTCTTACTTAATGCTTAGTAGGTTATACTTATTGCTTAATGCTTAGTAGGTTATACTTATTACCTAATGCTTAGTAGGTTATACCTATTGCTTAATAATAATCAGTTCATGCTCATTATTTACCTCTATTTAACAGTTTATTTACATTTGTTCTTCATTTTTTAGCTTCTAATACAGAGAGTAAATACAGGGTGAGTCAGAGAGAAAGCATTAATAAATTACTTTAAAAACTCTTTAGAAAAGTTAGAAATGAACTGTCGCGACAACAGGCGTCACTAAACACAGATTGTTTTCGTATCTTAAATGTTATTCCTAAATTAAACTTATAAATCTAATTAATGTTTGACATTAAGTTTCATGTTCTATCCCTAATAGTTTGAGAGTTATTACAGTTATTTAATGGGTCATTGTTGCTGTTCCACCCTGTAGATGGGGTAAACCTATAACCACTGTATACTATAAGTTTATTAAATGTTATAACGCTAATATTTTACTATGTTTTACCTCTAACCTAAGTAACATGTATATAAGTAGCCAATGCTTTAAGTATTGCTAACTCTAGGAAATATTTTCAATTTCCTAGAGTTACATTCAAAGAACAACAGGTTTTAATATCATTGCAAAAAGATAAAGATAAATAAATAGTAAAGAGATAAATGAGATGAGACAGTCGTAATAGACAAACTAGAATACAAACAGAAAATAACTTACATAGACAAACAAATTATTCGCACACCGATGGTCCAATTTCAGTGATTGTAGCAGAAATAGTGATGCAGAAAACAGAGAAGACCTTAGTAGAAAATTCATCTTATAATGTAAACTTGGCATTAACAGGACACTTAGCATCAACAGGACACTTAGCATCAACAGGACACTTAGCATCAACAGGAGACTTAGCATCAACAGGACACTTAGCATCAACAGGAGACTTAGCATCAACAGGACACTTAGCATCAACAGGACACTTAGCATCAACAGGAGACTTAGCATCAACAGGACACTTAGCATTAACAGGACACTAAGCATCAACAGGACACTTAGCATCAACAGGACACTTAGCATCAACAGAACACTTAGCATCAACAGGACACTAAGCATCAAAAGGACACTTAGCATCAACAGGACACTTAGCATCAACATGACACTTAGCATCAGCAGGACACTTAGCATCAACAGGACACTTAGCATCAACAGGACACTAAGCATCAACAGGACACTTAGCATCAACAGGACACTTAGCATCAACAGGACACTAAGCATCAAAAGGACACTTAGCATCAACAGGACACTTAGCATCAACAGGACACTTAGCATCAACAGGACACTTAGCATCAACAGGACACTTAGCATCAACAGGACACTTAGCACCAACAGGACACTTAGCATCAACAGGACACTTAGCATCAACAGGACACTTAGCATCAACAGGACACTTAGGATCAACAGGACACTTAGCATCGACAGGACACTTAGCATCAACAGGACACTTAGCATCAAAAGGACACTTAGCATCAACAGGACACTTAGCATCAACAGGACACTTACCTTCCACATTCAACAGGACACTTAGCCTCAACTTTGAAGGTACTTTTAGAGTCCAAGCCTTCAAATACAAGGGCGTCTCTTCATCATCAGGAACATAGTCATGTCCGAGAAATAGTCAGCTAAGCTGGTAAACAAAGGAATTGGATAGATTTGAAGAGGTTTATTTATTCATAAGAGGTTCACCTCGTGCCTTCATCCTCTCACCATCAGATGTAGCGAAGTATTAGTTTGAAGTTATAGAAGAACATTGTAGGTAGAATAAATGAATGTTGTAAGTGCAGATTTGAAGTAGACAGTTTGACATGAATGTCAGTGCAGGCTGGTGAGATGTTGATGGTGTGTCATCTCGAGATCTACTGGCGGTAATCAGTTGATTGCATCACTTTAACTTTACCAGGTGTGTATCTTTGGGTTGACAGACGTTTCGCCGATAGACGTTTCGTCGACAGGACTTTTCATCGACAGGACTTTTCGTCGACATGATTTTTCGTCGATAAGTTTTCGTAAAATGGATATTAACACACTCTAATGTTACAAAACATGTACTTTAACAGAATAATGTATCACACGATCAAATTTTGAAATAGAATAATGGTAAGGAGGAAAAGTATTAAATAAATTACAATCGTTTGTCTACTTTAGTACTAAACCAAAACTATTCAATAATAACAAATTATTTTAGTTATTTGAAAAATTGTATATGTAAGACAAAACTAGAAAATATATATCATATATATCGCATCAAATAATGAAATCATTGAAATCTAAATGACTGTATCCACACTCAAAGAGCTTTCTTAAATTCAATTCTCTGTTTATAAGTAGCCTTGTGTCACATGGGCCGGGAGAGGTTCCTCAGGTATACAGGACTACCACCGAATCACTTATCTCAAATCGTATTACATAATAATAGTTATAAAGAGATCCTTAGTAGAGCCTACTTGAATAAAGAAAACAAGGACTGAGATCGAACACTTTAAAATATATGGTAATAGAATAAATATTATTATAATAAATGCGAGCACAAACTAATCATATCTGTAAAAAAAGACAGAGATAGATAGTCTTACCACTAACACTACTTTGAGATAATAAATTTAATATAAAATGTACTTGACGGCATTGAATACTAAAAAAGTTATTTTATACCTAGAAGTAAAATAGCAAATAGTACTCAGGCAGTCTATTCTCTGAATAAACGGTAATGATATAAATATTTCTATTGTAAATCGTATACAGACCAATTTTCCTGAAGTAAAACTTACTTGCAGTTTTATATCCAGCAAACTCTGACGAATAGAGTAGAAATGTGATTTCTACAATATTATATTTCTACAATCTAAGTACATTATTCTTTATTTATATATGGGTTATAGCTAGCGTGAAGTACTTAGTTCTAATGAATAGAGAAATTAAGAAATAGAGTTGAGGGGACCTTTGAGGAAACTGATAAATGTGGTAAAAAAGAAATGGTATGATCTGTCTTTATATAAAAATTATTTTAAAGGAAATTCAGATTTGTGCCGTGTTCACCTATTATTGTTTTAGTGAGATTGTGAACACTCCATACTATAGGAAGTCCAGTTTCAGCAGTTGTAGAATCTCAATACTCTCTGAACTTGGTGTCATACATACAGATATATTTTATATATTTGTAATCTATCTCACAAATACAATTTACAACAAAAATAGCTTAACTGAAAACAAGTCAAATGACCAAATAAATTTATAATATTACATCTACAATATTTTCTAGAAATGGTGTAATATCATGAATTAATTTGAGGATGGTTGTAACTGTAAAAGATTCAGATCATCTACTTCACTGTTTTCTTTGTCTGTTATTGTGTCACTTCTTTGTTCATCTTTCCTCTCTTTATTTTAACATTTTAATGCATTTTTTAGGAGTTTTTACTTTAATTTCTATTGATTTCATATTTAGCATATAATTTTTTCAATTTTTATTTAATTCTAGAATTGGTAATTTATTTTAAAAGTTAATAGATTTTTGTAATATAGTAGGTCGGTACCATATTTACTTCAGATGATAATATTAGGCATTGGTTTTTCTTTTTAATTTAAGTACTTCTCCTGATGATGAATTGGATATCAATTTGAAAGCTTGAGTATAATAAAAAAAATTGTCAACGCTGAGTCTACTAATCCTTTCAAGACATTTTTTATATTTTGAAGCCGTTGGTCGATTTCAGAGATTTATTAATTTTACTTTTTGATTATTGATAGGTATGAATTTGTTAATAAATTAATAAGTGTTGTTGTTTAACATAAATATATGAAGTAAATTGTTCCTGTCTTTTATTTAAAAAACATCAAAAGTTATGTATTAATTAAAATAACAGTTGTAGAATTGTAAGTCAGAATGAAGAGTCGAGCTCCAAAGAATCTGCAACAATTGAAATGTGTCGCAATTGTAGAATGGATAATTATCTACCTGAAACTACGTTAAATCTCGTCACAAACTATAGAGAAAGACTGCTGAAATTAATCAACATTAAAGATCTTGCAATTATTAATATTATGTTTATGTATTTTTTCCCAACTGTACGAATAATTTTTCGTAAACAACTTTGGTAATTTATGTTTGTTTAAACCTCCCCATAAATATCAATAAAATCTTCATATGGTATATAATTAGTAGGTTAGTCTTCATCTTAACTAATCTATTTACAGTCAATACAAATAATATTACACTAATAATATTATAAGAAATAGCATTAAACTTTTTTTAAGATATATATTTAGTGTGTTTATTTTATGAAGAAAAGTTCAATAGAAATTCAAACTTTTCAATCAATTGATGATATTTTCATCTTTTTATGAACGTTAGCAAGATGACAGACAGGTCATATTGCTGAGAGTAAAGGGACACGGGACTCATTTTCGTATCTATTACTTAAATATGATATCAAATTATAAAAGATTAAATTCAATTATGTTTTCAGTATTTTGAAACTTACTCACATATAACTTTATCATTCTTACTCACATTACTGAGTAAAGGAAATATTAATTAAATGAGATAAAAAACAGTAATTAATGAGATAGATAATATTAGTTAAATGTGCTATGAAGAGGGAAGAAGGAGGACATGGCTATTGCAGAGCCACATCCCCCCGAAACTGCATGCACTAGGTTGTTGTAGCAAAATAAACTATTCGTTGTGTACAGCACATTTAGAGCTAGCTATTCAACTACAATGAAATCTGTTGAGGAATAATTTTATTAATGGTTAAAGTTATATTAAAGATTTCAGCATGAGTAACACATTTAAGACGTTTACTTGTTAGACGTTCAGCATCTATGAAGAAAAGTGAAATAGAAGAGGTGATGTTTGGAAAAAAATGCTCTAGCCCAGTCTTTATTTATACATGGGTTACAGCTAGCGTGAAGTACATTATTCTAAGAATGCTCATTATGCTCATTATTCTAATAATGCTCATTATTCTAATAATGCTCATTATTCTAATAATGCTCATTATTCTAATAATGCTCATTATTCTAATAATGCTCATTATTCTAAGAATGCTCATTATTCTAATAATGCTCATTATTCTAATAATGCTCATTATTCTAATAATACTCATTAGTCTAATAATACTCATTATTCTAATAATGCTCATTATTCTAATAATACTCATTATTCTAATAATGCTCAAAAAGCTCATTATTCTAATAGTGCTCAAAATGCTCATTATTCTAAGAATGCTCACAATGCTCATTATTCTAAGAATGCTCAAAATGCTCATTATTCTAAGAATGCTCACAATGCTCATTATTCTAATAATGCTCACAATGCTCATTATTCTAATAATGCTCAAATGCTCATTATTCTAATAATGCTCAAAATGCTCATTATTCTAATAATACTAAATCTGATTTGTTATCCAATAATAAATTCACCATGGCAAAATATATGATATATTAATGATGCCAAATATATGATAAAATAGGAAGAATAGAGATAATAATTGGAATATAAAGGAATGGCTTTCGAATAATGTTGTGTGAAGTCTGTGTACTTCTACACTGAATATGTTTGATGATATTGTTTGAGTTGGATGAATTTGTTGTGGAACTGTTTGATAGTGTGTACGGGGCATATGAGTTCTGCAGTCTACAGAAACTGCTCTAACTAGTGACTGTGGAGTGCACTCATTCAGTACAGAGTCCTTACAGTCTTCATTGTTTAGAATGTTTAGGCAGAATAAAAGTCTGAAAGAAGTTATCCATTCATAGGTAGTTTTAAGATTTTGTAGAACTCAACATTTATTGAGTTATTAATCTTAAATTACATATTATAACAAAACTAGAGAACCAAATTCGAAATTGTTTACAGTATTCTAATCAGTATATACAGCTGTACAATGAGTGGATAACATCGCTGTTTTTTTTTTCAGAGGCACAGTGGTACGTAACTACGGATTATTCCACAGCAACTTCTACTCCAACAGAGTAACTTTGTTATCTCAACCACAATGATGGGATACATTGTTATTAGGAATAATATAATATAGGTATTATGTTGGAAAGATGATATTAAAAATAGGAAGGTAAAAGATGTATTATTCCATAAGCTCAATTAACTTTTAAAATAATTGTATTTAGAGAAGAGATGTAGCTAGCTATTTCAACCCTCAATGAATCAAAGTCTCTTAACAAAAATAGTTTAATGTAAAGCTATATGTTATTTTAATGGTTTCCTAGAAGTCCAAGTAAACAAATTTACACAACTTTTAGCCTTCAATTATTTCACTTGAATTTTTTATTCAATACTATAATAATAAAATAAAATATCTACCATTATTAATTTATGAGATTTAAATGTTTATATAATAAACAGCAGTTAAATTGATTGAATATTATTATACATTACTCTGAACATTATTAGACATTACTCTGAACATTATTATACATTACTCTGAACATTATTAGACATTACTCTGAACATTATTAGACATTACTCTGAACATTATTAGACATTACTCTGAACATTATTATACATTACTCTGAACATTATTATACATTACTCTGAACATTATTATACATTACTCTGAACATTATTATACATTACTCTGAACATTATTATACATTACTCTGAACATTATTATACATTACTCTGAACATTATTATACATTACTCTGAACATTATTATACATTACTCTGAACATTATTATACATTACTCTGAACATTATTATACATTACTCTGAACATTATTAGACATTACTCTGAACATTATTTGACATTACTCTGAACATTATTATACATTACTCTGAACATTATTATACATTACTCTGAACATTATTATACATTACTCTGAACATTATTAAACATTACTCTGAACATTATTAGACATTACTCTGAACATTATTATACATTACTCTGAACATTATTAGACATTACTCTGAACATTATTAGACATTACTCTGAACATTATTAGACATTACTCTGAACATTATTATACATTACTCTGAACATTATTATACATTACTCTGAACATTATTAGACATTACTCTGAACATTATTATACATTACTCTGAATATTATTATACATTACTCTGAACATTATTATACATTACTCTGAACATTATTATACATTACTCTGAACATTATTATACATTACTCTGAACATTATTATACATTACTCTGAACATTATTATACATTACTCTGAACATTATTATACATTACTCTGAACATTATTAGACATTACTCTGAACATTATTAGACATTACTCTGAACATTATTATACATTACTCTGAACATTATTATACATTACTCTGAACATTATTAGACAGTACTCTGAACATTATTATACATTACTCTGAACATTATTATACATTACTCTGAACATTATTATACATTACTCTGAACATTATTATACATTACTCTGAACATTATTATACATTACTCTGAACATTATTATACATTACTCTGAACATTATTATACATTACTCTGAACATTATTAGACATTACTCTGAACATTATTAGACATTACTCTGAACATTATTATACATTACTCTTAACATTAATAGACATTACTCTGAACATTGTTATACATTACTCTGAACATTATTAGACATTACTCTGAACATTATTAAACATTACTCTGAACATTATTATACATTACTCTGAACATTATTATACATTACTCTGAACATTATTATACATTACTCTGAACATTATTATACATTACTCTGAACATTATTATACATTACTCTGAACATTATTATACATTACGCTGAACATTATTATACATTACTCTGAACATTATTAGACATAACTCTGAATATTATTATACATTACTCTGATCATTATTAGACATTACTCTGAACATTATTATACATTACTCTGAACATTATTATACATTACTCTGAGCATTATTATACATTACTCTGAACATTATTATACATTACTCTGAACATTATTATACATTACTCTGAACATTATTATACATTACTCTGAACATTATTATACATTACTCTGAACATTATTATACATTACTCTGAACATTATTATACATTACTCTGAACATTATTAGACATTACTCTGAACATTATTAGACATTACTCTGAACATTATTATACATTACTCTTAACATTATTAGACATTACTCTGAACATTATTATACATTACTCTGAACATTATTATACATTACTCTGAACATTATTGTACATTACTTTGAACATTATTATACATTACTCTGAACATTATTATACATTACTCTGAACATTATAATACATTACTCTGAACATTATTATACATTACTCTGAACATTATTATACATTACTCTGAACATTATTAGACATTACTCTGAACATTATTATACATTACTCTGAACATTATTATACATTACTCTGAACATTGTTATACATTACTCTGAACATTATTATACATTACTCTGAACATTATTATACATTACTCTGAACATTATTAGACATTACTCTGAACATTATTAGACATTACTCTGAACATTATTATACATTACTCTGAACATTATTAGACATTACTCTGAACATTATTATACATTACTCTGAACATTATTATACATTACTCTGAACATTATTATACATTACTCTGAACATTATTAGACATTACTCTGAACATTATTATACATTACTCAGAACATTATTATACATTACTCTTAACATTATTAGACATTACTCTGAACATTATTAGACATTACTCTGAACATTATTAGACATTACTCTGAACATTATTAGACATTACTCTGAACATTATTAGACAGTACTCTGAACATTATTATACATTACTCTGAACATTATTATACATTACTCTGAAGATTGTTATACATTACTCTGAACATTATTAGACATTACTCTGAACATTATTATACATTACTCTGAACATTATTATACATTACTCTGAACATTATTAGACATTACTCTGAACATTATTAGACATTACTCTGAACATTATTATACATTACTCTGAACATTATTATACATTACTCTGAACATTATTAGACATTACTCTGAACATTATTAGACATTACTCTGAACATTATTATACATTACTCTGAACATTATTAGACATTACTCTGAACATTATTATACATTACTCTGAACATTATTAGACATTACTCTGAACATTATTAGACATTACTCTGAACATTATTAGACATTACTCTGAACATTATTAGACAGTACTCTGAACATTATTATACATTACTCTGAACATTATTATACATTACTCTGAACATTATTATACAGTACTCTGAACATTATTAGACAGTACTCTGAACATTATTATACATTACTCTGAACATTATTATACATTACTTTGAACATTATTAGACATTACTCTGAACATTATTATACATTACTCTGAACATTATTAGACATTACTCTGAACATTATTATACATTACTCTGAACATTATTAGACATTACTCTGAACATTATTATACATTACTTTGAACATTATTAGACATTACTCTTAACATTATTATACATTACTCTGAACATTATTATACATTACTCTGAACATTATTAGACATTACTCTGAACATTATTATACATTACTCTGAACATTACTATACATTACTCTGACCATTATTATCCATTACTCTGAACATTATTAGACATTACTCTGAACATTATTAGACATTACTCTGAACATTATTATACATTACTCTGAACATTATTATACATTACTCTGAACATTATTATACATTACTCTGAACATTATTATACATTACTCTGAACATTATTAGACATTACTCTGAACATTATTATACATTACTCTGAACATTATTAGACATTACTCTGAACATTATTATACATTACTCTGAACATTATTAGACATTACTCTGAACATTATTATACATTACTCTGAACATTATTATACATTACTCTGAACATTATTATACATTACTCTGAACATTATTATACATTACTCTGAACATTATAATACATTACTCTGAACATTATTATACATTACTCTGAACATTATTATACATTACTCTGAACATTATAATACATTACTCTGAACACTATTATACATTACTCTGAACATTATTATCCATTACTCTGAACATTATTATACATTACTCTGAACATTATTATACATTACTCTGAACATTATTATACATTACTCTGAACATTATAATACATTACTCTGAACATTATTATACATTACTCTGAACATTATTATACATTACTCTGAACATTATTATACATTACTCTGAACATTATAATACATTACTCTGAACACTATTATACATTACTCTGAACATTATTATCCATTACTCTGAACATTATTAGACATTACTCTGAACATTATTAGACATTACTCTGAACATTATTAGACATTACTCTGAACATTATTATACATTACTCTGAACATTATTATACATTACTCTGAACATTATTATACATTACTCTGAACATTATTAGACATTACTCTAAACATTATTATACATTACTCTGAACATTATTATACATTACTCTGAACATTATTATACATTACTCTGAACATTATTATACATTACTCTGAACATTATTATACATTACTCTGAACATTATTATACATTACTCTGAACATTATTATACATTACTCTGAACATTATTATACATTACTCTGAACATTATTAGACATTACTCTGAACATTATTAGACATTACTCTGAACATTATTAGACATTACTCTGAACATTATTATACATTACTCTGAACATTATTATACATTACTCTGAACATTATTATACATTACTCTGAACATTATTATACATTACTCAGAACATTGTTATACATTACTCTGTACATTATTATACATTACTCTGAACATTATTATACATTACTCTGAACATTATTATACATTACTCTGAACATTATTATACATTACTCTGAACATTATTAGATATTACTCTGAACATTATTATACATTACTCTGAACATTATTATACATTACTCTGAACATTATTATACATTACTCTGAACATTATTATACATTACTCTGAACATTATTATACATTACTCTGAACATTATTATACATTACTCTGAACATTATTAGACATTACTCTGAACATTATTATACATTACTCTGAACATTATTAGACATTACTCTGAACATTATTATACATTACTCTGAACATTGTTATACATTACTCTGAACATTATTATACATTACTCTGAACATTATTATACATTACTCTGAACATTATTAGACATTAGTCTGAACATTAATAGACATTACTCTGAACATTATTATACATTACTCTGAACATTATTAGACATTACTCTGAACATTATTATACATTACTCTGAACATTATTAGACATTACTCTGAACATTATTATACATTACTCTGAACATTATTATACATTACTCTGAACATTATTATACATTACTCTGAACATTATTATACATTACTCTGAACATTATTATACATTACTCTGAACATTATTATACATTACTCTGAACATTATTATACATTACTCTGAACATTATTATACATTACTCTGAACATTATTATACATTACTCTGAACATTATTATACATTACTCTGAACATTATTAGACATTACTCTGAACATTATTAGACATTACTCTGAACATTATTATACATTACTCTGAACATTATTATACATTACTCTGAACATTATTATACATTACTCTGAACATTATTATACATTACTCTGAACATTATTAGACATTACTCTGAACATTATTATACATTACTCTGAACATTATTAGACATTACTCTGAACATTATTAGACATTACTCTGAACATTATTAGACATTACTCTGAACATTATTATACATTACTCTGAACATTATTATACATTACTCTGAACATTATTAGACATTACTCTGAACATTATTATACATTACTCTGAATATTATTATACATTACTCTGAACATTATTATACATTACTCTGAACATTATTATACATTACTCTGAACATTATTATACATTACTCTGAACATTATTATACATTACTCTGAACATTATTATACATTACTCTGAACATTATTATACATTACTCTGAACATTATTAGACATTACTCTGAACATTATTAGACATTACTCTGAACATTATTATACATTACTCTGAACATTATTATACATTACTCTGAACATTATTAGACAGTACTCTGAACATTATTATACATTACTCTGAACATTATTATACATTACTCTGAACATTATTATACATTACTCTGAACATTATTATACATTACTCTGAACATTATTATACATTACTCTGAACATTATTATACATTACTCTGAACATTATTATACATTACTCTGAACATTATTAGACATTACTCTGAACATTATTAGACATTACTCTGAACATTATTATACATTACTCTGAACATTATTATACATTACTCTGAACATTATTATACATTACTCTGAACATTATTATACATTACTCTGAACATTATTATACATTACTCTGAACATTATTAGACATTACTCTGAACATTATTATACATTACTCTGAACATTATTAGACATTACTCTGAACATTATTATACATTACTCTGAACATTATTATACATTACTCTGAACATTATTATACATTACTCTGAACATTATTATACATTACTCTGAACATTATTGTACATATCTCTGAACATTATTATACATTACTCTGAACATTATTAGACATAACTCTGAACATTATTATACATTACTCTGAACATTATTATACATTACTCTGAACATTATTATACATTACTCTGAACATTATTATACATTACTCTGAACATTATTATACATTACTCTGAACATTATTAGACATTACTCTGAACATTATTAGACATTACTCTGAACATTATTAGACATTACTCTGAACATTATTATACATTACTCTGAACATTATTATACATTACTCTGAACATTATTATACATTACTCTGAACATTATTATACATTACTCTGAACATTATTATACATTACTCTGAACATTATTATACATTACTCTGAACATTATTATACATTACTCTGAACATTATTATACATTACTCTGAACATTATTATACATTACTCTGAACATTATTATACATTACTCTGAACATTATTAGACATTACTCTGAACATTATTAGACATTACTCTGAACATTATTATACATTACTCTGAACATTATTATACATTACTCTGAACATTATTATACATTACTCTGAACATTATTATACATTACTCTGAACATTATTAGACATTACTCTGAACATTATTATACATTACTCTGAACATTATTAGACATTACTCTGAACATTATTAGACATTACTCTGAACATTATTAGACATTACTCTGAACATTATTATACATTATTCTGAACATTATTATACATTACTCTGAACATTATTAGACATTACTCTGAACATTATTATACATTACTCTGAATATTATTATACATTACTCTGAACATTATTAGACATTACTCTGAACATTATTATACATTACTCTGAACATTATTATACATTACTCTGAACATTATTATACATTACTCTGAACATTATTAGACATTACTCTGAACATAATTATACATTACTCTGAACATTATTAGACATTACTCTGAACATTATTATACATTACTCTGAACATTATTATACATTACTCTGAACATTATTATACATTACTCTGAACATTATTATACATTACTCTGAACATTATTATACATTACTCTGAACATTATTATACATTACTCTGAACATTATTATACATTACTCTGAACATTATTATACATTACTCTGAACATTATTATACATTACTCTGAACATTATTATACATTACTCTGAACATTATTAGACATTACTCTGAACATTATTACACATTACTCTGAACATTATTAGACATTACTCTGAACATTATTATACATTACTCTGAACATTATTATACATTACTCTGAACATTATTATACATTACTCTGAACATTATTATACATTACTCTGAACATTATTGTACATATCTCTGAACATTATTATACATTACTCTGAACATTATTAGACATAACTCTGAACATTATTATACATTACTCTGAACATTATTATACATTACTCTGAACATTATTATACATTACTCTGAACATTATTATACATTACTCTGAACATTATTATACATTACTCTGAACATTATTATACATTACTCTGAACATTATTATACATTACTCTGAACATTATTATACATTACTCTGAACATTATTATACATTACTCTGAACATTATTATACATTACTCTGAACATTATTATACATTACTCTGAACATTATTATACATTACTCTGAACATTATTATACATTACTCTGAACATTATTATACATTACGCTGAACATTATTATACATTACTCTGAAATTTATTAGACATAACTCTGAACATTATTATACATTACTCTGAACATTATTATACATTACTCTGAACATTATTATACATTACTCTGAACATTATTATACATTACTCTGAACATTATTATACATTACTCTGAACTTTACTATACATTACTCTGAACATTATTATACATTACTCTGAACATTATTATACATTACTCTGAACATTAATAGACATTACTCTGAACATTGTTATACATTACTCTGAACATTATTAGACATTACTCTGAACATTATTATACATTACTCTGAACATTATTATACATTACTCTGAACATTATTATACATTACTCTGAACATTATTAGACATTACTCTGAACATTATTAGACATTACTCTGAACATTATTAGACATTACTCTGAACATTATTAGACATTACTCTGAACATTATTAGACATTACTCTGAACATTATTATACATTACTCTGAACATTATTAGACATTACTCTGAACATTATTAGACATTACTCTGAACATTATTAGACATTACTCTGAACATTATTATACATTACTCTTAACATTAATAGACATTACTCTGAACATTGTTATACATTACTCTGAACATTATTAGACATTACTCTGAACATTATTATACATTACTCTGAACATTATTATACATTACTCTGAACATTATTATACATTACTCTGAACATTATTATACATTACTCTGAACATTATTATACATTACGCTGAACATTATTATACATTACTCTGAACATTATTAGACATAACTCTGAACATTATTATACATTACTCTGAACATTATTATACATTACTCTGAACATTATTATACATTACTCTGAACATTATTATACATTACTCTGAACATTATTATACATTACTCTGAACATTATTATACATTACTCTGAACATTATTATACATTACTCTGAACATTATTATACATTACTCTGAACATTAATAGACATTACTCTGAACATTGTTATACATTACTCTGAACATTATTAGACATTACTCTGAACATTATTATACATTACTCTGAACATTATTATACATTACTCTGAACATTAATATACATTACTCTGAACATTATTATACATTACTCTGAACATTTTTATACATTACTCTGAACATTATTATACATTACTCTGAACATTATTAGACATTACTCTGAACATTATTAGACATTACTCTGAACATTATTATACATTACTCTTAACATTATTAGACATTACTCTGAACATTATTATACATTACTCTGAACATTATTATACATTACTCTGAACATTATTGTACATTACTTTGAACATTATTATACATTACTCTGAACATTATTATACATTACTCTGAACATTATAATACATTACTCTGAACATTATTATACATTACTCTGAACATTATTATACATTACTCTGAACATTATTAGACATTACTCTGAACATTATTATACATTACTCTGAACATTATTATACATTACTCTGAACATTGTTATACATTACTCTGAACATTATTATACATTACTCTGAACATTATTATACATTACTCTGAACATTATTAGACATTACTCTGAACATTATTAGACATTACTCTGAACATTATTATACATTACTCTGAACATTATTAGACATTACTCTGAACATTATTATACATTACTCTGAACATTATTATACATTACTCTGAACATTATTATACATTACTCTGAACATTATTAGACATTACTCTGAACATTATTATACATTACTCTGAACATTATTATACATTACTCTTAACATTATTAGACATTACTCTGAACATTATTAGACATTACTCTGAACATTATTAGACATTACTCTGAACATTATTAGACATTACTCTGAACATTATTAGACAGTACTCTGAACATTATTATACATTACTCTGAACATTATTATACATTACTCTGAACATTGTTATACATTACTCTGAACATTATTAGACATTACTCTGAACATTATTAGACATTACTCTGAACATTATTATACATTACTCTGAACATTATTATACATTACTCTGAACATTATTATACATTACTCTGAACATTATTATACATTACTCTGAACATTATTATACATTACTCTGAACATTATTATACATTACTCTGAACATTATTATACATTACTCTGAACATTATTATACATTACTCTGAACATTATTATACATTACTCTGAACATTATTATACATTACTCTGAACATTATTAGACATTACTCTGAACATTATTTGACATTACTCTGAACATTATTATACATTACTCTGAACATTATTATACATTACTCTGAACATTATTATACATTACTCTGAACATTATTATACATTACTCTGAACATTATTAGACATTACTCTGAACATTATTATACATTACTCTGAACATTATTAGACATTACTCTGAACATTATTATACATTACTCTGAACATTATTATACATTACTCTGAACATTATTAGACATTACTCTGAACATTATTATACATTACTCTGAATATTATTATACATTACTCTGAACATTATTATACATTACTCTGAACATTATTATACATTACTCTGAACATTATTATACATTACTCTGAACATTATTATACATTACTCTGAACATTATTATACATTACTCTGAACATTATTATACATTACTCTGAACATTATTAGACATTACTCTGAACATTATTAGACATTACTCTGAACATTATTATACATTACTCTGAACATTATTATACATTACTCTGAACATTATTAGACAGTACTCTGAACATTATTATACATTACTCTGAACATTATTATACATTACTCTGAACATTATTATACATTACTCTGAACATTATTATACATTACTCTGAACATTATTATACATTACTCTGAACATTATTATACATTACTCTGAACATTATTATACATTACTCTGAACATTATTAGACATTACTCTGAACATTATTAGACATTACTCTGAACATTATTATACATTACTCTGAACATTATTATACATTACTCTGAACATTATTATACATTACTCTGAACACTATTATACATTACTCTGAACATTATTATACATTACTCTGAACATTATTAGACATTACTCTGAACATTATTATACATTACTCTGAACATTATTAGACATTACTCTGAACATTATTATACATTACTCTGAACATTATTATACATTACTCTGAACATTATTATACATTACTCTGAACATTATTATACATTACTCTGAACATTATTGTACATATCTCTGAACATTATTAATTACTGAACATTATTAGACATACTCTGAACATTATTATACATTACTCTGAACATTATTATACATTACTCTGAACATTATTATACATTACTCTGAACATTATTATACATTACTCTGAACATTATTATACATTACTCTGAACATTATTAGACATTACTCTGAACATTATTAGACATTACTCTGAACATTATTAGACATTACTCTGAACATTATTATACATTACTCTGAACATTATTATACATTACTCTGAACATTATTATACATTACTCTGAACATTATTATACATTACTCTGAACATTATTATACATTACTCTGAACATTATTATTGAACATTACATTACTCTGAACATTATTATACATTACTCTGAACATTATTATACATTACTCTGAACATTATTATACATTACTCTGAACATTATTATACATTACTCTGAACATTATTAGACATTACTCTGAACATTATTAGACATTACTCTGAACATTATTATACATTACTCTGAACATTTATTATACATTACTCTGAACATTATTATACATTACTCTGAACATTATTAGACATTACTCTGAACATTATTAGACATTACTCTGAACATTATTATACATTACTCTGAATATTATACATTACTCTGAACATTATTATGCATTACTCTGAACATTATTAGACATTACTCTGAACATTATTAGACATTACTCTGAACATTATTAGACATTACTCTGAACATTATTAGACATTACTCTGAACATTATTAGACATTACTCTGAACATTATTATACATTACTCTGAACATTATTAGACATTACTCTGAACATTATTAGACATTACTCTGAACATTATTAGACATTACTCTGAACATTATTATACATTACTCTTAACATTAATAGACATTACTCTGAACATTGTTATACATTACTCTGAACATTATTAGACATTACTCTGAACATTATTATACATTACTCTGAACATTATTAGACATTACTCTGAACATTATTATACATTACTCTGAACATTATTATACATTACTCTGAACATTATTATACATTACTCTGAACATTATTATACATTACTCTGAACATTATTATACATTACTCTGAACATTATTATACATTACTCTGAACATTATTAGACATTACGCTGAACATTATTATACATTACTCTGAACATTATTAGACATAACTCTGAACATTATTATACATTACTCTGAACATTATTAGACATTACTCTGAACATTATTATACATTACTCTGAACATTATTATACATTACTCTGAACATTATTAGACATTACTCTGAACATTATTAGACATTACTCTGAACATTATTAGACATTACTCTGAACATTATTAGACATTACTCTGAGCATTATTAGACATTACTCTGAACATTATTAGACATTACTCTGAACATTATTAGACATTACTCTGAACATTATTAGACATTACTCTGAACATTATTAGACATTACTCTGAACATTATTATACATTACTCTTAACATTAATAGACATTACTCTGAACATTGTTATACATTACTCTGAACATTATTAGACATTACTCTGAACATTATTATACATTACTCTGAACATTATTATACATTACTCTGAACATTATTATACATTACTCTGAACATTATTATACATTACTCTGAACATTATTATACATTACTCTGAACATTATTATACATTACTCTGAACATTATTATACATTACGCTGAACATTATTATACATTACTCTGAACATTATTAGACATAACTCTGAACATTATTATACATTACTCTGATCATTATTAGACATTACTCTGAACATTATTAAACATTACTCTGAACATTATTATACATTACTCTGAACATTATTATACATTACTCTGAACATTATTATACATTACTCTGAACATTATTATACATTACTCTGAACATTATTATACATTACTCTGAACATTATTATACATTGCTCTGAACATTATTATACATTACTCTGAACATTATTATACATTACTCTGAACATTATTATACATTACTCTGAACATTAATAGACATTACTCTGAACATTATTATACATTACTCTGAACATTATTAGACATTACTCTGAACATTATTATACATTACTCAGAACATTATTATACATTACTCTGAACATTATTATACATTACTCTGAACATTATTATACATTACTCTGAACATTATTATACATTACTCTGAACATTATTAGACATTACTCTGAACATTATTATACATTACTCTTAACATTATTAGACATTACTCTGAACATTATTATACATTACTCTGAACATTATTATACATTACTCTGAACATTATTGTACATTACTTTGAACATTATTATACATTACTCTGAACATTATTATACATTACTCTGAACATTATAATACATTACTCTGAACATTATTATACATTACTCTGAACATTATTATACATTACTCTGAACATTATTAGACATTACTCTGAACATTATTATACATTACTCTGAACATTATTATACATTACTCTGAACATTGTTATACATTACTCTGAACATTATTATACATTACTCTGAACATTATTATACATTACTCTGAACATTATTAGACATTACTCTGAACATTATTAGACATTACTCTGAACATTATTATACATTACTCTGAACATTATTAGACATTACTCTGAACATTATTATACATTACTCTGAACATTATTATACATTACTCTGAACATTATTATACATTACTCTGAACATTATTAGACATTACTCTGAACATTATTATACATTACTCTGAACATTATTATACATTACTCTTAACATTATTAGACATTACTCTGAACATTATTAGACATTACTCTGAACATTATTAGACATTACTCTGAACATTATTAGACATTACTCTGAACATTATTAGACAGTACTCTGAACATTATTATACATTACTCTGAACATTATTATACATTACTCTGAACATTGTTATACATTACTCTGAACATTATTAGACATTACTCTGAACATTATTATACATTACTCTGAACATTATTATACATTACTCTGAACATTATTAGACATTACTCTGAACATTATTAGACATTACTCTGAACATTATTATACATTACTCTGAACATTATTATACATTACTCTGAACATTATTAGACATTACTCTGAACATTATTAGACATTACTCTGAACATTATTATACATTACTCTGAACATTATTAGACATTACTCTGAACATTATTATACATTACTCTGAACATTATTAGACATTACTCTGAACATTATTAGACATTACTCTGAACATTATTAGACATTACTCTGAACATTATTAGACAGTACTCTGAACATTATTATACATTACTCTGAACATTATTATACATTACTCTGAACATTATTATACAGTACTCTGAACATTATTAGACAGTACTCTGAACATTATTATACATTACTCTGAACATTATTATACATTACTCTGAACATTATTAGACATTACTCTGAACATTATTATACATTACTCTGAACATTATTGTACATATCTCTGAACATTATTAGACATTACTCTGAACATTATTAGACATTACTCTGAACATTATTAGACATTACTCTGAACATTATTATACATTACTCTGAACATTATTATACATTACTCTGAACATTATTATACATTACTCTGAACATTATTATACATTACTTTGAACATTATTAGACATTACTCTGAACATTATTATACATTACTCTGAACATTATTAGACATTACTCTGAACATTATTATACATTACTCTGAACATTATTAGACATTACTCTGAACATTATTATACATTACTTTGAACATTATTAGACATTACTCTGAACATTATTATACATTACTCTGAACATTATTATACATTACTCTGAACATTATTAGACATTACTCTGAACATTATTATACATTACTCTGAACATTACTATACATTACTCTGAACATTATTATCCATTACTCTGAAAATTATTAGACATTACTCTGAACATTATTAGACATTACTCTGAACATTATTATACATTACTCTAAACATTATTATACATTACTCTGAACATTATTATACATTACTCTGAACATTATTATACATTACTCTGAACATTATTATACATTACTCTGAGCATTATTATACATTACTCTGAACATTATTATACATTACTCTGAACATTATTATACATTACTCTGAACATTATTATACATTACTCTGAACATTATTATACATTACTCTGAACATTATTATACATTACTCTGAACATTATTAGACATTACTCTGAACATTATTAGACATTACTCTGAACATTATTAGACATTACTCTGAACATTATTATACATTACTCTGAACATTATTATACATTACTCTGAACATTATTATACATTACTCTGAACATTATTATACATTACTCAGAACATTGTTATACATTACTCTGTACATTATTATACATTACTCTGAACATTATTATACATTACTCTGAACATTATTATACATTACTCTGAACATTATTATACATTACTCTGAACATTATTAGACATTACTCTGAACATTATTATACATTACTCTGAACATTATTATACATTACTCTGAACATTATTATACATTACTCTGAACATTATTATACATTACTCTGAACATTATTATACATTACTCTGAACATTATTATACATTACTCTGAACATTATTAGACATTACTCTGAACATTATTATACATTACTCTGAACATTATTAGACATTACTCTGAACATTATTATACATTACTCTGAACATTGTTATACATTACTCTGAACATTATTATACATTACTCTGAACATTATTATACATTACTCTGAACATTATTAGACATTAGTCTGAACATTAATAGACATTACTCTGAACATTATTATACATTACTCTGAACATTATTAGACATTACTCTGAACATTATTATACATTACTCTGAACATTATTAGACATTACTCTGAACATTATTATACATTACTCTGAACATTATTATACATTACTCTGAACATTATTATACATTACTCTGAACATTATTATACATTACTCTGAACATTATTATACATTACTCTGAACATTATTATACATTACTCTGAACATTATTATACATTACTCTGAACATTATTATACATTACTCTGAACATTATTATACATTACTCTGAACATTATTATACATTACTCTGAACATTATTATACATTACTCTGAACATTATTAGACATTACTCTGAACATTATTAGACATTACTCTGAACATTATTATACATTACTCTGAACATTATTATACATTACTCTGAACATTATTATACATTACTCTGAACATTATTATACATTACTCTGAACATTATTAGACATTACTCTGAACATTATTATACATTACTCTGAACATTATTAGACATTACTCTGAACATTATTAGACATTACTCTGAACATTATTAGACATTACTCTGAACATTATTATACATTACTCTGAACATTATTATACATTACTCTGAACATTATTAGACATTACTCTGAACATTATTATACATTACTCTGAATATTATTATACATTACTCTGAACATTATTATACATTACTCTGAACATTATTATACATTACTCTGAATATTATTATACATTACTCTGAACATTATTATACATTACTCTGAACATTATTATACATTACTCTGAACATTATTATACATTACTCTGAACATTATTAGACATTACTCTGAACATTATTAGACATTACTCTGAACATTATTATACATTACTCTGAACATTATTATACATTACTCTGAACATTATTAAACAGTACTCTGAACATTATTATACATTACTCTGAACATTATTTTACATTACTCTGAACATTATTATACATTACTCTGAACATTATTATACATTACTCTGAACATTATTATACATTACTCTGAACATTATTATACATTACTCTGAACATTATTATACATTACTCTGAACATTATTAGACATTACTCTGAACATTATTAGACATTACTCTGAACATTATTATACATTACTCTGAACATTATTATACATTACTCTGAACATTATTATACATTACTCTGAACATTATTATACATTACTCTGAACATTATTATACATTACTCTGAACTTTATTAGACATTACTCTGAACATTATTATACATTACTCTGAACATTATTAGACATTACTCTGAACATTATTATACATTACTCTGAACATTATTATACATAACTCTGAACATTATTATACATTACTCTGAACATTATTATACATTACTCTGAACATTATTGTACATATCTCTGAACATTATTATACATTACTCTGAACATTATTAGACATAACTCTGAACATTATTATACATTACTCTGAACATTATTATACATTACTCTGAACATTATTATACATTACTCTGAACATTATTATACATTACTCTGAACATTATTATACATTACTCTGAACATTATTAGACATTACTCTGAACATTATTAGACATTACTCTGAACATTATTAGACATTACTCTGAACATTATTATACATTACTCTGAACATTATTATACATTACTCTGAACATTATTATACATTACTCTGAACATTATTATACATTACTCTGAACATTATTATACATTACTCTGAACATTATTAGACATTACTCTGAACATTATTAGACATTACTCTGAACATTATTATACATTACTCTGAACATTATTATACATTACTCTGAACATTATTATACATTACTCTGAACATTATTAGACATTACTCTGAACATTATTAGACATTACTCTGAACATTATTATACATTACTCTGAACATTATTAGACATTACTCTGAACATTATTAGACATTACTCTGAACATTATTATACATTACTCTGAACATTATTATACATTACTCTGAACATTATTAGACATTACTCTGAACATTATTAGACATTACTCTGAACATTATTAGACATTACTCTGAACATTATTATACATTACTCTGAACATTATTATACATTACTCTGAACATTATTATACATTACTCTGAACATTATTATACATTACTCTGAACATTATTAGACATTACTCTGAACATTATTAGACATTACTCTGAACATTATTATACATTACTCTGAACATTATTATACATTACTCTGAACATTATTAGACATTACTCTGAACATTATTATACATTACTCTGAACATTATTATACATTACTCTGAACATTATTATACATTACTCTGAACATTATTAGACATTACTCTGAACATTATTATACATTACTCTGAACATTATTATACATTACTCTTAACATTATTAGACATTACTCTGAACATTATTAGACATTACTCTGAACATTATTAGACATTACTCTGAACATTATTAGACATTACTCTGAACATTATTAGACAGTACTCTGAACATTATTATACATTACTCTGAACATTATTATACATTACTCTGAACATTGTTATACATTACTCTGAACATTATTAGACATTACTCTGAACATTATTATACATTACTCTGAACATTATTATACATTACTCTGAACATTATTAGACATTACTCTGAACATTATTAGACATTACTCTGAACATTATTATACATTACTCTGAACATTATTATACATTACTCTGAACATTATTAGACATTACTCTGAACATTATTAGACATTACTCTGAACATTATTATACATTACTCTGAACATTATTAGACATTACTCTGAACATTATTATACATTACTCTGAACATTATTAGACATTACTCTGAACATTATTAGACATTACTCTGAACATTATTAGACATTACTCTGAACATTATTAGACAGTACTCTGAACATTATTATACATTACTCTGAACATTATTATACATTACTCTGAACATTATTATACAGTACTCTGAACATTATTAGACAGTACTCTGAACATTATTATACATTACTCTGAACATTATTATACATTACTCTGAACATTATTAGACATTACTCTGAACATTATTATACATTACTCTGAACATTATTGTACATATCTCTGAACATTATTAGACATTACTCTGAACATTATTAGACATTACTCTGAACATTATTAGACATTACTCTGAACATTATTATACATTACTCTGAACATTATTATACATTACTCTGAACATTATTATACATTACTCTGAACATTATTATACATTACTTTGAACATTATTAGACATTACTCTGAACATTATTATACATTACTCTGAACATTATTAGACATTACTCTGAACATTATTATACATTACTCTGAACATTATTAGACATTACTCTGAACATTATTATACATTACTTTGAACATTATTAGACATTACTCTGAACATTATTATACATTACTCTGAACATTATTATACATTACTCTGAACATTATTAGACATTACTCTGAACATTATTATACATTACTCTGAACATTACTATACATTACTCTGAACATTATTATCCATTACTCTGAAAATTATTAGACATTACTCTGAACATTATTAGACATTACTCTGAACATTATTATACATTACTCTAAACATTATTATACATTACTCTGAACATTATTATACATTACTCTGAACATTATTATACATTACTCTGAACATTATTATACATTACTCTGAGCATTATTATACATTACTCTGAACATTATTATACATTACTCTGAACATTATTATACATTACTCTGAACATTATTATACATTACTCTGAACATTATTATACATTACTCTGAACATTATTATACATTACTCTGAACATTATTAGACATTACTCTGAACATTATTAGACATTACTCTGAACATTATTAGACATTACTCTGAACATTATTATACATTACTCTGAACATTATTATACATTACTCTGAACATTATTATACATTACTCTGAACATTATTATACATTACTCAGAACATTGTTATACATTACTCTGTACATTATTATACATTACTCTGAACATTATTATACATTACTCTGAACATTATTATACATTACTCTGAACATTATTATACATTACTCTGAACATTATTAGACATTACTCTGAACATTATTATACATTACTCTGAACATTATTATACATTACTCTGAACATTATTATACATTACTCTGAACATTATTATACATTACTCTGAACATTATTATACATTACTCTGAACATTATTATACATTACTCTGAACATTATTAGACATTACTCTGAACATTATTATACATTACTCTGAACATTATTATACATTACTCTGAACATTGTTATACATTACTCTGAACATTATTATATATTACTCTGAACATTATTATACATTACTCTGAACATTATTAGACATTAGTCTGAACATTAATAGACATTACTCTGAACATTATTATACATTACTCTGAACATTATTAGACATTACTCTGAACATTATTATACATTACTCTGAACATTATTAGACATTACTCTGAACATTATTATACATTACTCTGAACATTATTAGACATTACTCTGAACATTATTATACATTACTCTGAACATTATTATACATTACTCTGAACATTAATAGACATTACTCTGAACATTGTTATACATTACTCTGAACATTATTAGACATTACTCTGAACATTATTATACATTACTCTGAACATTATTATACATTACTCTGAACATTATTAGACATTACTCTGAACATTATTATACATTACTCTGAACATTATTAGACATTACTCTGAACATTATTATACATTACACTGAACATTATTAGACATTACTCTGAACATTATTATACATTACTCTGAACATTATTATACATTACTCTGAACATCATTATACATTACTCTGAACATTATTAGACATTACTCTGAACATTATTAGACATTACTCTGAACATTATTAGACATTACTCTGAACATTATTGTACATTACTCTGAACATTATTAGACATTACTCTGAACATTATTAGACATTACTCTGAACATTATTAGACATTACTCTGAACATTATTAGACATTACTCTGAACATTATTAGACATTACTCTGAACATTATTAGACATTACTCTGAACATTATTATACATTACTCTGAACATTATTATACATTACTCTGAACATTGTTATACATTACTCTGAACATTATTATACATTACTCTGAACATTATTAGACAGTACTCTGGACATTATTATACATTACTCTGAACATTATTATACATTACTCTGAACATTATTATACATTACTCTGAACATTATTATACATTACTCTGAACATTATTATACATTACTCTGAACATCATTATACATTACTCTGAACATTATTAGACATTACTCTGAACATTATTAGACATTACTCAGAACATTATTAGACATTACTCTGAACATTATTAGACATTACTCTGAACATTATTATACATTACTCTGAACATTATTATACATTACTCTGAACATTGTTATACATTACTCTGAACATTATTATACATTACTCTGAACATTATTAGACAGTACTCTGGACATTATTATACATTACTCTGAACATTATTATACATTACTCTGAACATTATTATACATTACTCTGAACATTATTATACATTACTCTGAACATTATTATACATTACTCTGAACATCATTATACATTACTCTGAACATTATTAGACATTACTCTGAACATTATTAGACATTACTCTGAACATTATTAGACATTACTCTGAACATTATTGTACATTACTCTGAACATTATTAGACATTACTCTGAACATTATTAGACATTACTCTGAACATTATTAGACATTACTCTGAACATTATTAGACATTACTCTGAACATTATTAGACATTACTCTGAACATTATTATACATTACTCTGAACATTATTATACATTACTCTGAACATTATTATACATTACTCTGAACATTATTATACATTACTCTGAACATTATTATACATTACTCTGAACATCATTATACATTACTCTGAACATTATTAGACATTACTCTGAACATTATTAGACATTACTCTGAACATTATTAGACATTACTCTGAACATTATTGTACATTACTCTGAACATTATTAGACATTACTCTGAACATTATTAGACATTACTCTGAACATTATTAGACATTACTCTGAACATTATTAGACATTACTCTGAACATTATTATACATTACTCTGAACATTATTATACATTACTCTGAACATTATTATACATTACTCTGAACATTGTTATACATTACTCTGAACATTATTATACATTACTCTGAACATTATTAGACAGTACTCGGACATTATTATACATTACTCTGAACATTATTATACATTACTCTGAACATTATTATACATTACTCTGAACATTATTATACATTACTCTGAACATTATTATACATTACTCTGAACATCATTATACATTACTCTGAACATTATTAGACATTACTCTGAACATTATTAGATATTACTCTGAACATTATTAGACATTACTCTGAACATTATTGTACATTACTCTGAACATTATTAGACATTACTCTGAACATTATCAGACATTACTCTGAACATTATTAGACATTACTCTGAACATTATTAGACATTACTCTGAACATTATTAGACATTACTCTGAACATTATTATACATTACTCTGAACATTATTATACATTACTCTGAACATTATTAGACATTACTCTTAACATTATTAGACATTACTCTGAACATTATTAGACATTACTCTGAACATTATTAGACATTACTCTGAACATTATTAGACATTACTCTGAACATTATTAGACATTACTCTGAACATTATTAGACATTACTCTGAACATTAATGTACATTACTCTGAACATTATTATACATTACTCTGAACATTATTATACATTACTCTGAACATTATTATACATTACTCTGAACATTATTATACATTACTCTGAACATTATTATACATTACTCTGAACATTATTATACATTACTCTGAACATTATTAGACATTACTCTGAACATTGTTATACATTACTCTGAACATTATTAGACATTACTCTGAACATTATTATACATTACTCTGAACATTATTGTACATTACTCTGAACATTAATATACATTACTCTGAACATTATTATACATTACTCTGAACATTATTATACATTACTCTGAACATTATTAGACATTACTCTGAACATTATTATACATTACTCTTAACATTATTATACATTACTCTGAACATTATTAGACATTACTCTGAACATTATTATACATTACTCTGAACATTATTAGACATTACTCTGAACATTATTAGACAGTACTCTGAACATTATTATACATTACTCTGAACATTATTATACATTACTCTGAACATTATTATACATTACTCTGAACATTATTAGACATTACTCTGAACATTATTATACATTACTCTGAACATTATTAGACATTACTCTGAACATTATTAGACATTACTCTGAACATTATTATACATTACTCTTAACATTATTAGACATTACTCTGAACATTATTATACATTACTCTGAACATTATTAGACATTACTCTGAACATTATTAGACATTACTCTGAACATTATTATACATTACTCTTAACATTATTAGACATTACTCTGAACATTATTAGACATTACTCTGAACATTATTATACATTACTCTGAACATTATTAGACATTACTCTGAACATTATTATACATTACTCTGAACATTATTTTACATTACTCTGAACATTATTAGACATTACTCTGAACATTATTATACATTACTCTGAACATTATTATACATTACTCTGAACATTATTATACATTACTCTGAACATTATTATACATTACTCTGAACATTATTAGACATTACTCTGAACATTATTAGACATTACTCTTAACATTATTAGACATTACTCTTAACATTATTAGACATTACTCTGAACATTATTATACATTACTCTTAACATTATTAGACATTACTCTGAACATTATTAGACATTACTCTGAACATTATTATACATTACTCTTAACATTATTAGACATTACTCTGAACATTATTATACATTACTCTGAACATTATTATACCTTACTCTGAACATTATTAGACATTACTCTGAACATTATTATACATTACTCTGAACATTATTATACATTACTCTGAACATTATTATTCATTACTCTGAACATTATTATACATTACTCTGAACATTATTATACATTACTCTGAACATTATTAGACATTACTCTGAACATTATTATACATTACTCTGAACATTATTAGACATTACTCTGAACATTATTATACATTACTCTTAACATTATTATACATTACTCTGAACATTATTATACATTACTCTGAACATTATTATACATTACTCTGAACATTATTATACATTACTCTGAACATTATTATACATTACTCTTAACATTATTATACATTACTCTGAACATTATTAGACATTACTCTGAACATTATTAGACATTACTCTGAACATTTTTAGACAGTACTCTGAACATTATTAGACAGTACTCTGAACATTATTATACATTACTCTGAACATTATTATACATTACTCTGAACATTATTATACATTACTCTGAACATTATTATACATTACTCTGAACATTATTATACATTACTCTGAACATTATTAGACATTACTCTGAACATTATTATACATTACTCTGAACATCATTATACATTACTCTGAACATTATTAGACATTACTCTGAACATTATTATACATTACTCTGAACATTACTATACATTACTCTGAACATTATTAGATATTACTCTGAACATTATTAGACATTACTCTGAATATTATTATACATTACTCTGAACATTATTATACATTACTCTGAACATTATTATACATTACTCTGAACATTATTATACATTACTCTGAACATTACTATACATTACTCTGAACATTATTAGACATTACTCTGAACATTATTAGACATTACTCTGAACATTATTATACATTACTCTGAACATTGTTAGACATTACTCTGAACATTATTATACATTACTCTGAACATTATTATACATTACTCTGAACATTATTAGACATTACTCTGAACATTATTATACATTACTCTGAACATTACTATACATTACTCTGAACATTATTAGATATTACTCTGAACATTATTAGACATTACTCTGAACATTATTATACATTACTCTGAACATTATTATACATTACTCTGAACATTATTAGACATTACTCTGAACATTATTATACATTACTCTGAACATTATTATACATTACTCTGAACATTATTATACATTACTCTGAACATTATTGTACATATCTCTGAACATTATTAGACATTACTCTGAACATTATTATACATTACTCTGAACATTATTATACATTACTCTGAACATTATTAGACATTACTCTGAACATTATTATACATTACTCTGAACATTATTGTACATTACTCTGAACATTATTATACATTACTCTGAACATTATTATACATTACTCTGAACATTATTATACATTACTCTTAACATTATTATACATTACTCTGAACATTATTATACATTACTCTTAACATTATTATACATTACTCTGAACATTATTAGACATTACTCTGAACATTATTATACATTACTCTGAACATTATTAGACATTACTCTGAACATTATTAGACAGTACTCTGAACATTATTATACATTACTCTGAACATTATTATACATTACTCTGAACATTATTATACATTACTCTGAACATTATTAGACATTACTCTGAACATTATTAGACATTACTCTGAACATTTTTAGACAGTACTCTGAACATTATTAGACAGTACTCTGAACATTATTATACATTACTCTGAACATTATTATACATTACTCTGAACATTATTATACATTACTCTGAACATTATTATACATTACTCTGAACATTATTATACATTACTCTGAACATTATTAGACATTACTCTGAACATTATTATACATTACTCTGAACATTATTATACATTACTCTGAACATTATTAGACATTACTCTGAACATTATTATACATTACTCTGAACATTACTATACATTACTCTGAACATTATTAGATATTACTCTGAACATTATTAGACATTACTCTGAACATTATTATACATTACTCTGAACATTATTATACATTACTCTGAACATTATTATACATTACTCTGAACATTATTATACATTACTCTGAACATTACTATACATTACTCTGAACATTATTAGACATTACTCTGAACATTATTAGACATTACTCTGAACATTATTATACATTACTCTGAACATTGTTAGACATTACTCTGAACATTATTATACATTACTCTGAACATTATTATACATTACTCTGAACATTATTATACATTACTCTGAACATTACTATACATTACTCTGAACATTACTATACAATACTCTGAACATTATTAGATATTACTCTGAACATTATTAGACATTACTCTGAACATTATTATACATTACTCTGAACATTATTATACATTACTCTGAACATTATTAGACATTACTCTGAACATTATTATACATTACTCTGAACATTATTATACATTACTCTGAACATTATTGTACATATCTCTGAACATTATTAGACATTACTCTGAACATTATTAGACATTACTCTGAACATTATTAGACATTACTCTGAACATTATTAGACATTACTCTGAACATTATTATACATTACTCTGAACATTATTGTACATATCTCTGAACATTATTAGACATTACTCTGAACATTATTAGACATTACTCTGAACATCATTAGACATTACTCTGAACATTATTAGACAGTACTCTGAACATTATTATACATTACTCTGAACATTATTATACATTACTCTGAACATTATTAGACATTACTCTGAACATTATTATACATTACTCTGAACATTATTATACATTACTCTGAACATTATTGTACATTACTCTGAACATTATTAGACATTACTCTGAACATTATTAGACATTACTCTGAACATTATTAGACATTACTCTGAACATTATTATACATTACTCTGAACATTATTAGACATTACTCTGAACATTATTATACATTACTCTGAACATTATTGTACATTACTCTGAACATTATTAGACATTACTCTGAACATTATTAGACATTACTCTGAACATTATTATACATTACTCTGAACATTATTAGACATTACTCTGAACATTATTATACATTACTCTGAACATTATTATACATTACTCTGAATATTATTATACATTACTCTGAACATTATTATACATTACTCTGAACATTATTAGACATTACTCTGAACATTATTAGACAGTACTCTGAACATTATTATACATTACTCTGAACATTATTATACATTACTCTGAACATTATTATACATTACTCTGAACATTATTAGACATTACTCTGAACATTATTAGACATTACTCTGAACATTATTATACATTACTCTGAACATTATTATACATTACTCTGAACATTATTATACATTACTCTGAACATTATTATACATTACTCTGAACATTATTAGACATTACTCTTAACATTATTATACATTACTCTGAACATTATTAGACATTACTCTGAACATTTTTAGACAGTACTCTGAACATTATTAGACAGTACTCTGAACATTATTAGACAGTACTCTGAACATTATTATACATTACTCTGAACATTATTATACATTACTCTGAACATTATTATACATTACTCTGAACATTATTATACATTACTCTGAACATTATTATACATTACTGTGAACATTATTAGACATTACTCTGAACATTATTATACATTACTCTGAACATTATTAGACATTACTCTGAACATTATTAGACATTACTCTGAACATTACTATACATTACTCTGAACATTACTATACATTACTCTGAACATTATTAGATATTACTCTGAACATTATTAGACATTACTCTGAACATTATTATACATTACTCTGAACATTATTATACATTACTCTGAACATTATTATACATTACTCTGAACATTATTATACATTACTCTGAACATTACTATACATTACTCTGAACATTATTAGACATTACTCTGAACATTATTAGACATTACTCTGAACATTATTATACATTACTCTGAACATTGTTAGACATTACTCTGAACATTATTATACATTACTCTGAACATTATTATACATTACTCTGAACATTATTAGACATTACTCTGAACATTATTATACATTACTCTGAACATTACTATACATTACTCTGAACATTATTAGATATTACTCTGAACATTATTAGACATTACTCTGAACATTATTATACATTACTCTGAACATTATTATACATTACTCTGAACATTATTAGACATTACTCTGAACATTATTATACATTACTCTGAACATTATTATACATTACTCTGAACATTATTATACATTACTCTGAACATTATTGTACATATCTCTGAACATTATTAGACATTACTCTGAACATTATTATACATTACTCTGAACATTATTATACATTACTCTGAACATTATTAGACATTACTCTGAACATTATTATACATTACTCTGAACATTATTGTACATTACTCTGAACATTATTATACATTACTCTGAACATTATTATACATTACTCTGAACATTATTATACATTACTCTTAACATTATTATACATTACTCTGAACATTATTATACATTACTCTTAACATTATTATACATTACTCTGAACATTATTAGACATTACTCTGAACATTATTATACATTACTCTGAACATTATTAGACATTACTCTGAACATTACTATACATTACTCTGAACATTATTAGATATTACTCTGAACATTATTAGACATTACTCTGAACATTATTATACATTACTCTGAACATTATTATACATTACTCTGAACATTATTATACATTACTCTGAACATTTTTAGACAGTACTCTGAACATTATTAGACAGTACTCTGAACATTATTATACATTACTCTGAACATTATTATACATTACTCTGAACATTATTATACATTACTCTGAACATTATTAGATATTACTCTGAACATTATTAGACATTACTCTGAACATTATTATACATTACTCTGAACATTATTATACATTACTCTGAACATTATTATACATTACTCTGAACATTATTATACATTACTCTGAACATTACTATACATTACTCTGAACATTATTAGACATTACTCTGAACATTATTAGACATTACTCTGAACATTATTATACATTACTCTGAACATTGTTAGACATTACTCTGAACATTATTATACATTACTCTGAACATTATTATACATTACTCTGAACATTATTAGACATTACTCTGAACATTATTATACATTACTCTGAACATTACTATACATTACTCTGAACATTATTAGATATTACTCTGAACATTATTAGACATTACTCTGAACATTATTATACATTACTCTGAACATTATTATACATTACTCTGAACATTATTAGACATTACTCTGAACATTATTATACATTACTCTGAACATTATTATACATTACTCTGAACATTATTATACATTACTCTGAACATTATTGTACATATCTCTGAACATTATTAGACATTACTCTGAACATTATTATACATTACTCTGAACATTATTATACATTACTCTGAACATTATTAGACATTACTCTGAACATTATTATACATTACTCTGAACATTATTGTACATTACTCTGAACATTATTATACATTACTCTGAACATTATTATACATTACTCTGAACATTATTATACATTACTCTTAACATTATTATACATTACTCTGAACATTATTATACATTACTCTTAACATTATTATACATTACTCTGAACATTATTAGACATTACTCTGAACATTATTATACATTACTCTGAACATTATTAGACATTACTCTGAACATTATTAGACAGTACTCTGAACATTATTATACATTACTCTGAACATTATTATACATTACTCTGAACATTATTATACATTACTCTGAACATTATTAGACATTACTCTGAACATTATTAGACATTACTCTGAACATTTTTAGACAGTACTCTGAACATTATTAGACAGTACTCTGAACATTATTATACATTACTCTGAACATTATTATACATTACTCTGAACATTATTATACATTACTCTGAACATTATTATACATTACTCTGAACATTATTATACATTACTCTGAACATTATTAGACATTACTCTGAACATTATTATACATTACTCTGAACATTATTATACATTACTCTGAACATTATTAGACATTACTCTGAACATTATTATACATTACTCTGAACATTACTATACATTACTCTGAACATTATTAGATATTACTCTGAACATTATTAGACATTACTCTGAACATTATTATACATTACTCTGAACATTATTATACATTACTCTGAACATTATTATACATTACTCTGAACATTATTATACATTACTCTGAACATTACTATACATTACTCTGAACATTATTAGACATTACTCTGAACATTATTAGACATTACTCTGAACATTATTATACATTACTCTGAACATTGTTAGACATTACTCTGAACATTATTATACATTACTCTGAACATTATTATACATTACTCTGAACATTATTAGACATTACTCTGAACATTATTATACATTACTCTGAACATTACTATACATTACTCTGAACATTATTAGATATTACTCTGAACATTATTAGACATTACTCTGAACATTATTATACATTACTCTGAACATTATTATACATTACTCTGAACATTATTAGACATTACTCTGAACATTATTATACATTACTCTGAACATTATTATACATTACTCTGAACATTATTATACATTACTCTGAACATTATTGTACATATCTCTGAACATTATTAGACATTACTCTGAACATTATTAGACATTACTCTGAACATTATTAGACATTACTCTGAACATTATTATACATTACTCTGAACATTATTGTACATATCTCTGAACATTATTAGACATTACTCTGAACATTATTAGACATTACTCTGAACATTATTAGACATTACTCTGAACATTATTAGACAGTACTCTGAACATTATTAGACAGTACTCTGAACATTATTATACATTACTCTGAACATTATTATACATTACTCTGAACATTATTAGACATTACTCTGAACATTATTATACATTACTCTGAACATTATTGTACATTACTCTTAACATTATTATACATTACTCTGAACATTATTAGACATTACTCTGAACATTATTAGACATTACTCTGAACATTATTATACATTACTCTGAACATTATTAGACATTACTCTGAACATTATTATACATTACTCTGAACATTATTGTACATTACTCTGAACATTATTATACATTACTCTGAACATTATTAGACATTACTCTGAACATTATTAGACATTACTCTGAACATTATTATACATTACTCTTAACATTATTAGACATTACTCTGAACATTATTATACATTACTCTGAACATTATTATACATTACTCTGAATATTATTATACATTACTCTGAACATTATTAGACATTACTCTGAACATTATTATACATTACTCTGAACATTATTATACATTACTCTGAACATTATTATACATTACTCTGAACATTATTATACATTACTCTGAACATTATTATACATTACTCTGAACATTATTATACATTACTCTGAACATTATTATACATTACTCTGAACATTATTATACATTACTCTGAACATTATTATACATTACTCTGAACATTATTATACATTACTCTGAACATTATTATACAGTACTCTGAACATTATTATACATTACTCTGAACATTATTATACATTACTCTGAACATTATTATACATTGCTCTGAACATTATTATACATTACTCTGAACATTATTTTACATTACTCTGAACATTATTAAACATTACTCTGAACATTATTATACATTACTCTGAACATTATTATACATTACTCTGAACATTATTATACATTACTCTGAACATTATTATACATTACTCTGAACATTATTAGACATTACTCTGAACATTATTATACATTACTCTGAACATTATTATACATTACTCTGAACATTATTAGACATTACTCTGAACATTATTATACATTACTCTGAACATTATTATCCATTACTCTGAACATTATTAGACATTACTCTGAACATTATTAGACATTACTCTGAACATTATTATACATTACTCTGAACATTATTATACATTACTCTGAACATTATTATACATTACTCTGAACATTATTATACATTACTCTGAACATTATTATACATTACTCTGAACATTATTATACATTACTCTGAACATTATTATACATTACTCTGAACATTATTAGAGATTACTCTGAACATTATTAGACATTACTCTGAACATTAT
This sequence comes from Caprella mutica, assembly GCA_947561585.1. Lineage (NCBI taxonomy): Eukaryota > Metazoa > Arthropoda > Malacostraca > Amphipoda > Caprellidae > Caprella > Caprella mutica. The sequence continues at coordinate 155,958 of CANNZV010000927.1, read as the reverse complement.
TAGACATTACTCTGAACATTATTATACATTACTCTGAACATTATTATACATTACTCTGAACATTATTATACATTACTCTGAACATTATTATACATTACTCAGAACATTGTTATACATTACTCTGTACATTATTATACATTACTCTGAACATTATTATACATTACTCTGAACATTATTATACATTACTCTGAACATTATTATACATTACTCTGAACATTATTAGACATTACTCTGAACATTATTATACATTACTCTGAACATTATTATACATTACTCTGAACATTATTATACATTACTCTGAACATTATTATACATTACTCTGAACATTATTATACATTACTCTGAACATTATTATACATTACTCTGAACATTATTAGACATTACTCTGAACATTATTATACATTACTCTGAACATTATTAGACATTACTCTGAACATTATTATACATTACTCTGAACATTGTTATACATTACTCTGAACATTATTATATATTACTCTGAACATTATTATACATTACTCTGAACATTATTAGACATTAGTCTGAACATTAATAGACATTACTCTGAACATTATTATACATTACTCTGAACATTATTAGACATTACTCTGAACATTATTATACATTACTCTGAACATTATTAGACATTACTCTGAACATTATTATACATTACTCTGAACATTATTAGACATTACTCTGAACATTATTATACATTACTCTGAACATTATTATACATTACTCTGAACATTAATAGACATTACTCTGAACATTGTTATACATTACTCTGAACATTATTAGACATTACTCTGAACATTATTATACATTACTCTGAACATTATTATACATTACTCTGAACATTATTAGACATTACTCTGAACATTATTATACATTACTCTGAACATTATTAGACATTACTCTGAACATTATTATACATTACACTGAACATTATTAGACATTACTCTGAACATTATTATACATTACTCTGAACATTATTATACATTACTCTGAACATCATTATACATTACTCTGAACATTATTAGACATTACTCTGAACATTATTAGACATTACTCTGAACATTATTAGACATTACTCTGAACATTATTGTACATTACTCTGAACATTATTAGACATTACTCTGAACATTATTAGACATTACTCTGAACATTATTAGACATTACTCTGAACATTATTAGACATTACTCTGAACATTATTAGACATTACTCTGAACATTATTAGACATTACTCTGAACATTATTATACATTACTCTGAACATTATTATACATTACTCTGAACATTGTTATACATTACTCTGAACATTATTATACATTACTCTGAACATTATTAGACAGTACTCTGGACATTATTATACATTACTCTGAACATTATTATACATTACTCTGAACATTATTATACATTACTCTGAACATTATTATACATTACTCTGAACATTATTATACATTACTCTGAACATCATTATACATTACTCTGAACATTATTAGACATTACTCTGAACATTATTAGACATTACTCAGAACATTATTAGACATTACTCTGAACATTATTAGACATTACTCTGAACATTATTATACATTACTCTGAACATTATTATACATTACTCTGAACATTGTTATACATTACTCTGAACATTATTATACATTACTCTGAACATTATTAGACAGTACTCTGGACATTATTATACATTACTCTGAACATTATTATACATTACTCTGAACATTATTATACATTACTCTGAACATTATTATACATTACTCTGAACATTATTATACATTACTCTGAACATCATTATACATTACTCTGAACATTATTAGACATTACTCTGAACATGATTAGACATTACTCTGAACATTATTAGACATTACTCTGAACATTATTGTACATTACTCTGAACATTATTAGACATTACTCTGAACATTATTAGACATTACTCTGAACATTATTAGACATTACTCTGAACATTATTAGACATTACTCTGAACATTATTAGACATTACTCTGAACATTATTATACATTACTCTGAACATTATTATACATTACTCTGAACATTATTATACATTACTCTGAACATTATTATACATTACTCTGAACATTATTATACATTACTCTGAACATCATTATACATTACTCTGAACATTATTAGACATTACTCTGAACATTATTAGACATTACTCTGAACATTATTAGACATTACTCTGAACATTATTGTACATTACTCTGAACATTATTAGACATTACTCTGAACATTATTAGACATTACTCTGAACATTATTAGACATTACTCTGAACATTATTAGACATTACTCTGAACATTATTAGACATTACTCTGAACATTATTATACATTACTCTGAACATTATTATACATTACTCTGAACATTGTTATACATTACTCTGAACATTATTATACATTACTCTGAACATTATTAGACAGTACTCGGACATTATTATACATTACTCTGAACATTATTATACATTACTCTGAACATTATTATACATTACTCTGAACATTATTATACATTACTCTGAACATTATTATACATTACTCTGAACATCATTATACATTACTCTGAACATTATTAGACATTACTCTGAACATTATTAGATATTACTCTGAACATTATTAGACATTACTCTGAACATTATTGTACATTACTCTGAACATTATTAGACATTACTCTGAACATTATTAGACATTACTCTGAACATTATTAGACATTACTCTGAACATTATTAGACATTACTCTGAACATTATTAGACATTACTCTGAACATTATTATACATTACTCTGAACATTATTATACATTACTCTGAACATTATTAGACATTACTCTTAACATTATTAGACATTACTCTGAACATTATTAGACATTACTCTGAACATTATTAGACATTACTCTGAACATTATTAGACATTACTCTGAACATTATTAGACATTACTCTGAACATTATTAGACATTACTCTGAACATTAATGTACATTACTCTGAACATTATTATACATTACTCTGAACATTATTATACATTACTCTGAACATTATTATACATTACTCTGAACATTATTATACATTAATCTGAACATTATTATACATTACTCTGAACATTATTATACATTACTCTGAACATTATTAGACATTACTCTGAACATTGTTATACATTACTCTGAACATTATTAGACATTACTCTGAACATTATTATACATTACTCTGAACATTATTGTACATTACTCTGAACATTATTATACATTACTCTGAACATTATTATACATTACTCTGAACATTATTATACATTACTCTGAACATTATTAGACATTACTCTGAACATTATTATACATTACTCTTAACATTATTATACATTACTCTGAACATTATTAGACATTACTCTGAACATTATTATACATTACTCTGAACATTATTAGACATTACTCTGAACATTATTAGACAGTACTCTGAACATTATTATACATTACTCTGAACATTATTATACATTACTCTAAACATTATTATACATTACTCTGAACATTATTATACCTTACTCTGAACATTATTAGACATTACTCTGAACATTATTATACATTACTCTGAACATTATTATACATTACTCTGAACATTATTATTCATTACTCTGAACATTATTATACATTACTCTGAACATTATTATACATTACTCTGAACATTATTAGACATTACTCTTAACATTATTATACATTACTCTGAACATTATTAGACATTACTCTGAACATTATTAGACATTACTCTGAACATTTTTAGACAGTACTCTGAACATTATTAGACAGTACTCTGAACATTATTATACATTACTCTGAACATTATTATACATTACTCTGAACATTATTATACATTACTCTGAACATTATTATACATTACTCTGAACATTATTATACATTACTCTGAACATTATTAGACATTACTCTGAACATTATTATACATTACTCTGAACATTATTATACATTACTCTGAACATTATTAGACATTACTCTGAACATTATTATACATTACTCTGAACATTACTATACATTACTCTGAACATTATTAGATATTACTCTGAACATTATTAGACATTACTCTGAATATTATTATACATTACTCTGAACATTATTATACATTACTCTGAACATTATTATACATTACTCTGAACATTATTATACATTACTCTGAACATTACTATACATTACTCTGAACATTATTAGACATTACTCTGAACATTATTAGACATTACTCTGAACATTATTAGACATTACTCTGAACATTATTATACATTACTCTGAACATTGTTAGACATTACTCTGAACATTATTATACATTACTCTGAACATTATTATACATTACTCTGAACATTATTAGACATTACTCTGAACATTATTATACATTACTCTGAACATTACTATACATTACTCTGAACATTATTAGATATTACTCTGAACATTATTAGACATTACTCTGAACATTATTATACATTACTCTGAACATTATTATACATTACTCTGAACATTATTAGACATTACTCTGAACATTATTATACATTACTCTGAACATTATTATACATTACTCTGAACATTATTATACATTACTCTGAACATTATTGTACATATCTCTGAACATTATTAGACATTACTCTGAACATTATTATACATTACTCTGAACATTATTATACATTACTCTGAACATTATTAGACATTACTCTGAACATTATTATACATTACTCTGAACATTATTGTACATTACTCTGAACATTATTATACATTACTCTGAACATTATTATACATTACTCTGAACATTATTATACATTACTCTTAACATTATTATACATTACTCTGAACATTATTATACATTACTCTTAACATTATTATACATTACTCTGAACATTATTAGACATTACTCTGAACATTATTATACATTACTCTGAACATTATTAGACATTACTCTGAACATTATTAGACAGTACTCTGAACATTATTATACATTACTCTGAACATTATTATACATTACTCTGAACATTATTATACATTACTCTGAACATTATTAGACATTACTCTGAACATTATTAGACATTACTCTGAACATTATTATACATTACTCTGAACATTATTATACATTACTCTGAACATTATTATTCATTACTCTGAACATTATTATACATTACTCTGAACATTATTATACATTACTCTGAACATTATTAGACATTACTCTGAACATTATTATACATTACTCTGAACATTATTATACATTACTCTGAACATTATTATACATTACTCTGAACATTATTAGACATTACTCTGAACATTATTAGACATTACTTTGAACATTATTATACATTACTCTGAACATTATTATACATTACTCTGAACATTATTATACATTACTCTGAACATTATTATACATTACTCTGAACATTATTAGACATTACTCTGAACATTATTAGACATTACTTTGAACATTATTATACATTACTCTTAACATTATTATACATTACTCTGAACATTATTAGACATTACTCTGAACATTATTAGACATTACTCTGAACATTTTTAGACAGTACTCTGAACATTATTAGACAGTACTCTGAACATTATTATACATTACTCTGAACATTATTATACATTACTCTGAACATTATTATACATTACTCTGAACATTATTATACATTACTCTGAACATTATTATACATTACTCTGAACATTATTAGACATTACTCTGAACATTATTATACATTACTCTGAACATTATTATACATTACTCTGAACATTATTAGACATTACTCTGAACATTATTATACATTACTCTGAACATTACTATACATTACTCTGAACATTATTAGATATTACTCTGAACATTATTAGACATTACTCTGAATATTATTATACATTACTCTGAACATTATTATACATTACTCTGAACATTATTATACATTACTCTGAACATTATTATACATTACTCTGAACATTACTATACATTACTCTGAACATTATTAGACATTACTCTGAACATTATTAGACATTACTCTGAACATTATTATACATTACTCTGAACATTGTTAGACATTACTCTGAACATTATTATACATTACTCTGAACATTATTATACATTACTCTGAACATTATTAGACATTACTCTGAACATTATTATACATTACTCTGAACATTACTATACATTACTCTGAACATTATTAGATATTACTCTGAACATTATTAGACATTACTCTGAACATTATTATACATTACTCTGAACATTATTATACATTACTCTGAACATTATTAGACATTACTCTGAACATTATTATACATTACTCTGAACATTATTATACATTACTCTGAACATTATTATACATTACTCTGAACATTATTGTACATATCTCTGAACATTATTAGACATTACTCTGAACATTATTATACATTACTCTGAACATTATTATACATTACTCTGAACATTATTAGACATTACTCTGAACATTATTATACATTACTCTGAACATTATTGTACATTACTCTGAACATTATTATACATTACTCTGAACATTATTATACATTACTCTGAACATTATTATACATTACTCTTAACATTATTATACATTACTCTGAACATTATTATACATTACTCTTAACATTATTATACATTACTCTGAACATTATTAGACATTACTCTGAACATTATTATACATTACTCTGAACATTATTAGACATTACTCTGAACATTATTAGACAGTACTCTGAACATTATTATACATTACTCTGAACATTATTATACATTACTCTGAACATTATTATACATTACTCTGAACATTATTAGACATTACTCTGAACATTATTAGACATTACTCTGAACATTTTTAGACAGTACTCTGAACATTATTAGACAGTACTCTGAACATTATTATACATTACTCTGAACATTATTATACATTACTCTGAACATTATTATACATTACTCTGAACATTATTATACATTACTCTGAACATTATTAGACATTACTCTGAACATTATTATACATTACTCTGAACATTATTATACATTACTCTGAACATTATTAGACATTACTCTGAACATTATTATACATTACTCTGAACATTACTATACATTACTCTGAACATTATTAGATATTACTCTGAACATTATTAGACATTACTCTGAACATTATTATACATTACTCTGAACATTATTATACATTACTCTGAACATTATTATACATTACTCTGAACATTATTATACATTACTCTGAACATTACTATACATTACTCTGAACATTATTAGACATTACTCTGAACATTATTAGACATTACTCTGAACATTATTATACATTACTCTGAACATTGTTAGACATTACTCTGAACATTATTATACATTACTCTGAACATTATTATACATTACTCTGAACATTATTATACATTACTCTGAACATTACTATACATTACTCTGAACATTACTATACAATACTCTGAACATTATTAGATATTACTCTGAACATTATTAGACATTACTCTGAACATTATTATACATTACTCTGAACATTATTATACATTACTCTGAACATTATTAGACATTACTCTGAACATTATTATACATTACTCTGAACATTATTATACATTACTCTGAACATTATTGTACATATCTCTGAACATTATTAGACATTACTCTGAACATTATTAGACATTACTCTGAACATTATTAGACATTACTCTGAACATTATTAGACATTACTCTGAACATTATTATACATTACTCTGAACATTATTGTACATATCTCTGAACATTATTAGACATTACTCTGAACATTATTAGACATTACTCTGAACATCATTAGACATTACTCTGAACATTATTAGACAGTACTCTGAACATTATTATACATTACTCTGAACATTATTATACATTACTCTGAACATTATTAGACATTACTCTGAACATTATTATACATTACTCTGAACATTATTATACATTACTCTGAACATTATTGTACATTACTCTGAACATTATTAGACATTACTCTGAACATTATTAGACATTACTCTGAACATTATTAGACATTACTCTGAACATTATTATACATTACTCTGAACATTATTAGACATTACTCTGAACATTATTATACATTACTCTGAACATTATTGTACATTACTCTGAACATTATTAGACATTACTCTGAACATTATTAGACATTACTCTGAACATTATTATACATTACTCTGAACATTATTAGACATTTCTCTGAACATTATTATACATTACTCTGAACATTATTATACATTACTCTGAATATTATTATACATTACTCTGAACATTATTATACATTACTCTGAACATTATTAGACATTACTCTGAACATTATTAGACAGTACTCTGAACATTATTATACATTACTCTGAACATTATTATACATTACTCTGAACATTATTATACATTACTCTGAACATTATTAGACATTACTCTGAACATTATTAGACATTACTCTGAACATTATTATACATTACTCTGAACATTATTATACATTACTCTGAACATTATTATACATTACTCTGAACATTATTATACATTACTCTGAACATTATTAGACATTACTCTTAACATTATTATACATTACTCTGAACATTATTAGACATTACTCTGAACATTTTTAGACAGTACTCTGAACATTATTAGACAGTACTCTGAACATTATTAGACAGTACTCTGAACATTATTATACATTACTCTGAACATTATTATACATTACTCTGAACATTATTATACATTACTCTGAACATTATTATACATTACTCTGAACATTATTATACATTACTCTGAACATTATTAGACATTACTCTGAACATTATTATACATTACTCTGAACATTATTAGACATTACTCTGAACATTATTAGACATTACTCTGAACATTACTATACATTACTCTGAACATTACTATACATTACTCTGAACATTATTAGATATTACTCTGAACATTATTAGACATTACTCTGAACATTATTATACATTACTCTGAACATTATTATACATTACTCTGAACATTATTATACATTACTCTGAACATTATTATACATTACTCTGAACATTACTATACATTACTCTGAACATTATTAGACATTACTCTGAACATTATTAGACATTACTCTGAACATTATTATACATTACTCTGAACATTGTTAGACATTACTCTGAACATTATTATACATTACTCTGAACATTATTATACATTACTCTGAACATTATTAGACATTACTCTGAACATTATTATACATTACTCTGAACATTACTATACATTACTCTGAACATTATTAGATATTACTCTGAACATTATTAGACATTACTCTGAACATTATTATACATTACTCTGAACATTATTATACATTACTCTGAACATTATTAGACATTACTCTGAACATTATTATACATTACTCTGAACATTATTATACATTACTCTGAACATTATTATACATTACTCTGAACATTATTGTACATATCTCTGAACATTATTAGACATTACTCTGAACATTATTATACATTACTCTGAACATTATTATACATTACTCTGAACATTATTAGACATTACTCTGAACATTATTATACATTACTCTGAACATTATTGTACATTACTCTGAACATTATTATACATTACTCTGAACATTATTATACATTACTCTGAACATTATTATACATTACTCTTAACATTATTATACATTACTCTGAACATTATTATACATTACTCTTAACATTATTATACATTACTCTGAACATTATTATACATTACTCTGAACATTATTATACATTACTCTGAACATTATTAGACATTACTCTGAACATTATTATACATTACTCTGAACATTATTATACATTACTCTGAACATTATTATACATTACTCTGAACATTATTATACATTACTCTGAACATTATTAGACATTACTCTGAACATTATTATACATTACTCTGAACATTATTATACATTACTCTGAACATTATTATACATTACTCTGAACATTATTATACATTACTCTGAACATTATTATACATTACTCTGAACATTATTATACATTACTCTTAACATTATTATACATTACTCTGAACATTATTATACATTACTCTGAACATTATTATACATTACTCTGAACATTATTATACATTACTCTGAACATTATTATACATTACTCTTAACATTATTATACATTACTCTGAACATTATTATACATTACTCTTAACATTATTATACATTACTCTGAACATTATTATACATTACTCTGAACATTATTATACATTACTCTGAACATTATTAGACATTACTCTGAACATTATTAGACATTACTCTGAACATTATTAGACATTACTCTGAACATTATTATACATTACTCTGAACATTATTATACATTACTCTGAACATTATTAGACATTACTCTGAACATTATTATACATTACTCTGAACATTATTATACATTACTCTGAACATTATTATACATTACTCTGAACATTATTATACATTACTCTTAACATTATTATACATTACTCTGAACATTATTAGACATTACTCTGAACATTATTATACATTACTGTGAACATTATTAGACATTACTCTGAACATTATTATACATTACTCTGAACATTATCAGACATTACTCTGAACATTATTAGACATTACTTTGAACATTATTATACATTACTCTGAACATTATTGTACATATCTCTGAACATTATTAGACATTACTCTGAACATTATTAGACATTACTCTGAACATTATTAGACATTACTCTGAACATTATTATACATTACTCTGAACATTATTATACATTACTCTGAACATTATTATACATTACTCTGAACATTATTATACATTACTCTGAACATTATTAGACATTACTCTGAACATTATTAGACATTACTCTGAACATTATTATACATTACTCTGAACATTATTATACATTACTCTGAACATTATTATACATTACTCTTAACATTATTATACATTACTCTGAACATTATTAGACATTACTCTGAACATTATTATACATTACTCTGAACATTATTAGACATTACTCTGAACATTACTATACATTACTCTGAACATTATTAGATATTACTCTGAACATTATTAGACATTACTCTGAACATTATTATACATTACTCTGAACATTATTATACATTACTCTGAACATTATTATACATTACTCTGAACATTTTTAGACAGTACTCTGAACATTATTAGACAGTACTCTGAACATTATTATACATTACTCTGAACATTATTATACATTACTCTGAACATTATTATACATTACTCTGAACATTATTAGATATTACTCTGAACATTATTAGACATTACTCTGAACATTATTATACATTACTCTGAACATTATTATACATTACTCTGAACATTATTATACATTACTCTGAACATTATTATACATTACTCTGAACATTACTATACATTACTCTGAACATTATTAGACATTACTCTGAACATTATTAGACATTACTCTGAACATTATTATACATTACTCTGAACATTGTTAGACATTACTCTGAACATTATTATACATTACTCTGAACATTATTATACATTACTCTGAACATTATTAGACATTACTCTGAACATTATTATACATTACTCTGAACATTACTATACATTACTCTGAACATTATTAGATATTACTCTGAACATTATTAGACATTACTCTGAACATTATTATACATTACTCTGAACATTATTATACATTACTCTGAACATTATTAGACATTACTCTGAACATTATTATACATTACTCTGAACATTATTATACATTACTCTGAACATTATTATACATTACTCTGAACATTATTGTACATATCTCTGAACATTATTAGACATTACTCTGAACATTATTATACATTACTCTGAACATTATTATACATTACTCTGAACATTATTAGACATTACTCTGAACATTATTATACATTACTCTGAACATTATTGTACATTACTCTGAACATTATTATACATTACTCTGAACATTATTATACATTACTCTGAACATTATTATACATTACTCTTAACATTATTATACATTACTCTGAACATTATTATACATTACTCTTAACATTATTATACATTACTCTGAACATTATTAGACATTACTCTGAACATTATTATACATTACTCTGAACATTATTAGACATTACTCTGAACATTATTAGACAGTACTCTGAACATTATTATACATTACTCTGAACATTATTATACATTACTCTGAACATTATTATACATTACTCTGAACATTATTAGACATTACTCTGAACATTATTAGACATTACTCTGAACATTTTTAGACAGTACTCTGAACATTATTAGACAGTACTCTGAACATTATTATACATTACTCTGAACATTATTATACATTACTCTGAACATTATTATACATTACTCTGAACATTATTATACATTACTCTGAACATTATTATACATTACTCTGAACATTATTAGACATTACTCTGAACATTATTATACATTACTCTGAACATTATTATACATTACTCTGAACATTATTAGACATTACTCTGAACATTATTATACATTACTCTGAACATTACTATACATTACTCTGAACATTATTAGATATTACTCTGAACATTATTAGACATTACTCTGAACATTATTATACATTACTCTGAACATTATTATACATTACTCTGAACATTATTATACATTACTCTGAACATTATTATACATTACTCTGAACATTACTATACATTACTCTGAACATTATTAGACATTACTCTGAACATTATTAGACATTACTCTGAACATTATTATACATTACTCTGAACATTGTTAGACATTACTCTGAACATTATTATACATTACTCTGAACATTATTATACATTACTCTGAACATTATTAGACATTACTCTGAACATTATTATACATTACTCTGAACATTACTATACATTACTCTGAACATTATTAGATATTACTCTGAACATTATTAGACATTACTCTGAACATTATTATACATTACTCTGAACATTATTATACATTACTCTGAACATTATTAGACATTACTCTGAACATTATTATACATTACTCTGAACATTATTATACATTACTCTGAACATTATTATACATTACTCTGAACATTATTGTACATATCTCTGAACATTATTAGACATTACTCTGAACATTATTAGACATTACTCTGAACATTATTAGACATTACTCTGAACATTATTATACATTACTCTGAACATTATTGTACATATCTCTGAACATTATTAGACATTACTCTGAACATTATTAGACATTACTCTGAACATTATTAGACATTACTCTGAACATTATTAGACAGTACTCTGAACATTATTAGACAGTACTCTGAACATTATTATACATTACTCTGAACATTATTATACATTACTCTGAACATTATTAGACATTACTCTGAACATTATTATACATTACTCTGAACATTATTGTACATTACTCTTAACATTATTATACATTACTCTGAACATTATTAGACATTACTCTGAACATTATTAGACATTACTCTGAACATTATTATACATTACTCTGAACATTATTAGACATTACTCTGAACATTATTATACATTACTCTGAACATTATTGTACATTACTCTGAACATTATTATACATTACTCTGAACATTATTAGACATTACTCTGAACATTATTAGACATTACTCTGAACATTATTATACATTACTCTTAACATTATTAGACATTACTCTGAACATTATTATACATTACTCTGAACATTATTATACATTACTCTGAATATTATTATACATTACTCTGAACATTATTAGACATTACTCTGAACATTATTATACATTACTCTGAACATTATTATACATTACTCTGAACATTATTATACATTACTCTGAACATTATTATACATTACTCTGAACATTATTATACATTACTCTGAACATTATTATACATTACTCTGAACATTATTATACATTACTCTGAACATTATTATGCATTACTCTGAACATTATTATACATTACTCTGAACATTATTATACATTACTCTGAACATTATTATACAGTACTCTGAACATTATTATACATTACTCTGAACATTATTATACATTACTCTGAACATTATTATACATTGCTCTGAACATTATTATACATTACTCTGAACATTATTTTACATTACTCTGAACATTATTAAACATTACTCTGAACATTATTATACATTACTCTGAACATTATTATACATTACTCTGAACATTATTATACATTACTCTGAACATTATTATACATTACTCTGAACATTATTAGACATTACTCTGAACATTATTATACATTACTCTGAACATTATTATACATTACTCTGAACATTATTATACATTACTCTGAACATTATTAGACATTACTCTGAACATTATTATACATTACTCTGAACATTATTATACATTACTCTGAACATTATTATACATTACTCTTAACATTATTATACATTACTCTGAACATTATTATACATTACTCTGAACATTATTAAACATTACTCTGAACATTGTTATACATTACTCTGAACATTATTATACATTACTCTGAACATTATTAGACATTACTCTGAACATTATTAGACATTACTCTGAACATTGTTATACATTACTCTGAACATTATTATACATTACTCTGAACATTATTAGACATTACTCTGAACATTATTAGACATTACTCTGAACATTATTAGACATTACTCTGAACATTATTAGACATTATTCTGAACATTATTATACATTACTCTGAACATTATTATACATTACTCTGAACAATATTATACATTACTCTAAACATTATTATACATTACTCTGAACATTATTATACATTACTCTGAACATTATTAGACATTACTCTGAACATTATCAGACATTACTCTGAACATTGTTATACATTACTCTGAACATTATTAGACATTACTCTGAACATTGTTATACATTACTCTGAACATTGTTATACATTACTCTGAACATTGTTATACATTACTCTGAACATTATTAGACATTACTCTGAACATTATTAGACATTACTCTGAACATTATTAGACATTACTCTGAATATTATTATACATTACTCTGAACATTATTAGACATTACTCTGAACATTATTATACATTACTCTGAACATTATTAGACATTACTCTGAACATTATTAGACATTACTCTGAACATTATTATACATTACTCTGAACATTATTATACATTACTCTGAACATTATTAGACATTACTCTGAACATTATTAGACATTACTCTGAACATTATTGTACATATCTCTGAACATTATTATACATTACTCTGAACATTATTATACATTACTCTGAACATTATTATACATTACTCTTAACATTATTATACATTACTCTGAACATTATTATACATTACTCTGAACATTATTAGACATTACTCTGAACATTGTTATACATTACTCTTAACATTATTATACATTACTCTGAACATTATTAGACATTACTCTGAACATTGTTATACATTACTCTGAACATTATTAGACATTACTCTGAACATTATTAGACATTACTCTGAACATTATTATACATTACTCTTAACATTATTATACATTACTCTGAACATTATTAGACATTACTCTGAACATTGTTATACATTACTCTGAACATTATTAGACATTACTCTGAACATTATTATACATTACTCTGAACATTATTATACATTACTCTGAACATTATTATACATTACTCTGAACATTATTATACATTACTCTGAACATTATTATACATTACTCTGAACATTATTATACATTACTCTGAACATTATTATACATTACTCTTAACATTATTAAACATTACTCTGAACATTATTAGACATTACTCTGAACATTATTAGACATTACTCTGAACATTATTATACATTACTCTGAACATTATTATACATTACTCTGAACATTATTATACATTACTCTGAACATTATTATACATTACTCTGAACATTATTATACATTACTCTGAACATTATTATACATTACTCTGAACATTATTATACATTACTCTGAACATTATTATACATTACTCTGAACATTATTATACATTACTCTGAACATTATTATACAGTACTCTGAACATTATTATACATTACTCTGAACATTATTATACATTACTCTGAACATTATTATACATTGCTCTGAACATTATTATACATTACTCTGAACATTATTATACATTACTCTGAACATTATTAGACATTACTCTGAACATTATTATACATTACTCTTAACATTATTATACATTACTCTGAATATTATTATACATTACTCTGAACATTATTAGACATTACTCTGAACATTGTTATACATTACTCTGAACATTATTATACATTACTCTGAACATTATTAGACATTACTCTGAACATTATTAGACATTACTCTGAACATTGTTATACATTACTCTGAACATTATTATACATTACTCTGAACATTATTAGACATTACTCTGAACATTATTAGACATTACTCTGAACATTATTAGACATTACTCTGAACATTATTAGACATTACTCTGAACATCATTATACATTACTCTGAACATTATTATACATTACTCTGAACAATATTATACATTACTCTGAACATTATTATACATTACTCTGAAAATTATTAGACATTACTCTGAACATTATTAGACATTACTCTGAACATTATCAGACATTACTCTGAACATTGTTATACATTACTCTGAACATTATTAGACATTACTCTGAACATTGTTATACATTACTCTGAACATTGTTATACATTACTCTGAACATTGTTATACATTACTCTGAACATTATTAGACATTACTCTGAACATTATTAGACATTACTCTGAACATTATTAGACATTACTCTGAATATTATTATACATTACTCTGAACATTATTAGACATTACTCTGAACATTATTATACATTACTCTGAACATTATTAGACATTACTCTGAACATTATTAGACATTACTCTGAACATTATTATACATTACTCTGAATATTATTATACATTACTCTGAACATTATTAGACATTACTCTGAACATTATTATACATTACTCTGAACATTATTATACATTACTCTGAACATTATTAGACATTACTCTGAACATTATTATACATTACTCTGAACATTATTATACATTACTCTGAACATTATTAGACATTACTCTGAACATTATTATACATTACTCTGAACATTATTATACATTACTCTGAACATTATTGTACATATCTCTGAACATTATTATACATTACTCTGAACATTATTATACATTACTCTGAACATTATTATACATTACTCTTAACATTATTATACATTACTCTGAACATTATTATACATTACTCTGAACATTATTATACATTACTCTTAACATTATTAGACATTAGTCTGAACATTATTATACATTACTCTGAACATTATTATACATTACTCTGAACATTATTATACATTACTCTGAACATTATTATACATTACTCTGAACATTATTATACATTACTCTGAACATTATTATACATTACTCTGAACATTATTATACATTACTCTGAACATTATTATACATTACTCTGAACATTATTATACATTACTCTGAACATTATTATACATTACTCTGAACATTATTATACATTACTCTGAACATTATTATACATTACTCTGAACATTATTAGACATTACTCTGAACATTATTATACATTACTCTGAACATTATTAGACATTACTCTGAACATTATTATACATTACTCTGAACATTATTAGACATTACTCTGAACATTATTATACATTACTCTGAACATTATTATACATTACTCTGAACATTATTATACATTACTCTGAACATTATTATACATTACTCTGAACATTATTATACATTACTCTGAACATTATTAGACATTACTCTGAACATTATTATACATTACTCTGAACATTATTATACATTACTCTGAACATTATTATACATTACTCTGAACATTATTATACATTACTCTGAACATTATTAGACATTACTCTGAACATTATTATACATTACTCTTAACATTATTATACATTACTCTGAACATTATTAGACATTACTCTGAACATTATTAGACATTACTCTGAACATTATTATACATTACTCTGAACATTATTAGACATTACTCTGAACATTATTAGACATTACTCTGAACATTATTATACATTACTCTGAACATTATTATACATTACTCTGAACATTATTATACATTACTCTTAACATTATTATACATTACTCTGAACATTATTAGACATTACTCTGAACATTATTAGACATTACTCTGAACATTATTATACATCACTCTGAACATTATTATACATTACTCTGAACATTATTATACATTACTCTGAACATTATTATACATTACTCTGAACATTATTAGACATTACTCTGAACATTATTAGACATTACTCTGAACATTATTATACATTACTCTGAACATTATTATACATTACTCTGAACATTATTATACATTACTCTGAACATTATTATACATTACTCTGAACATTATTAGACATTACTCTGAACATTATTAGACATTACTCTGAACATTATTATACATTACTCTGAGCATTATTATACATTACTCTTAACATTATTAGACATTACTCTGAACATTATTATACATTACTCTGAACATTATTATACATTACTCTGAACATTATTATACATTACTCTGAACATTATTATACATTACTCTGAACATTATTAGACATTACTCTGAACATTATTAGACATTACTCTGAACATTATTATACATTACTCTGAACATTATTATACATTACTCTGAACATTATTATACATTACTCTTAACATTATTATACATTACTCTGAACATTATTAGACATTACTCTGAACATTATTATACATTACTCTGAACATTATTATACATTACTCTGAACATTATTATACATTACTCTGAACATTATTATACATTACTCTGAACATTATTATACATTACTCTGAACATTATTATACATTACTCTTAACATTATTAGACATTACTCTGAACATTATTATACATTACTCTGAACATTATTAGACATTACTCTGAACATTATTATACATTACTCTGAACATTATTATACATTACTCTGAACATTATTATACATTACTCTGAACATTATTATACATTACTCTGAACATTATTAGACATTACTCTGAACATTATTATACATTACTCTGAATATTATTATACATCACTCTGAACATTATTAGACATTACTCTGAACATTATTATACATTACTCTGAACATTATTAGAAATTACTCTGAACATTATTATACATTACTCTGAACATTATTATACATTACTCTGAACATTATTATACATTACTCTGAACATTATTGGACATTACTCTGAACATTATTATACATTACTCTGAACATTATTAGACATTACTCTGAACATTATTATACATTACTCTGAACATTATTATACATTACTCTGAACATTATTATACATTACTCTTAACATTATTATACATTACTCTGAACATTATTGGACATTACTCTGAACATTATTATACATTACTCTGAACATTATTATACATTACTCTGAACATTATTAGACATTACTCTGAACATTATTATACATTACTCTGAACATTATTATACATTACTCTGAACATTATTATACATTACTCTGAACATTATTAGACATTACTCTGAACATTATTATACATTACTCTGAACATTATTATACATTACTCTGAACATTATTATACATTACTCTGAACAATATTATACATTACTCTGAACATTATTATACATCACTCTGAACATTATTATACATTACTCTGAACATTATTAGACATTACTCTGAACATTATTATACATTACTCTGAACATTATTATACATTACTCTGAACATTATTATACATTACTCTGAACATTATTATACATTACTCTGAACATTATTAGACATTACTCTGAACATTATTAGACATTACTCTTAACATTATTAGACATTACTCTGAACATTATTATACATTACTCTGAACATTATTATACATTACTCTGAACATTATTATACATTACTCTGAACATTATTAGACATTACTCTGAACATTATTATACATTACTCTGAACATTATTATACATTACTCTGAACATTATTATACATTACTCTGAACATTATTAGACATTACTCTGAACATTATTATACATTACTCTGAACATTATTAGACATTACTCTGAACATTATTATACATTACTCTGAACATTATTTTACATTACTCTGAACATTATTATACATTACTCTGAACATTATTATACATTACTCTGAACATTATTAGACATTACTCTGAACATTATTATACATTACTCTGAACATTATTATACATTACTCTGAACATTATTAGACATTACTCTGAACATTATTATACATTACTCTGAACATTATTATACATTACTCTGAACATTATTATACATTACTCTGAACATTATTATACATTACTCTGAACATTATTATACATTACTCTGAACATTATTATACATTACTCTGAACATTATTAGACATTACTCTGAACATTATTGTACATTACTCTGAACATTATTAGACATTACTCTGAACATTATTATACATTACTCTGAACATTATTATACATTACTCTGAACATTATTATACATTACTCTGAACATTATTATACATTACTCTGAACATTATTAGACATTACTCTGAACATTATTGGACATTACTCTTAACATTATTATACATTACTCTGAACATTATTATACATTACTCTGAACATTATTATACATTACTCTGAACATTATTATACATTACTCTGAACATTATTATACATTACTCTGAACATTATTAGACATTACTCTGAACATTATTATACATTACTCTGAACATTATTAGACATTACTCTGAACATTATTATACATTACTCTGAACATTATTATACATTACTCTGAACATTATTATACATTACTCTGAACATTATTAGACATTACTCTGAACATTATTAGACATTACTCTGAACATTATTATACATTACTCTGAACATTATTAGACATTACTCTGAACATTATTATACATTACTCTGAACATTATTATACATTACTCTGAACATTATTATACATTACTCTGAACATTATTATACATTACTCTGAACATTATTAGACATTACTCTGAACATTATTATACATTACTCTGAACATTATTATACATTACTCTGAACATTATTAGACATTACTCTGAACATTATTAGACATTACTCTTAACATTATTATACATTACTCTGAACATTATTATACATTACTCTGAACATTATTATTCATTACTCTGAACATTATTATACATTACTCTGAACATTATTATACATTACTCTGAACATTATTAGACATTACTCTTAACATTATTATACATTACTCTGAACATTATTATACATTACTTTGAACATTATTATACATTACTCTGAACATTATTATACATTACTCTGAACATTATTATACATTACTCTGAACATTATTATACATTACTCTGAACATTATTATACATTACTCTGAACATTATTATACATTACTCTGAACATTATTATACATTACTCTGAACATTATTAGACATTACTCTGAACATTATTATACATTACTCTGAACATTATTATACATTACTCTGAACATTATTAGACATTACTCTGAACATTATTAGACATTACTCTGAACATTGTTAGACATTACTCTGAACATTATTATACATTACTCTGAACATTGTTATACATTACTCTGAACATTATTAGACATTACTCTGAACATTATTATACATTACTCTGAACATTATTAGACATTACTCTGAACATTATTAGACAGTACTCTGAACATTATTATACATTACTCTGAACATTATTAGACATTACTCTGAACATTATTATACATCACTCTGAACATTATTATACATTTCTCTGAACATTATTAGACATTACTCTGAACATTATTATACATTACTCTGAACATTATTATACATTACTCTTAACATTAATAGACATTACTCTGAACATTGTTATACATTACTCTGAACATTATTAGACATTACTCTGAACATTATTATACATTACTCTGAACATTATTAGACATTACTCTGAACATTATTAGACAGTACTCTGAACATTATTATACATTACTCTGAACATTATTAGACATTACTCTGAACATTATTATACATCACTCTGAACATTATTATACATTACTCTGAACATTATTAGACATTACTCTGAACATTATTAGACATTACTCTGAACATTATTAGACAGTACTCTGAACATTATTATACATTACTCTGAACATTATTAGACATTACTCTGAACATTATTATACATTACTCTGAACATTATTAGACATTACTCTGAACATTATTATACATCACTCTGAACATTATTATACATTACTCTGAACATTATTAGACATTACTCTGAACATTATTATACATTACTCTGAACATTATTATACATTACTCTTAACATTAATAGACATTACTCTGAACATTGTTATACATTACTCTGAACATTATTAGACATTACTCTGAACATTATTATACATTACTCTGAACATTATTAGACATTACTCTGAACATTATTAGACAGTACTCTGAACATTATTATACATTACTCTGAACATTATTAGACATTACTCTGAACATTATTATACATCACTCTGAACATTATTATACATTACTCTGAACATTATTAGACATTACTCTGAACATTATTATACATTACTCTGAACATTATCAGACATTACTCTGAACATTATTATACATTACTCTGAACATTATTAGACATTACTCTGAACATTATTATACATTACTCTGAACATTATTAGACATTACTCTGAACATTATTATACATTACTCTGAACATTATTATACATTACTCTGAACATTATTAGACATTACTCTGAACATTATTATACATCACTCTGAACATTATTATACATTACTCTGAACATTATTAGACATTACTCTGAACATTATTATACATTACTCTGAACATTATCAGACATTACTCTGAACATTATTATACATTACTCTGAACATTATTATACATTACTATGAACATTATTATACATTACTCTGAACATTATTAGACATTACTCTGAACATTATTGTACATATCTCTGAACATTATTATACATTACTCTGAACATTATTATACATTACTCTTAACATTAATAGACATTACTCTGAACATTATTATACATTACTCTGAACATTATTAGACAGTACTCTGGACATTATTATACATTACTCTGAACATTATTATACATTACTCTGAACATTATTATACATTACTCTGAACATTATTATACATTACTCTGAACATTATTATACATTACTCTGAACATTATAATACATTACTCTGAACATTATTAGACATTACTCTGAACATTATTAGACATTACTCTGAACATTATTATACATTACTCTGAACATTATTAGACATTACTCTGAACATTATTAGACATTACTCTGAACATTATTAGACATTACTCTGAACATTATTATACATTACTCTGAACATTATTATACATTACTCTGAACATTATTATACATTACTCTGAACATTATTGTACATTACTCTGAACATTATTATACATTACTCTGAACATTATTATACATCACTCTGAACATTATTATACATTACTCTGAACATTATTAGACATTACTCTGAACATTAATAGACATTACTCTGAACATTATTATACATTACTCTGAACATTATTATACATTACTCTGAACATTATTAGACATTACTCTGAACATTATTATACATTACTCTGAACATTATTATACATTACTCTGAACATTATTATACATTACTCTGAACATTATTGTACATTACTCTGAACATTATTATACATTACTCTGAACATTATTATACATCACTCTGAACATTATTATACATTACTCTGAACATTATTAGACATTACTCTGAACATTATTATACATTACTCTGAACATTATTATACATTACTCTGAACATTATTATACATTACTCTGAACATTATTAGACATTACTCTGAACATTATTATACATTACTCTGAACATTATTAGTCATTACTCTGAACATTATTATACATTACTCTGAACATTATTATACATTACTCTGAACATTATTATACATTACTCTGAACATTATTGGACATTACTCTGAACATTATTAGACATTACTCTGAACATTATTATACATTACTCTGAACATTATTCTACATTACTCTGAACATTATTAGACATTACTCTGAACATTATTAGACATTACTCTTAACATTATTATACATTACTCTGAACATTATTATACATTACTCTGAATATTATTATACATTACTCTGAACATTATTAGACATTACTCTGAACATTATTATACATTACTCTGAACATTATTATACATTACTCTGAACATTATTATACATTACTCTGAACATTATTATACATTACTCTGAACATTATTAGACATTACTCTGAACATTATTATACATTACTCTGAACATTATTATACATTACTCTGAACATTATTATACATTACTCTGAACATTATTATACATTACTCTGAACATTATTATACATTACTCTGAACATTATTATACATTACTCTGAACATTATTAGACATTACTCTGAACATTATTATACATTACTCTGAACATTATTATACATTACTCTGAACATTATTAGACATTACTCTGAACATTATTATACATTACTCTGAACATTATTAGACATTACTCTGAACATTATTATACATTACTCTGAACATTATTAGACATTACTCTGAACATTATTATACATTACTCTGAACATTATTAGACATTACTCTGAACATTATTAGACATTACTCTGAACATTATTATACATTACTCTGAACATTATTAGACATTACTCTTAACATTATTATACATTACTCTGAACATTATTATACATTACTCTGAACATTATTAGACATTACTCTGAACATTATTATACATTACTCTGAATATTATTATACATTACTCTGAACATTATTATACATTACTCTGAACATTATTATACATTACTCTGAACATTATTATACATTACTCTGAACATTATTAGACATTACTCTGAACATTATTATACATTACTCTGAACATTATTATACATTACTCTGAACATTATTAGACATTACTCTGAACATTATTAGACATTACTCTGAACATTATTATACATTACTCTGAACATTATTATACATTACTCTGAACATTATTAGACATTACTCTGAACATTATTAGACATTACTCTTAACATTATTATACATTACTCTGAACATTATTAGACATTACTCTGAACATTATTAGACATTACTCTTAACATTATTATACATTACTCTGAACATTATTAGACATTACTCTGAACATTATTATACATTACTCTGAACATTATTATACATTACTCTGAACATTATTAGACATTACTCTGAACATTATTAGACGAGAAAAAAGTGCGGAAACTAAACTACGGATGTAGCATGGGAATTAATATGGGTAAACCTTTGAATTTGGTTAATTGCTGCATCTCCTCTAGTTCATATTTTAGAAACTGTTGTTTTAATGTACTCAACAGTAATAAATTATTATATTTTAGCAAAGGAATAAAATGACAATGTTTAGAATATTTGAAATTATTATATTAAACCATTAAAATTAACAATGTTGTTATTAACAACATTGAAAGTAGAAGTCTCCAGTTTTACAACAATTAATTAGTTCAGTTGGGGTTTAACGTCTGCATCGGAACCGAAGGCCATATCGCTAACGTCAAAAGGAAATTAAATACAAGGGACTGGAAGAAGTAGTCAGAAAGGAAAGTGGATCCAAAAACAAAGTCACTTACTACAAGTTCAAGGATGCAGAAAAGCTACTCAGTGAATGCAGTCACTTACCAAGGAAGGTGATGAAAAGAGACACGTGGGACCTCGTAGTTGAAGAGCATAACCCTAGCACGTTAAATTGTTATAAGTATGGTAAAAATGACAATTAATTAATCCGAATTACATCAGTTCTGGGCCCGATTGACACATCCACCTTCTCTTCCATTCACCACAGACAGCTTCAGGATAGAGCTCCTGAGGGCAATTTTACCAGAGCATGAAATTGATTACCCTTTGATAAATAGTAAAAAATATGGAAACAATTAAAATAGGGAACAGTACTGGAATATTAACTTTAGGAATTATAAAATAAAGCTTTTTCAAATCAATTATATATTTTAAAAGATAACTTTTTTAATTTTCTTTTTAGTGCTCAATTTCTCCGCAGCATCTTCATCCTCTATTGTTACTAGGTCCTGATTCGCTCTCATGATAGATGCCGTAACTTCTTTCCTTTCTTTGTCCTTGTCCTGTGAAGTAACGACAGAAATAATGTAAAGGAGATTCTAAATCAAAACTAAATAAATAAAGTAAATTAGTTACGAAGCAAAGACTTGATCAAATTCTAGTCTGTTAACTGGGATAAGTTATGTAACCTTCATTCTACGAATGTAAACCTATCTAGGAGAAATTTAAATTTATCGTGGAGAGGAACCTTTAAAAATGAAATACTACTGTATGCGTAACCAACAACTAAAATATCGAATTTACTAGATTGAGTGTAACAGACAACTAAAATATCGAATTTACTGGATTAAGTGTAACAGACAACTAAAATATCGAATTTACTAGATTAAGTGTAACCGACAACTAAAATATCGAATTTACTAGATTAAGTGTAACCGACAACTAAAATATCGAATTTACTAGATTAAGCGTAACAGACAACTAAAATATCGAATTTACTAGATTAAGTGTAACAGACAACTAAAATATCGAATTTACTAGATTAAGTGTAACCGACAACTAAAATATCGAATTTACTAGATTAAGTGTAACCGACAACTAAAATATCGAATTTACTAGATTAAGTGTAACAGACAACTAAAATATCGAATTTACTAGATTAAGTGTAACAGACAACTAAAATATCGAATTTACTAGATTAAGTGTAACAGACAACTAAAATATCGAATTTACTAGATTAAGTGTAACAGACAACTAAAATATCGAATTTACTAGATTAAGTGTAACAGACAACTAAAATATCGAATTTACTAGATTAAGTGTAACAGACAACTAAAATATCGAATTTACTAGATTAAGTGTAACCGACAACTAAAATATCGAATTTACTAGATTAAGTGTAACCGACAACTAAAATATCGAATTTACTAGATTAAGTGTAACAGACAACTAAAATATCGAATTTACTAGATTAAGTGTAACAGACAACTAAAATATCGAATTTACTAGATTAAGTGTAACAGACAACTAAAATATCGAATTTACTAGATTAAGTGTAACAGACAACTAAAATATCGAATTTACTAGATTAAGTGTAACAGACAACTAAAATATCTTAATATCGAACTTACCGGATTTCTAGGGCAGTCTTTAATGAGATGCATCTTAGAGACACAAAGAGTACACGAACCACCTTTGGGGTAAATACCCTTGTCGTTCTTTGGACAATTGATAGTGATGTGACCTTTCTCTCTGCAGATGAAACAAGTTGCGTATTTGTAGGTCTGAATCCCGTCTTTGGAGTCATTCGATTTTGGGCAACTGCTTGATTGATGCTCGAGAGATCCACACTGAAATAGAAACAATCTAATTAATGCATGATTCGAAATATAGAATTTACTCGTCCGATTGCTATTTAAAACGATATTTTAGGTGTTTAAAAGTTGTCTCTATCCACTATGAGATGACGCAAAGAGAAGAAGGCCTCGTAGAAGAGGGGACAGTGAAAGTACTCTCCATGCACTGAACTGACTACTCTGCTACCACAGGTAACCGTAGCATTGATGGCAAGAATAAGCATCCTAGTAAGGGAAACTGGAAGAAGCAGTCAGAAAGGAAAGTGGCCTTTCAACACTCATGAATGCAAAAGAGCTTCTCCGTGAATACAGTCACTTACTAAGGATTGCGACAAAAAGTGACACAAGCACCGGTGGCTGATCTGACAATTCGAAGAGGTGATATTAAATGAAGCCTACCTAACAGAAAAATCTAAGACCTGAAAGTAGAAGAGCACAACCCTAGCACTATCCTCTAATACTGAAAGTAGCTAGAATCCAAAAATGATAAAAAGGTAAAAAAAGAAAAAGACAATACATAATCCAAAATAAAAGTTTGGTGTCCAAGGGACTCCACCCCCTTCTTTTTCATTCACCACCAACAGCTTAAGGATAGAGCACTTGGTTGTCCTTTGTCTGATCGTCAGACTGACTGCCCCCATAATAGCTAATAAGGTTAATTTAAATAAAATATCACAGTGTAATTAGAGATTAACCATGGTTCTTAATAATCAGTCAATCAAATAAGAATTAGTCCATCATCCTTAATGAGCTAATCAGGTAACTATTTCTGAATTTTGTGAATAGAAAGATAAAACTGATAAATAGACCACACTACTTACTGTGAAACAAGATCCAACACCTGTCGTGTTGCCTTTCAAAGGACAGTCCGCAACCTGATGGCCAGGCTTGCGACAACTGAAGCACACAGTCTTGCGCTAGTGTTCAAGTCGTTAGCTCGTCTCCGCTTTCATTTTTTCTGCTATGACTTCTGTGGTGGCTCCTTCTGCTTTCAATTCAGCTAAAAAAACATGGAGATGAGTACAGGAGAAAGCCTCCAAAAGGAAATTATATTCAAGTAAATAATGATTAAAAAACATTACCTAACAAAAGTTTCAACATTAGTGATGCAACCATTAAAAAAAACTTTGTTTTTGTTTAAAACATGTTTTTTATTAAAAAAAACATTGCCCAATAAAAACAGCCTAAAAAATTTTTTTATTGGAAATACTGTTTTATTTTAAAATACACTATTTTCTTTTCTAGAAAACCTTTTTGTTTTAATATTATACAAGAATAACAAGATTGCTCTATACATATTCATAACAATCATTTTCCAAGTGTTTTCAGGCAAAATTTACTAAGTATCTAAGATTGTTTGTCCAATAATTTTTTAGTGTACTTTGCCCTAATTTCATGATTATTTTCACCATCATGAAAATAGTGATTCATTTTCCTTGAATCTTGGAGTTGGTTTAGAATAGATATATACCTATCAACGTATCAAGCCAGGAGTTTAAGATACTTCCGGATCAATTTCACCAATTGTGAACATTTAATTAAAGTTGCATTGAATCAAGCTCAAAAGCTGTTGTTGAGGATAATGGATTTAATCTGTTCATAGTTGCAAAGAATGCTAAATCTCTTTTGATAATTTAGAAATCAAAGCACAGACAATAAACAGAGAAATGAGTTTAAGCTCAGTATCAAAAATTTCACGCTTATATCTTGCAAATATTAACCAAATCGGTAGTGGAAGGGAATCGTTCGCAACACGTTTTGCTGTCATCAGGAAAAATTTATGTAATGGTGAAATTAGTATGATGTCTGCGACATAAAATTTGTCAGATAACTTGTTATTTGTAGGCAAAATTGTAGTGAGAATTAAAAAAAAACCTTGTTATTCCTCATGAAAAGACACACACAGCTAACCTGCACTGCAGACTTCAACAATTAAATCAAACCAAGAATTTAGATAAACGGAAGAAACAGATTCACTGAAAGACTTTGTAATAATTGTGAAGTGAAAGTCTAAATACTTAAAACAAAGAACAGACAGGCAAGAACATAAATGAAGCCTCATCTGTGCATAGTGTTAGAAAAAGAAATGTTTTTTTTGACAGCGTTTTTTTTTATAGAATTTTTTTATTCAATTTTTTTCACAAAATGTTCTTTTTTCACAAATGCATGTTTATTTACTTTTTCACCTTACTCTTTATCTGTAAAACATAATATATACCAAATAAAGTAATTATTAAGTTGTTTCCAACATCTACATTATCTAATTGACCTCTGCAAACTCCTGAAATTTATGGAAGACTGACCTAAAGTCTGCCGTGTGACTGTGCTGGTCAGTGCTGCCAGTCTGTTGCACACAAACACTAGTTGACAATAATGAATTTAGTGTTTAATGAATTAGTTGTAATTTCAGTTAGCTATTGGCTTCCTTCTTGGAAATCTCAGTAAATTTATGAAATGAAGAGCGAGTGACACGACAAATAAGTTACCATTCCAAAATTAATTAAGGAAGAAAATTTCAAAATTTTGCAAACTTCAAACCAGTGTGGCATTCGTTCATTGGAATCTATATATATTCATAAACAGTTGCCCTTGCTCAATGAACAAGCGAGTTCATTTAATTTAACTATTTTGGGTTGATAACTTATTATTTTCTATTATTTTTCTTTATTATTTGTTAATTAGTTAGGTGACTTTATTAATTTTGGTATCCTTAATACTTATTATTTCTAATTATTTCATTTAAAATTAGTCAAAATTAGGATATTGATGAAGAATATTGATTTATTTGAAAGCTCTAGAAAAATAAAAGAATGTTAACTTTTTGTCATGTCACTCGGCAGACACGCGCTCTTTATTTCATAAATTTATTAAGTAGTTATTGATATCTTTAATTTTAACCCATTTGGATGCTGTCGTTTCATGACATATGTTTTCACATAATTATACACGGTTTGACAAGTAAATATGATAAATGGTAAGATACTCATATTATGAGTATTTATCCAAATAATTAGTATGTCAGTGCTCTTACAGCAATAAGGTGAATGAGTGTGCCAAACTGCGCACCTCGGTAGTCACTTCGAACCAAGAGACTAACATCATCCATGCAACAGTTATGCCTGGGATAAACAGGTTACTTCTATTACTTGTTATTTATTATTTTAGTGGATGATTCATTTATTCTTTACTGTTTCCCAATGGAAGTGTAAATATCAAATGAAGGTTCTCTTGAAAATATATATCAAAAATTTGATTCATTAAAATTTAAAAACAGGAGAGCAAAGTAGTATTCTGGCCAGACTCCATGAAATGAGGGAACAAAGAGAAAAATTGTTTCCATCGTTAACAATGCTCCAGGTTGATAACACAGATCAACAATTTTTAGATATCCGTAATAAAATAGCAAACTTGAAGGAGAGAACATTTAACAAAACCGTTGAATGCAAAAAAGACTGGCTTGCTACTTGCACTGTACAGACTGCATACCAGTACTGAACTGCTTCAGTTTCTGTCTCCTTTGTGTTGCTTCTAACCATGTTTTATGATGTTTACAAAGTAGTAAGGACATATTTAGTAACTAATAGGTCATACAATGATGTGTTTGATTGAAAATATTAAGTTACATGATCAATATGTATTATTTTCAAAGGAAAAAATGATGATTATCAAGAATAAGCTAGTTGGGGTAGCTAAAATCGGTGCTAGGTTTTATTGGTATGTATCAAAAAATTTTTTTTATTAATATGCATTAAAATTTATTGGTTGAGCTAAATTTACAAAATAAAACAATAAAAAATTATCTCAAATTACTTAAGGAGTTCATTTATGCTTGGGTGAATGCTGTCTGAAATACTTTGGATTATGAAACTGCTTGTATGTTTCAAATAGCTTTGTTCATTTGAGGATATTTCAAAGATACAGACAAGCAGTTTCGTAATATGAAGAATATCAAGGTAATACTTTTCTAAAGTATTAAAAGTTGTACTAGCCTGTGGTCACTCCATATATTAGGGATAGGACGATACCAAAATTTTCACCGATACAGATACCATGCCGATACTGATACCTAGATTTTAACCGATAGCGATACTTTGATTATTTATACGAGATTAGCTAATAATTATGGAATTATGAACATTAGGATTACCAATCTATTTCAAATTATTTTTACATTAATTTAAATTATAATTTTCATTGTAATTGATAATAAACTATATTATAATTTTTTCAAAATACTGCGGTATCTGCACTTTTTTGTCAATAGCGATACCAAGTACCGATACCAGAAAATTGCCAATACCGATACTTGCCAATACCGATACTTGCCAATACAGATACTTTGTCCCATCCCTACTATTTATACAGGGTGGGGCATAATACAGCTACAAAACTTACAAACTTAGTAATTTGATCAAATAAATAAATATATATTTATCCAAATGTTATATTTGGTAAGTTTCGCTTTAGCTACAAATTTTTATGCTTATTCTTGTGATGTTTTATTTGCTAAGTTTTGATAATGATAAAATGTTAAATACATTCTGCTAATAGCCCACCAAAGAGAAGTGAGTTGGGTTCCTATTTAGAATATCGGTGAAATATTCCTGTTATTTGTACGGGAGAAAAATTAGGTGGTAGGACATCTAATACAGCTCACTATTTACTTACTCTTGGAAAATTTGAAGTCTATATTTCGATACCTAATATCTAAAGACATTCATTGCTAAAAAGTTCATTGTAATGTGTATTTGAATAAAAAGTTACGAGTAATTTAATTAGAAATAATGTCAATTAAGAGACAAATCCGTAAATTAGGTAATCGGCACAACATATTTTTACGCGGGAAATTTGACAGATTGGTAACCAAATAACATCAAGTTCTCTCAGTTTTGGGAGTATAACTTATTATTGAAATAACTTTATTTACTTTATACCCTTTCTATCTTAGGATAGGATTCTGAAACCTAACTAGGTGTGGGAAACCTACCAATAGCTTATGGAGATGAGAACTAGACACTGTGAACCTACCTTTGTAATTAGTAAAATATACATAGTTAGGTATTTAAAATTTTGATATTATTATTATTAAGATATTACCTATGTATTATTATTACTTATATTCATTTAAATGAATATAATCATGATAGTGATATCATCAATTTATTGTCGCTACCTCTAGTTACGTAAGAGTTTATATCAGATTAAATAATATAATAAGGTTCAAACAGGGTTCATTGAAATAGTTAGGGAGTTATATTAGTTTATTAATTATCTTACGATACAGATTAAGGTAGCTTACATATTAAAGGGATAGATAGGGTATAGAGTAGGGATCCATATCATTAGACATGATAGGAGTCCCAATGGGAGAGTGGGTATTAACACAAGCCAATGTACAACTAAACTGAGTCTGTGAGCGGAGCGGTTGCTCTATATAAGTCTCATAACTACAGGGTGTGACTACAGGTCCTTACATAGCTCCCTTTTTTAACGAAATGGATGTTGTCTTAATTAAGAACAATATCCATTTCGCTCTTCATTAATTGAAATTTCTTAGTTGTTAAAATTAATTCATTAATTAAAAGCGAGGAACATGTATTCTCAAAGTTATTTGTTTTGATTGTAAAAATAAAATTTAAAATAATCTTTTTTAGTTTTAATTTGATTCACTCTCCCAAAAGATATTTCATGACAAAATGTTTTACTTCAGAATAACGACACACAGGATATTATTATAGAAATATTAGCATGAAATAAATCATAGATCAACAGATCTTACTTATAACTAACATCAAATAACCAATGGATTACATTCAGTCCCAAGATTTTGAAACACAAAATAAAGATATGAATATAAGGATACTTAATTATCTTCTGACCATTATAATTTGGAGAAGATCTAAATTTTTTAGTATTCACTTTTTTTCACTTTGTAGTTTTACTTTACTCAAGTTATTCACTCATTAAACTGATAAGCTCAAAATTCGAAATAAAAAGTAAAATAAAATTCGAAATAAAATTCAATTTCATTAAAAGTTGAAAAAATTTAAAATTTTCTTTTTAATTAATTCTTTTATGATTTAATTTATTAATGTTCGTGTTCATGTAACTTTCCCTCCTATGGGATGAATCAGGGATGTATCTCTCTCCCCCGTTAGAAGCGGGTGCCTTTTTAGCGGCTTCTGAGGCGAGGCGATGCTAAGAAATAAAATGTAGTGTAATTAGTATAATTTAGTAACAGTTAAGGATGATCTTATAAAACATTCTACATGACATTGCTTTTAACCCTTGCAATTACTAAATTAATAACCCAAGATATAATTTTATCTAAAATTTTCTTAAATTTAGGAGATGTAATAAGATCGTATTTTTACGGATAAAACATAATTTATAATATTTAGATTTTTTGGCATATAAATATTGCTAATTCCATATAAACTTACAATTCCTCTGTCACATTTATCAGAGTACTTTCGTTGTTCACATTGGTACTGTTGTAGTTGTTTTGTTATGGCTGACATTTTTACTCGTAAGTAGATTATTACAGCTACCATGAATAACAATGAGGCCATTGAAATGAGATCGCTCAAAAATGTTGGGAAAATTCTATTTCTAGACTCCTGCCACCTGAAGTGTAGCAAGGCCTGTTCAACGCTTTCCTTATTTTCGAATTAATAAGAGTTCCGATCAGCGTGTTGTAATTGTTTAAATGGGTGTCTGAGTGACTTTGTCCCATGTTGAAGTATTTAATGTGAGTAATCTGCTTTAATCTGAGGAGATAAATTTATTAATAAAGAAATTTATTAGTAATTCAAAATATCTGAACATCATCTAAAAATTATTAGCAACAAAATTAATTTATAAATTAATTTTTATGTTTAATTATAATTCGATTTAATTTTGTTTCAACTTTTAATTTAGTATTCCATATGAAATGTTTTCTTTGTACTTAGTTTTCCTTCACGTCTTCTAGTTGTTGTGATTATGTAAGCACAGTGCATTAGAGTGCATAGGATACTTGCACTTAGGTATGTAAACAGTAGGTATTACTGCTACTGCAAGGAAATACTTTACATTATTATGCAATGCAAATGCTATGTCTTCAGATATTATATGCCTTAATTAAAGATATCAAAATTATGATTATGAACTAATTAAATATTATAAGAATACATAAAAATAAACATATTAAAATTAAACTTAACCTTTTTAATGTCACACTCACAAATTTGACATGACCCCTAACTTCTATATATGAAGTGCGATCTGTCCAAAATATTTATGCTGTGAGCTTTATAGTACCTGGGCACCGTAAAAAATAAAATTAATCTTATACATGATTTAGAAAAATAATAAAATTTAGCTCATTTTTTTGACCTGTCAAAATTGTGAGCTCATTTTCTTGACATGTCAATTTTTTGAGTCTGACTTCAAGGCTCACCAATTTGACACTCAGTATCTTGACGCTCATATATATGACACGTTCAAAAGACTTTATGGATTATTCAGACCACATAAAGAGATGTTCAAATGCTTGTGAGATATCTTTATTACCTTTGCAGATTGCGATGGTCATATTTTAGGCGGCATTTATTTATTTATTCAGTTAGCTAGTTATTGGTTATTCGCATAACTCAAAAAGTAGACTACCAAATTGCCTGTTATTTACTATAACGATTGGTCAATGTCCAGGAATCATCTGGTAAAATTTTGGGATCAATCCGGTCAAAGGTCAAGGTCACTTATAACTCGAACCATATGGTATAATATTAAAGTATTGAACTAAATTTCCTGGAATTAGGTGGGAAGATTGCTCAATGTCCAAGAAGTATCTGGGAAAATTTTGGGAACGATCCGGTCAAAAGGTCAAGGTCAAAATTATTTATAACTCTAAAACTATTAAACCAAATTGCCAGTAATTTTTTGAAGCGATTGGTCATTCTCAAGGAATCATTTTGACATAGATTCGGTCAAGGTCAAGGTCATTTATAATTCAAACCATATGATAAAATATTGCCTGGAAGTTAGTGAGAAGATTGGTCAATGTACAGGAGGTAACTTGTAAAATTATGGGAGCGATACGGTCAAAGGTCAAGGTCAACATCGTTTATAACTCAAAAACTATCGATCGAATTGCCTCTAATTTGGTATTACGATTGGTCACTCTCCGTGAATCATCTGGTGAAATTTTGAAGTCGATCCGGTCAAAGGTCAAGGTCATATATAAATCAAAAACTATTTAAACAAATTGCCTGTAATTTGGTATACCAATTAGTCCATGTCCATGAATCATCTGGTAAAATTTTGTGATCAATCATGTCAAAGGTCAAGGTCAATGTCATTTATAACTCAAACCATATGGTATAGTATTAAAGTATTAAACCAAATTGTCTGGAATTAAGTGGGAAGATTGATTAATGTCCAGGAAGTATCTTGTAAAATTATGGGAGCGATTTGGTCAAAGTTCAAGGTCAAAATCATTTAAAACTCAATAAAACATTTAACCAAATTGCCTGAAATTTGGTAGCACGATATATCATTGCACAGGAACCATTTGATTAGATTTTGGGAGCGAACGGGTAAAAGGTCAATGTCAAGGTCATTTATAAGCTGAGGCGAAGGTATGCGCTCTATATGAGTACATTTCGAATCTAATTATATTTGAACATTGAACCACATTTGCTGGATTTCAATGAAAAGATTAATCAATGTCCAGAAAGTATCTGGTAAAATTTTGGGAGCGATCCGGTCAAAGGTCAAGGTCATTTATAACTCAAACCATCTAGTATAATAATAATTTATTAAACAAATTACCTGGACTTTAGTGGGAACATTGGTCAATGTCCAGGAATTATGTGGTAAATTTGGGTAAATAAATATGATATTTATAACTTTTAGATAAAATTTAGTGAGATTTGAAGACATTAAAGTGAGATTTGAAGACATGTTCAGAATTGTTCAGACTGGAGACGTGTCATTAGTCCGACGCCTCATTACTCCAACGTCTCATTAGTCCGACGCCTCATTACTCCAACGTCTCATTAATCCAACGCCTAATTACTCCGACGTGTCATCAGTCCGATGCCCCATTACTCCGACGTGTCATTAGTCCGATGCCCCATTACTCCGACGTGTCATTAGTACGACGCCCCATTACTCCGACGTGTCATTAGTCCGACGCCCAATAACTCCGACGTGTCATTAGTCCGACATCTACTCAGTCCAACGCCCCATTACACCAATGTCTAATTATTCCAAGGTGTCATTAGTCCGACGACCATTACTCCGACGTGTCATTAATCCGACGTCTACTCAGTCCGACGCCCCATTAATCCGATGTCTCATTACTCCGACGTGTCATTAATCCGACGAACCATTACTCTGACGTGTAATTAGTCCGACGCCCCATTACTCCAACGTAACATAAGTCTGCCGTCCCATTACTCCGACATGTCAAAAATCCGACGTCTACTCAGTCCGACGCTTTGTTACACCGTTGTCTCATTACTACGACGGCCCACTGGTCCGACTCTCCATTAGTCCGACGTCTCATTACTCCGACGTGTCATTAGTCCGACATCTACTCAGTCCGACGTCCAATTACTCCGATGTCTCAATACTCCGACGTGTTATTAATCCGAAGACCCAATACTCCGACGTGTCCTTAGTCCGACGCCCCATTACTCAGACGTGTCCCTAGTCCGACGCCCCATTACTTCGACGTGTCATTAGTCTGCCATCCCATTACTCCGACATGTCATTAATCCGACGTCTACTCAGTCTGACAGCCCAATAACACCGATATCTCATTACTCCGACGCCCAACTGGTCCGACTATCCATTAGTCTGACGTCTCATTACTCCGACAATTTAACATCTTTTTGTACGTAACTTCACGTTTTCTTTTTCTATTAAAATAAAAAATTATTAGATAGAAATATTCAATTACCTAATATCTACTGCTGAATTACTTTGATCAGTTCATACTCACTATACTGACAACTGCTCAAATACTTTCATCAGTTCATACTCATTGTACTGATAACTGCTTAATTAATTTCATCAGTTCATACTCACTATACTGACAGCTGCTCAATTAATTTCATCAGTTCATACCCACTATACTGACAACTGCTCAATTACATTCATCAGTTCATACCCACTATACTGACAACTGCTCAATTACTTTCATCAGTTCATAACCACTATACTGACAACTGCTCAATTACTTTCATCAGTTCATACCCACTATACTGATAACTGCTCAATTAATTTCATCAGTTCATACCCACTATACTGACAACTGCTTAATTAATTTCATCAGTTCATACTCGCTATACTGACAACTGCTTAATTACTTTCATCGTTCTTACTCACTGTACTAACAACTGCTAAATTACATTCATCAGTTCATACTCACTATTCTGACAACTGCTCAATTAATTTCATCAGTTCATACTCGCTATACTGGCAACAGCTTAATTACTTTCGTTTGTTCATACTCACTATACTGACAATTACTAAATTACTTTGATCAGTTCATACTCACTGTACTGATAACTGCTTAATTATTTTCATCAGTTCATACTCACTATACTGACAACTGCTCAATTAATTTCATCAGTTCATATTCACTATACTGGCAACTGCAGAATTACTTTCATCAGTTCATACTGACTATACCGACAACTGCTCAAATACTTTCATCAGTTCATACTCACTGTACCGACAACTGCTCAATTACTTTCATCAGTTCAAATTCACTATACTGACTACTGCTTAATTACTTTCATCAGTTCTTACTCACTGTACTAACAATTGCTAAATTACATTCATCAGTTCATACTCACTGTACTGATAACTGCTCAATTACTTCATCAGTTCATACCCACTATACTGACAACAGCTCAATTACTTTCATCAGTTCAAACTCACTATACTGACAACTGCTTAATTACTTTCATCAGTTCTTACTCACTGTACTAACAACTGCTAAATTACATTCATCAGTTCATACTCACTATTCTGACAACTGCACAATTAATTTCATCAGTTCATACTCGCTATACTGGCAACAGCTTAATTACTTTCGTCAGTTCATACTCGCTATACTGACAACTGCTAAATTACTTTAATCAGTTCATACTCACTGTACTGATAACTGCTCGAATAATTTCATCAGTTCATACTCACTGTACCGACAACTGCTCAATTACTTTCATCAGTTCATACTCACTATACTGACAACTGCTCAATTAATTTCTTCAGTTCATACTCGCTATACTGGCAATAGCTTAATTACTTTCGTCAGTTCATACTCACTATACTGACAACTGCTAAATTACTTTAATCAGTTCATACTCACAGTACTTATAACTGCTTAATTATTTTCATCAGTTCATACTCAATATACTGACAACTGCTCAATTAATTTCATCAGTTCATATTCACTATACTGGCAACTGCAGAATTACTTGTATCAGTTCATACTGACTATACCGACAACTGCTCAAACACTTTCATCAGTTCATACTCACTGCACCGACAACTGCTCAATTACTTTAATCAGTTCATACCCACTATACTGACAACTGCTCAATTACTTTCATCAGTTCAAATTCACAATACTGACTACTGCTTAATTACTTTCATCAGTTCTTACTCACTTTACTAACAACTGCTAAATTACATTCATCAGTTCATACTCACTGTACTGATAACTGCTTAATTACTTTCATCAGTTCATACTCGCTATACTGACAACTGCTTAATTACTTTCATCAGTTCTTACTCACTGTACTTACAACTGCTAAATTACATTCATCAGTTCATACTCACTATTCTGACAACTGCTCAATTAATTTCATCAGTTCATACTTGCTATACTGGCAACAGCTTAATTACTTTCGTCAGTTCATACTCGCTATATTGACAACTGCTCAAATATTTTCATCAGTTCATACTCACTAAACTGTCAACTGCTGAATTACTTTCATCAGTTCATAATCACTAAACTGGCTACTTCTCTAATACTTTCATCAGTTCATACTCACAAACCGACAACTGCTCAATTACTTTCATCAGTTCATACTCTCTGTACTGATCATTGCTCAATTACTTTCATCAGATCTCACTTACTATACTGACAACTGCTGAATTACTTTCATCAGTTCATACTCACTATATTGACAACTGCCGAATTACTTTCTTCAGTTCATAGCTACTATACTGACAACTGCTCAATTACTTTCATCAGTTCATACTTACTCATTATACCGACAACAACTCAATTACTTTTATCAGTTCATTCTCGCTATACTGACAACTGCCCAATAACTTTCATCAGTTCATACTCACTATTCTGTTAACTGCTCAATTACTTTAGTCAGTTCATACTCATTATACCGACAACTACTCAAATACTTTCATCAGTTCATTGCCACTATACTGACAACTGCTCAATTACTTTCATCAGTTCATACTCACTATACCGACGACTGCTCAATTTATTTCATCAGTTCATACTCACTATACTGGCAACTGCTGAATTATTTTCATCAGTTCATACTCACTATACTGATAACTGCTCAAATACTTTCATAATTTCATACTTGCTATACTGACAACTGCTCGATTACTTTCATCAGTTCATACTCACTGTACTGATAAATGCTTAATTTTTTTCATCAGTTCATACTCACTATATTGACAACTGCTCAAATACTTTCATCAGTTCATACTCGTTATACTGACAACTGCTCAAATACTTTCATCAGTTCATACTCACTATACTGGCAACTGCTGAATTACTCTCGTCATTTCATACTCGCTATACTGATAACTGCTCAATTACTTTCATCAGTTCATATTCAATATATACTGGCAACTGCTTTATTACTTTTGTCAGTTCATACCCACTATACTGACAACTGCTCAATTACTTTCATCAGATTATACTCGCTATATTGACAACTTCTTAATTACTTTCATAAATTCATACTTATTATACTAACAACAAGTCAATTACTTTCATTAGTTCATTCTCGCTATACTGACAACTGCTCAATTACTTTCATTAGTTCATAATCGCTATACTGACAACTGCTCAAATACTTTCATCAGTTCATACTCACTAAACTGACAACTGCTGAATTACTTTCATCAGTTCAAAATCACTAAACTGGCTACTTCTCTTATACTTTCATCAGTTCATTTCACACTCACTATACTGACAACTGCTCAATTACTTTAGTTAGTTCATACTCACTATACCGACAACTGCTCAAATACTCCTCTTCAGTTCATACTCACTGTACTGATTATTGCTCAATTACTTTCATCAGTTCATACTCACTGTACTGATTATTGCTCAATTACTTTCATCAGATCTTACTTACTATACTGACAACTGCTCAATTTCTTTCATCAGTTCATACCTACTTATTATACCGACAACAACTCAATTACTTTTATCAGTTCATTCTCGCTATACTGACAACTGCCAAATTACTTTCATCAGTTCATACTCACTATTCTGTTAACTGCTAAATTACTTTAGTCAGTTCATATTCATTATACCGACAACTGCTCAAATACTTTCATCAGTTCATTGCCACTATACTGACAACTGCTCAATTACTTTCATCAGTTCAAACTAACTATACCGACGACTGCTCAATTTATTTCATCAGTTCATACTCACTATACTGACAACTGCTCCATTACTTTAGTCAGTTCATACTCGTTATACTGATAACTGCTCAATTACTTTCATAGTTCATACTCACTGTTCTGATAACTGCTTTATTACTTTTGTCAGTTCATACCCACTATACTGACAACTGCTCAATTACTTTCTTCAGATTATACTCGCTATATCGACAACTTCTTAATTATTTTCATCAGTTCATACTTATTATACTAACAACAAGTCAATTACTTTCATTAGTTCATTCTCGCTATACTGACAACTGCTCAATTGCTTTCATTAGTTCATAATCGCTATACTGACAACTGCTCAAATATTTCCATCAGTTCAGACTCACTAAACTGACAACTGCTGAATTACTTTCATCAGTTCATAATCACTAAACTGGCTACTTCTCTAATACTTTCATCAGTTCATACTCACTATACCGACAACTGCCGAATTACTTTCTTCAGTTCATACCTACTATACTGACAACTGCTCAATTACTTTCATCAGTTCATACCTACTTATTATACCGACAACAACTCAATTACTTTTATCAGTTCATTCTCGCTATACTGACAACTGCTCAATTACTTTAATCAGTTCATACTCACTGTACTGATAACCTCTTAATTATTTTCATCAGTTCATATTCACTATACTGACAACTGCTCAAATACTTCCATCAGTTCATACTCGCTATACTGACAACTACTCAATTATTTTTATCAGTTCATACTCACTGTACTGATAACTGCTTTAACGCCCCATTACTTCGATGTGTCATTAGTGTGCCGTCCCATTACTCCGACATGTCATTAATCCGACGTCTACTCAGTCTGACAGCCCAACAACACCGATATCTCATTACTCCGACGCCCAACTGGTCCGACTCTCCATTAATCTGACGACTCATTACTCCGACAATTTAACATATTTTTGTACGTAACTTCACGTTTTCTTTTTCTATTAAAATAAAAAATTATTAGATAGAAATATTCAATTACCTAATATCTACTGCTGAATAACTTTGATCAGTTCATACTCACTATACTGACAACTGCTCAAATACTTCCAACAGTTCATACTCGCTATACTGACAACTACTCAATTATTTCCATCAGTTCATACTCACTATACTTACAACTGCTCAAATACTTTCATCAGTACACACTTGCTATACTGACAACTGCTCAATTACTTTCATCATTTCATACTCACTGTACTGATAACTGCTTAATTACTTTCATCAGTTCACACTCACTATACTGACAACTGCTCAATTACTTTCATCAGGTCATACTCACTATACTGACAACTGCTCAATTACTTTCATCAGTTCATACTCACTGTACTGATAACTGCTTAATTATTTTCATCAGTTCATACTCACTATAATGACAACTGCTCAAGAACTTTCATCAGTTCATACTCACTATACTGACAACTGCTCAATTAATTTCATCAGTTCATATTCACTATACTGGCAACTGCAGAATTACTTTCATCAGTTCATTCTGACTATACCGACAACTGCTCAAATACTTTCATCAGTTCATACTCACTGTACCGACAACTGCTCAATTACTTTCATCAGTTCAAATTCACTATACTGACTACTGCTTAATTACTTTCATCAGTTCTTACTCACTGTACTAACAATTGCTAAATTACATTCATCAGTTCATACTCACTGTACTGATAACTGCTCAATTACTTCATCAGTTCATACCCACTATACTGACAACAGCTCAATTACTTTCATCAGTTCAAACTCACTATACTGACAACTGCTTAATTACTTTCATCAGTTCTTACTCACTGTACTAACAACTGCTAAATTACATTCATCAGTTCATACTCACTATTCTGACAACTGCACAATTAATTTCATCAGTTCATACTCGCTATACTGGCAACAGCTTAATTACTTTCGTCAGTTCATACTCGCTATACTGACAACTGCTAAATTACTTTAATCAGTTCATACTCACTGTACTGATAACTGCTCGAATAATTTCATCAGTTCATACTCACTGTACCGACAACTGCTCAATTACTTTCATCAGTTCATACTCACTATACTGACAACTGCTCAATTAATTTCTTCAGTTCATACTCGCTATACTGGCAATAGCTTAATTACTTTCGTCAGTTCATACTCACTATACTGACAACTGCTAAATTAC
Source organism: Caprella mutica (assembly GCA_947561585.1). Classification (NCBI taxonomy): domain Eukaryota; kingdom Metazoa; phylum Arthropoda; class Malacostraca; order Amphipoda; family Caprellidae; genus Caprella; species Caprella mutica. The sequence goes on along the minus strand of CANNZV010000927.1, from coordinate 112,395 downwards.
TTTCATCAGGTCATACTCACTATACTGACAACTGCTCAATTACTTTCATCAGTTCATACTCACTGTACTGATAACTGCTTAATTATTTTCATCAGTTCATACTCACTATAATGACAACTGCTCAAGAACTTTCATCAGTTCATACTCACTATACTGACAACTGCTCAATTAATTTCATCAGTTCATATTCACTATACTGGCAACTGCAGAATTACTTTCATCAGTTCATTCTGACTATACCGACAACTGCTCAAATACTTTCATCAGTTCATACTCACTGTACCGACAACTGCTCAATTACTTTCATCAGTTCAAATTCACTATACTGACTACTGCTTAATTACTTTCATCAGTTCTTACTCACTGTACTAACAATTGCTAAATTACATTCATCAGTTCATACTCACTGTACTGATAACTGCTCAATTACTTCATCAGTTCATACCCACTATACTGACAACAGCTCAATTACTTTCATCAGTTCAAACTCACTATACTGACAACTGCTTAATTACTTTCATCAGTTCTTACTCACTGTACTAACAACTGCTAAATTACATTCATCAGTTCATACTCACTATTCTGACAACTGCACAATTAATTTCATCAGTTCATACTCGCTATACTGGCAACAGCTTAATTACTTTCGTCAGTTCATACTCGCTATACTGACAACTGCTAAATTACTTTAATCAGTTCATACTCACTGTACTGATAACTGCTCGAATAATTTCATCAGTTCATACTCACTGTACCGACAACTGCTCAATTACTTTCATCAGTTCATACTCACTATACTGACAACTGCTCAATTAATTTCTTCAGTTCATACTCGCTATACTGGCAATAGCTTAATTACTTTCGTCAGTTCATACTCACTATACTGACAACTGCTAAATTACTTTCATCAGGTCATACTCACTATACTGACAACTGCTCAATTACTTTCATCAGTTCATACTCACTGTACTGATAACTGCTTAATTATTTTCATCAGTTCATACTCACTATAATGACAACTGCTCAAGAACTTTCATCAGTTCATACTCACTATACTGACAACTGCTCAATTAATTTCATCAGTTCATATTCACTATACTGGCAACTGCAGAATTACTTTCATCAGTTCATTCTGACTATACCGACAACTGCTCAAATACTTTCATCAGTTCATACTCACTGTACCGACAACTGCTCAATTACTTTCATCAGTTCAAATTCACTATACTGACTACTGCTTAATTACTTTCATCAGTTCTTACTCACTGTACTAACAATTGCTAAATTACATTCATCAGTTCATACTCACTGTACTGATAACTGCTCAATTACTTCATCAGTTCATACCCACTATACTGACAACAGCTCAATTACTTTCATCAGTTCAAACTCACTATACTGACAACTGCTTAATTACTTTCATCAGTTCTTACTCACTGTACTAACAACTGCTAAATTACATTCATCAGTTCATACTCACTATTCTGACAACTGCACAATTAATTTCATCAGTTCATACTCGCTATACTGGCAACAGCTTAATTACTTTCGTCAGTTCATACTCGCTATACTGACAACTGCTAAATTACTTTAATCAGTTCATACTCACTGTACTGATAACTGCTCGAATAATTTCATCAGTTCATACTCACTGTACCGACAACTGCTCAATTACTTTCATCAGTTCATACTCACTATACTGACAACTGCTCAATTAATTTCTTCAGTTCATACTCGCTATACTGGCAATAGCTTAATTACTTTCGTCAGTTCATACTCACTATACTGACAACTGCTAAATTACTTTAATCAGTTCATACTCACAGTACTTATAACTGCTTAATTATTTTCATCAGTTCATACTCAATATACTGACAACTGCTCAATTAATTTCATCAGTTCATATTCACTATACTGGCAACTGCAGAATTACTTGTATCAGTTCATACTGACTATACCGACAACTGCTCAAACACTTTCATCAGTTCATACTCACTGCACCGACAACTGCTCAATTACTTTAATCAGTTCATACCCACTATACTGACAACTGCTCAATTACTTTCATCAGTTCAAATTCACAATACTGACTACTGCTTAATTAATTTCATCAGTTCTTACTCACTTTACTAACAACTGCTAAATTACATTCATCAGTTCATACTCACTGTACTGATAACTGCTTAATTACTTTCATCAGTTTATACTCGCTATACTGACAACTACTTAATTACTTTCATCAGTTCTTACTCACTGTACTTACAACTGCTAAATTACATTCATCAGTTCATACTCACTATTCTGACAACTGCTCAATTAATTTCATCAGTTCATACTTGCTATACTGGCAACAGCTTAATTACTTTCGTCAGTTCATACTCGCTATATTGACAACTGCTCAAATATTTTCATCAGTTCATACTCACTAAACTGTCAACTGCTGAATTACTTTCATCAGTTCATAATCACTAAACTGGCTACTTCTCTAATACTTTCATCAGTTCATACTCACTATACCGACAACTGCTCAATTACTTTCATCAGTTCATACTCTCTGTACTGATCATTGCTCAATTACTTCCATCAGATCTCACTTACTATACTGACAACTGCTGAATTACTTTCATCAGTTCATACTCACTATATTGACAACTGCCGAATTACTTTCTTCAGTTCATAGCTACTATACTGACAACTGCTCAATTACTTTCATCAGTTCATACTTACTCATTATACCGACAACAACTCAATTACTTTTATCAGTTCATTCTCGCTATACTGACAACTGCCCAATAACTTTCATCAGTTCATACTCACTATTCTGTTAACTGCTCAATTACTTTAGTCAGTTCATACTCATTATACCGACAACTACTCAAATACTTTCATCAGTTCATTGCCACTATACTGACAACTGCTCAATTACTTTCATCAGTTCATACTCACTATACCGACGACTGCTCAATTTATTTCATCAGTTCATACTCACTATACTGGCAACTGCTGAATTATTTTCATCAGTTCATACTCACTATACTGATAACTGCTCAAATACTTTCATAATTTCATACTTGCTATACTGACAACTGCTCGATTACTTTCATCAGTTCATACTCACTGTACTGATAAATGCTTAATTTTTTTCATCAGTTCATACTCACTATATTGACAACTGCTCAAATACTTTCATCAGTTCATACTCACTATACTGGCAACTGCTGAATTACTCTCGTCATTTCATACTCGCTATACTGATAACTGCTCAATTACTTTCATCAGTTCATATTCAATATATACTGGCAACTGCTTTATTACTTTTGTCAGTTCATACCCACTATACTGACAACTGCTCAATTACTTTCATCAGATTATACTCGCTATATTGACAACTTCTTAATTACTTTCATAAGTTCATACTTATTATACTAACAACAAGTCAATTACTTTCATTAGTTCATTCTCGCTATACTGACAACTGCTCAATTACTTTCATTAGTTCATAATCGCTATACTGACAACTGCTCAAATACTTTCATCAGTTCATACTCACTAAACTGACAACTGCTGAATTACTTTCATCAGTTCAAAATCACTAAACTGGCTACTTCTCTTATAATTTCATCAGTTCATTTCACACTCACTATACTGACAACTGCTCAATTACTTTAGTTAGTTCATACTCACTATACCGACAACTGCTCAAATACTCCTCTTCAGTTCATACTCACTGTACTGATTATTGCTCAATTACTTTCATCAGTTCATACTCACTGTACTGATTATTGCTCAATTACTTTCATCAGATCTTACTTACTATACTGACAACTGCTCAATTTCTTTCATCAGTTCATACCTACTTATTATACCGACAACAACTCAATTACTTTTATCAGTTCATTCTCGCTATACTGACAACTGCCAAATTACTTTCATCAGTTCATACTCACTATTCTGTTAACTGCTAAATTACTTTAGTCAGTTCATATTCATTATACCGACAACTGCTCAAATACTTTCATCAGTTCATTGCCACTATACTGACAACTGCTCAATTACTTTCATCAGTTCAAACTAACTATACCGACGACTGCTCAATTTATTTCATCAGTTCATACTCACTATACTGACAACTACTCAATTATTTCCATCAGTTCATACTCACTATACTTACAACTGCTCAAATACTTTCATCAGTACACACTTGCTATACTGACAACTGCTCAATTACTTTCATCATTTCATACTCACTGTACTGATAACTGCTTAATTACTTTCATCAGTTCACACTTACTATACTGACAACTGCTCAATTACTTTCATCAGGTCATACTCACTATACTGACAACTGCTCAATTACTTTCATCAGTTCATACTCACTGTACTGATAACTGCTTAATTATTTTCATCAGTTCATACTCACTATAATGACAACTGCTCAAGAACTTTCATCAGTTCATACTCACTATAATGACAACTGCTCAATTACTTTCATCAGTCCATACTCACTATACTGGCAACTGCTCAAATACTTTCATCAGTTCATACTCACTATAATGACAAGTGCTGAATTTCTTTCATCAGTTCATACTCACTATACTGACAGTGACAATTGCTCAAATACTTTCATCAATTCATACTCACTATAATGACAAGTGCTGAATTACTATCATCAGTTCATACTCACTATACTGACAGTGACAACTGCTCAAATACTTTCATCAGTTCATACTCTTTATAATGACAAGTGCTAAATTACTTTCATCAGTTCATACTCACTATACTGACAACAGGTCAATTACTTCCATCAGTTCATACCCACTATACTGACAACTGCTCAATTAATTTCATCAGTTCATACTCACTATAGTGACAACTGGTCAATCACATTTGTTGTTCTTGACCATCAATCATTATTATTATTTTTTTTTTGTTATTCATTAAAATTATGACGCATTTGTGTATATGTTCTGCACAATTCTCCTATTTTGCACAATCTTGAGAATGGCTGACTGTTTTTTTGGATTGTTATGAACTTTTCAATTTACTTGTCGAATATGTTGAAATATTCCTTGGAAAGTCTATGAAAAGTGAAACAGCCACAAGTTTTCAATTATTTTATAGATAATGCATGTTGTTGTCTCTTCTCTCGTTTATGTATTCAGACTTATATTAAAAAAATTCGTTTCTTTCTTAAAGGGATTGAAAAGTCTAAATCAAACAGTCGCCAAATTGGTTTTAAATCGATTCAGAATATTTAATTATGTAAGATTTAAATGCTCGTTTATTTCTTAAATGTTCATATAAAAAGTATGTTATAAAATTACCGACACCTAGCGGAAGAACGTCCTCTCATTAGTATGTATGTGAGATGTTTGTTATTTTCATATTAGTTTATGTATGCAGTAATCAAGCTTTGTTTGTGTCAAAATGGTGAAAAAATTATGTTAATTCGAAGACAAGAAGACATAGTTTTAAAAATAAAGAAATCATTTCACTTGAGCTAGAGTTTAGATAAAAACTAAATTCAGTTGTTTAGTTTATAAGATGGCGCCCTGATTATGGCGCCATCTACCGTAAGCATTTGTTAAGAAATCAATTTTATATAAAATGATATATTTCAATAATTGGATTTTATTGAACATTACAATTCTACACGAATACTTTAGTCTTACTAAGCAATATTTTGGCATAAAAATTGTTAAAGCAAACCATGACTGTATTGCCCCTTTTATGGGAAAAGAATTGTAATCATAAGTTTTTAGAATTTCGGAATAATATGAAAAATGGAATCTTCAAAATTTATTATTTAAAAAACAATGAGCTCAAGAAAATAAAATAAAGAAATAGCTGAAATCAATTTTTTGCTTCTTCTCGCAAGGGGGAGTCACAGTTGAGCGATTAAAAATGTCGTTGTATGTTGTTTCATTATTATTATTGGTTGTAACTGTAATTTTCTGCCTAAAAATATTGTATTGCCATCGACATTTACAAGCTATCAACCATATACATGAGAAAGATTCTATCATTCTGTCCATCTTCAGTTAGTTCATATATGTAGCATTACATAAAAAGTCCTCCAATCCAAGAATTTTTTTTATTGCTTGAATCAATGAGTTTTATGTTTCTTATCAATTTGCTGCAAACTCCATGAAATTTGGTAGCATACATATTCAATCATATATGCTTTTAAATATTTTTATAATAAAAACAATAATGAAACCTGTTTTAATTCCGACTTGATAATTTTCAGTCCGAAGAAAAAATTATGTACAGTGGCACACCGTTTGATTTGAATGTCAAATGTGTAGGTAGGTATCATCAATTCAATAATAAATATTTTTGTAAAGCAATAAAATTAGAGAAACTTATCATAATAACGTTTTTATAATTCAGGAAACAATTTAAATCGTAAAGTAAAGCCTTAACTAACATTTTCTGTTTATTAAATTCAAATTGGTAGGTAATCAATTTTTCAACACCAGATTAGTGTTGCGTACAATTGTTACAAACAGAGTAATAAAAATTTAAAAGTATCAATAAATTTATTTACTGAACCGAATTGGATGTGGTTCGTAGATTAAAGATCTTAGATTGGTTCTACAATATAATGTAATAAACTCATTTACATATTCCCGGAGCCTGGAGCCTTCAAATTCACAGTAAATCTTCAGATATTTTACATTTTCTCTGGTTAATAAGTCAAAATGAGGAATATTATCAATTTAATGAAATGTTATCCTTTTTTTTATTTAAAACTGGGTTTTTAAAGCGACATCTTCTAATGAACAATCAAGGAACCAAAAATAACAGATTGCAATCCACGATATCGCTTTCAATGCTCTGTAAATTCAATTCCTGTTATAGTTTAATTTATATCAAATTTAAGTTTACATTAATTATAACGCATAAATAATCACAATTATTGATGTGTATTAATTCAGGCTCAAGTACAGTAATTGCTTGAAAATTCGTAGACAGCAGATTACTATATGCATACCTGTAAACAGTTCGCAGCACCATTCTCACCAAAACGATGAGCATCCCAGTTGTAAATGCAATGTAAATGTCCTCTGCAGGCTCCGGGAAAGAAATGAGTTTATTACATAATATTATAGAAATATAATAAGATATTAATTGTTTCCTAAAGTATATAAACGTTTCTATAATAAGTTTATCTGATATTATACCTCTACACGAATATTAAAAAGATTGATTAAATATGATACCTAGTTAACAATCAAAACAAATGGTGTACATTCTTCTTCTTCAGACTGAAAATTAGAAAGTCGGAAGTAAAGTAGGTTTTGTGGAGTTCTGATTCTAAAAATCTTTAAAAGCATATAAAATTAAAAATATGCTATCAAATTTTATGGGGTTTGCAGTAAAATGATTAGAAACATTAGCCTCGTTGAATAAGGCAATACAAATATTTGCTTAGAGGGGACCATAAAGGTGTTGCTGTTGTCAAGTCACACACATAACATGCCTCGATTATCTTTACTAGATTTCAATTCTAATTCCCGCTTTAGAAACCAGGGTAGCTGAGAAAGTAGAAATTGGCGAGAGTAGTGTATCTTATTGTAGTATAATATCTTAGTTGTTTGTTATACTACAGCTGTTCATTCCGTAGAACAATATGATACTAAGTATCACACCCAATCAATATACCAGAATGAATGTATGATGAATAATAGAGGAAGAACATGCAATGAATATTATTCAATTCTTACTTAGAACGCAGTTCTAACTATACAGAACAAAGATTAAAATAGTGTACAATTTTCAGCCAGCAGATTCACACCCTTGCCTTTTAAAATTTCCGCAGAGTAGCAATAGGTATTAATCTAGGAAAGTGGCGCCAGAAATAGTTAAGTTTTAAGCCTATTTCTTGTTAATCTGTTGAGAAGAGGACTTGTATCGAACCAAAATTCACCATTGAAGTAAGTTTATTCAATTAGGTATGATACCTAATAGGAGCATATTGAAGGCAGATTTAATAATTTATTCAATTATATATGTGTATGTATAATGTATTGTAGCTACCTACATACCTATTAAGGTTATTAAATATTAGGTAGGTACTAGGCCATGTTTTAGAGGCTTTAAAATGATAAGCCAATTTTTGAGGCAAAATTACACAAAAATTCTAAGCCAATTAATTAAATGGGCTTAGTTAGATTTCAAATGGTCAAAACTCAGATAGCCTATGTCTAATTGGCTTAAACTTTTGAATTAATTCCTAATTTCCTATGTTCCCATGTTAATTTTGGCTTGAAATCTTCATAAATAAGCCAAATTGGCTTGGTTCGGAATTATAGTGAAATTTTGACTCATATATTTGCTTACAATTTTGAATTTTCCAGCCCAGCCACTGAAACAGAGACTCGGGTAATAAAGCAACAGCATGTCCACCAGTCTGCATTTGGTGCACAAAATTCCACTGACTTTTTGAAAAAGCTGAAAAAATCCACCATAAATTTCCAGTAATTTGGCTGATCCACCAACATTTTACCCATTTTTCCACCGAAAATTAATGGTAACATATAATAAATAGTTAAAAATCCACCGACTTTGCCAGAATATTATAGGTATTCAAAGGGAAAATATTCCACCGACATGTCGGTGGAATTTACCACGAAATACAGACTGGCATGTCCAAAGTCACAATTTTAATGGCCATGTTTCAAAGTAAGGACAAAGCCACTTTGTATTTGGTGCACTGAACTCCTCTGACTTTTTCAAAAATCTGAGAAATAGCTAGCTGCCGACATTTTTCATCAATTTGTCTAGTCCTCCAACATTTTTCCAGTTTCTCCTCCAAAAATTAATGGTAATATAGGAATTAATAGCAAAATATCCTCCGACATTGCAGGAATTTTTTATTAGAGAAATTGAATTCTCCCGAGATATCATTGGAATTTACCACCAAATACAATCTGGGAACAAAGTCGCCAGTATATTGGCGACTTTTGAAGGGTGAAATAAGTTGATAAAATCTTCACTAGGAAGTCAAATTTCTTCTTTAAAGTATCTTAAATGTGGCGACCTGCCATGTTTGATGTTTCCAGTCTGAAAAATACAGCAGGATTTGTCCAGTCTGTATTTGGTGCACAAAATGCCACTGAATTTTTGAAAAAGCTGAAAAAATCCACCATAAATTTCTAGTAATAACTAATTTGGCTGATCCACCAACATTTTACCCATTTTTCCACTGAAAATTAATGGTAACATAGGAATAAATAGCTAAAAATCCACCAACTTTGCAAGAATATTATATTCGAAGGGAAAAAATTCCACCGACATATCGGTGGAATTTACCACGAAATACAGACTGGGGATTTGTGGATTAATCCTGCGCCCAAGTCCTATTTAATTCCTATGTTCCCATGTTATTTGCTGCGCCCCAAATCACAATTTCTGTAAAAAAATCCTGGGTCTCTGAAGACCTACTTTTCAGACTGGCCATGTTTTAAAGTGTGGCAGGAAAGTCGCCAGTTTATGAAAAAAGCTCTGTACTAAAGTATGAGAATAAAATAATGACGAATTACCATCAATATCACTAACGATTGCACTCATCGAAACAAATTCTCAGCGTGTCATTTGGTATTCACAGGGTCATTTAGGAGCACAGGGTCATCCTTATACTTTTATGAACACAGTTCATAAAGCAAATCTGGTATATCAGTTTTGTGTTCATTTAAGTGCCACTATAATTCTATGCTCTCTGACTAATTATTGAAAAAATGAATAATTATGAAAAACAGTGTATTTCATGACAAATTCCCCCGACATGTTGGTGGAATTTATTTCCTCTTTAAAATTAATATTCTGGGCCTGGCAAGGTTGGAGTTTTAGCTATTCATTCCTATGCTACTACTAATTTTTGGTGGATAAATGGATAAAATGTTGGTGGATTAGCAAAATTATTGGAAATTCAGATTCTTGATGGATTTTTTCAGCTTTTTGAAAAAGTCAGTAGGATTTTGTGCACCAAATACAGACTGATATGAAAGAAAGTCTATTGAGTTTACTATCAAGATATCTGCTTTAGATCTCCTTATTAGTTTGAATTTATTGGTAGATGTCAATTACAGTTAGCTAATACATATACACATTAGCTATACCAGTTTGTATCTTTATGTATGTTTGTAATATATGGCATCACGGTATGCCTCTCTGTGATTGACTGGTATCAGTTGTATGCTTCTCTGATTGGCTGATAGCCTGATACACTCTCAATTATTTGGCCAAGGCCATGGACACCAGTGTTCAAATACGATAAATGTCAAATAGCAGTGAAACTTCTTCCTATATTAATTTATATAGCCTATATTCAGTGGTCTGTGGCCTTACCATCAGGCATCAGCCTAACCTGGAAAGTAGATAATTGTTGCTAATAGCTATCTGCCATTATTAATTTATTAATAGCACAGATCATTAAATACCTATTTGTATTAAGGTATGTTTACTTTTGATAATTACGTATATAGGTATTAACGACTGTCGACTTCCAAAATTGCAATTAGATTTTGTTGACTGACGACTGCATTACTAATTTTTGTAACTTATTTTTGAAAAAAAAAAATTTGGTGATTCAATGAACATTCTCTGAAACTAGTAATGACAGATCAGGGTGGACTCCAAGATCCTATAAAAAATCAAAGATATTTATAATTTTTTTTCTTGAAGAAATGTCTCCAGGCTCTCCACAGATTCTATTTGATGGTAAATTCCTCTGATATATCAGAGGAATTTTCAAATTTCTTAAATGAATCATGAATATTCCTCTAATGTCAGTGGAGTATTATCTATTTATTCCTATAGCTACCATTAATTTAATTTTGGGATGGAAATTTGAAAAAAATGTGGGACAACTATCCACAATAAAAGGATATTTTACAGACTTTTGAAAATGTCAGAGTTCAGTACCTAAAATAGCTACAGTCTGGAATTGTCTCCAAACCACTACCAATCCACTCTGCATAATGTGTCTCTTGCCAGACAGAGATTTTAATTTGAGCGAGAGTTGCTCTGTGACTCCCAGCAGCAGATTTAGAAGGATAGAATCTCCCTCAGCTAAGTTAATGGTAATATGGGAATTAATTCAAGATCTCGCGCAGTTATCTAAAAAAATTTAAAATTGGGCTCAGATTTGTTGCAGAGAATCCTGGAAAAATATTATGCAGTCTGGCTACCAATCTGTATTTCATTTTAAATTCCACTGACATGCCATGTTTCAAGTATGAACTAAGTCGCCAGTATATTGGCAACTTTAGAGCCTAGAGAGGAAGAATGAGTTAATAAACCTGTAATTAACAATTAGGTACATCACTCATAAAATAGTCTCAAGAGACCATTTTCCACCAGACTGCAGAATATGGAATATTTTTCAATGACTCTATGCAACAAATCTGAGACCAATTTTAAAAATTGGAGATCCCAGCAGGAGATCATGAATTAATTCCTATGTTACCATTAGGCATCAATTTAGCTGTGGGAGATTTTGAATTAATTCCCATGTTACCATTAATTTAGCTACGGCCTGTGGGAGATTCTGAATTTGCTGCATAGCAGATTCAGAATCTCGCGCAGCTGAATTAATGGTAACATAGGAATAGGTAACATAGGTAACACTACTTTTTCCATATATAGAGAAGCTAACTATAGAGTAACCTTTTTATATCAATCAGGATGTCAGTAAAATGATTCTGTATTATAGCAAGTGTCAATAAAATGAGTGTATTATAGCAAGTGAGCAAGTGTCAATAAAAAGAGTGTATTATAGCAAGTGAGCAAGTGTCAATAAAATGAGAGTATTATAGCTCTTGAGTGCGATACACTGCATAAGAATTAAATTGATTAATTCTGAAAATCTCCCTCAGAGATTATTGGAATAATGTTCCATATTCTTCTTATATGTTTGGCGTTGGTTGATGTTTCAGTTTTTTGAAAATGCAGTGTCTGTGGCGATTTTGGTTACCAATAAAGACTGGCTGGGAAGAATGTTCATGGTCTGGTTCCTCTGATACAAGATTTATAAGTGAAATTTTCAATAGTGTAGCTCATCAACTCTGTCTCTCCAACTGTCTTCTAAAAAAGTCAAATTTCTCCCCGACATTCTGATATGACTCCTCCGCAGAAAATGGGGCCATTTCCCAATAATCTCTTCAAACTAAAGAACCCAAGTTTGAAAAAATGAGATCTTGGGAGAAGTTTTTTTGTTAATTCCTATGTTACCTTTAATTTAGCTGAGAGAGAGTCTGAAAGCAAATCTGAAAAGTTTGATGGGAATAAAGGATTTATCCCGGATCTAATTCTTATTCAATTCTTATACTCCCATGTTATTTGTTCGACCGAAATCGGATTCAAAGAATCACTAAAATGGAGCTGTTCTAGGTATTTTGTAAATGGTATGTATAGTCATATCCTCTTTCCAATCTCCCCAAGTGTATGGGGCTTTAGTCATCATATATTAAAAGTCACTGATTTTTTGTGCACTAAATACAGGCTGGCAAGGTATTTGATCATCCAGCTAGTTTTTAGAAATTATTTATTTGGTCGAATGTGTATATAAAATTAATATTACTGAAAATTTAGAAAATGAAGATGTTCAATAATTTTTTTTCTATGTTGATTCATAAATACTATAAAGTAGAATCACATTTAATGATTGATGATTATGTAAATTTATTAAATGCATATCAATAGAATTTTGGTACAATGCTTTTTTTAATATTTCCATTAAAAACAATGTTGACACTACTTTTTCCATATATAGAGTAGCTAACTATAGAGTAACCTTTTTATATCAATCAGGATGTCAGTAAAATGATTCTGTATTATAGCAAGTGTCAATAAAATGAGTGTATTATAGCAAGTGAGCAAGTGTCAATAAAAAGAGTGTATTATAGCAAGTGAGCAAGTGTCAATAAAATGAGAGTATTATAGCAAGTGAGCAAGTGTCAATAAAATGAGTGTGTATTATAGCAAGTGAGCAAGTGTCAATAAAATGAGTGTATTATAGCAAGTGAGCAAGTGTCAATAAAATGAATGTGTATTAGCTATAGCAAGTGAGCAAGTATCAATAAAATGAGTTTGTATTTTAGCAAGTGAGCAAGTGTGAATAAAATGAGTTTGTATTATAGCATGTGAGCAAGTGTCAACAAAATGAGTGTGTATTATTGCAAGTGAGCAAGTGTCAATAAAATGAGTGTATTATTGCAAGTGAGCAAGTGTCAATAAAATGAGTGTGTATTATAGCATGTGAGCAAGTGTCAGTAAAATGAGTGTATTATTGCAAGTGTCAGTAAAATGAGTGCGTTAATACAGTATTTTAGCAAGTAAGCAAGTGTTAGTTAAATGATTTTGTATTTTAACAAGTGTTAGTTAAATGAGTGTGTATTATAGCAAGTGTCAGTAAAATGTGTGTGTATTATAGCAAGTGAGCAAGTGTCAGTAAAATGAGTGTGTATTATAGCAAGTCAGCAAATGTCAGTAAAATGAGTTTGTATTATAGCAAGTGTCAGTAAACTGAGTTTGTATTATAGCAAGTGTCAGTAAAATGAGTTTGTATTATAGCAAGTGTCAGTAAACTGAGTTTGTATTATAGCAAGTGTCAGTAAAATGAGTTTATATTATAGCAAGTGTCAGTAATATGAGTTTGTATTATAGCAAGTGTCAGTAAAATGAGTTTGTATTATAGCAAGTGTCAGTAATATGAGTTTGTATTATAGCAAGTTTCAGTAAAAAGAGTTTATATTATAGCAAGTGTCAGTAATATGAGTTTGTATTATAGCAAATGTCACTAAAATGAGTTTGTATTATAGCAAGTGTCAGTAAAATGAGTTTGTATTATAGTAAGTGTCAGTAAAATGAGTGTGTATTATAGCAAGTGAGCAAGTGTCAGTAAAATGAGTGTGTATTATAGCTAGTGTCAGTAAAATGAGTGTGTATTATAGCAAGTGAGCAAGTGTCAGTAAAATGAGTGTGTATTATAGCTAGTGTCACTAAAATGAGTTTGTATTATAGCAAGTGTCAGTAAAATGAGTTTGTATTATAGCAAGTGTCAGTAAAATGAGTTTGTATTATAGCAAGTGTCAGTAAAATGAGTTTGTATTATAGCAAGTGTCAGTAAAATGAGTGTATCATAACAAGTGTCAGTAAAACGAGTTTGTATCATAACAAGTGTCAGTTATATGAGTTTGTATTATAGCAAGTGTCACTAAAATGAGTGTGTATTATAACAATTGCCAGTTATATGAGTTTGTAATATAGCAAGTGACAGTTATATGAGTTTGTATTATTATTACATATAGTTTATATTGACGAAAGTAAACATAAGTCTGACTGAATTTCTTAATTTTCATATTGATCTACCTATTATTTCATAGATAAACATGTTAATTTTTGTTTTCATTGGGTGCATTTAGTTTCACTTTTTCATATCTATATTTTCTTATGGTATTTAGATACATAATCGTAGCTACCTGTGACACGTAAATTATTGATGTTCTGATCTTCAATTAGTTCATTCAGATCACTTATAATTAAATTTTATTATCATTTGATTGCTTTTCTTCATGTAGTGGATTTATCTGCAACTTTTATAATCTGAGAAATTTCTTATTATAAATAATTGTAATATTTCAATCTATGATATTTGTTATTTTTTTCTCATTTATGATAATTGTACATAAATTTAATTTGTGATCCAAAGTGAATGAGAATATTGTTTTTACAGTTAATATATTCAAAAACATATCCATTCATTTTCAAGGACTCCTGTCTCAACACTATATTGTGAAGAATTAATTCAAATGTTTGTGTGATGAATCCATATAAATTTGGAGGTCTTCATCAATTTATATTTCAAATGGTCCATTACAAAGTATCTCAATTTTCTTTTCTGTTCTGAATTAAATTATATTTTTTTCTTTAGTTTCTTTAGAAGTTATTGATAGCAGAAATTCTTGCTTAACTCACAGTTGATCAATTGCCACACAATAACCTGGTTTGTCTGTAGCTAATTGCTCTAACTCACAGCTGACAAATATCCTGCTTTGTTTGTAGCTAATTGCTCTCTAACTTACAGTTGACAACATGTCCTGATTTGTCTGTAGCTAATTGCTCAAACTTACAGTTGACAACATGTCCTGATTTGTCTGTAGCTAATTGCTCAAACTTACAGTTGACAACATGTCCTGATTTGTTTGTAGCTAATTGCTCAAACTTACAGTTGACAACATGTCCTGATTTGTTTGTAGCTAATTGCTCTTACTCACAGTTGACAACATGTCCTGATTTGTTTGTAGCTAATTGCTCTAACTTACATTTGACAACATGTCCTGATTTGTCTGTAGCTAATTGCTCAAACTTACAGTTGACAACATGTCCTGATTTGTTTGTAGCTAATTGCTCTTACTCACAGTTGACAACATGTCTTGGTTTGTCTGTAGGTAATTGCTCTTACAGTTGACAACATGTCCTGATTTGTTTGTAGCTAATTGCTCTAACTTACAGTTGACAACATGTCCTGATTTGTCTGTAGCTAATTGCTCTTACTTACAGTTGACATGTCCTGATTTGTTTGTATCTAATTGCTCTAACTTACAGTTGACAACATGTCCTGATTTGTCTGTAGCTAATTGCTCTTACTTACAGTTGACAACATGTCCTGATTTGTTTGTAGCTAATTGCTCTAACTTACAGTTGACAACATGTCCTGATTTGTTTGTAGCTAATTGCTCTTACTTACAGTTGACAACATGTCCTGATTTGTTTGTAGCTAATTGCTCTTACTTACAGTTGACAACATGTCCTGATTTGTCTGTAGCTAATTGCTCTTACTTACAGTTGACAACATGTCCTGATTTGTCTGTAGCTAATTGCTCTAACTTACAGTTGACAACATGTCCTGATTTGTCTGTAGCTAATTGCTCTAACTTACAGTTGACAACATGTCCTGATTTGTCTGTAGCTAATTGCTCTAACTTACATTTGACAACATGTCCTGATTTAGTCTGTAGCTAATTGCTCAAACTTACAGTTGACAACATGTCCTGATTTGTTTGTAGCTAATTGCTCTTACTCACAGTTGACAACATGTCTTGGTTTGTCTGTAGCTAATTGCTCTTACAGTTGACAACATGTCCTGATTTGTTTGTAGCTAATTGCTCTAACTTACAGTTGACAACATGTCCTGATTTGTCTGTAGCTAATTGCTCTTACTTACAGTTGACATGTCCTGATTTGTTTGTAGCTAATTGCTCTAACTTACAGTTGACAACATGTCCTGATTTGTCTGTAGCTAATTGCTCTTACTTACAGTTGACAACATGTCCTGATTTGTTTGTAGCTAATTGCTCTAACTTACAGTTGACAACATGTCCTGATTTGTTTGTAGCTAATTGCTCTTACTTACAGTTGACAACATGTCCTGATTTGTCTGTAGCTAATTGCTCAAACTTACAGTTGACAACATGTCCTGATTTGTCTGTAGCTAATTGCTCTTACTTACAGTTGACAACATGTCCTGATTTGTCTGTAGCTAATTGCTCTTACTTACAGTTGACAACATGTCCTGATTTGTCTGTAGCTAATTGCTCTTACTTACAGTTGACAACATGTCCTGATTTGTCTGTAGCTAATTGCTCTTACTTACAGTTGACAACATGTCCTGATTTGTCTGTAGCTAATTGCTCTTACTTACAGTTGACAACATGTCCTGATTTGTCTGTAGCTAATTGCTCTAACTTGCAGTTGATAACATGTCCTGATTTGTCTGTAGCTAATTGCTCTTACTTACAGTTGACAACATGTCCTGATTTGTCTGTAGCTAATTGCTCAAACTTTCAGTTGACAACATGTCCCGATTTGTCTGTAGCTAATTGCTCAAACTTTCAGTTGACAACATGTCCTGATTTGTCTGTAGCTAATTGCTCTTACTTACAGTTGACAACATGTCCTGATTTGTCTGTAGCTAATTGCTCAAACTTATAGTTGACAACATATTCTGATTTGTCTGTAGCTAATTGCTCAAACTTACAGTTGACCTTATGTCCTGATTTGTCTGTAGCTAATTGCTCAAACTTTCAGTTGACAACATGTCCTGATTTGTTTGTAGCTAATTGCTCTTACTTACAGTTGACAACATGTCCTGATTTGTCTGTAGCTAATTGCTCTTACTTACAGTTGACAACATGTCCTGATTTGTCTGTAGCTAATTGCTCTAACTTTCAGTTGACAACATGTCCTGATTTGTCTGTAGCTAATTGCTCTTACTTACAGTTGACAACATGTCCTGATTTGTCTGTAGCTAATTGCTCAAACTTATAGTTGACAACATATTCTGATTTGTCTGTAGCTAATTGCTCAAACTTACAGTTGACCTTATGTCCTGATTTGTCTGTAGCTAATTGCTCTAACTTGCAGTTGATAACATGTCCTGATTTGTCTGTAGCTAATTGCTCAAACATTCAGTTGACAACATGTCCTGATTTGTCTGTAGCTAATTGCTCTTACTTACAGTTGACAACATGTCCTGATTTGTCTGTAGCTAATTGCTCTAACTTACAGTTGACAACATGTCCTGATTTGTCTGTAGCTAATTGCTCAAACTTACAGTTGACCTTATGTCCTGATTTGTCTGTAGCTAATTGCTCAAACTTTCAGTTGACAACATGTCCTGATTTGTCTGTAGCTAATTGCTCAAACATTCAGTTGACAACATGTCCTGATTTGTCTGTAGCTAATTGCTCTTACTTACAGTTGACTACATGTCCTGGTTTGTTTGTAGCTAATTGCTCAAACTTTCAGTTGACATCATGTCCTGGTTTGTTAGTAGCTAATTGCTCTTACTTACAGTTGACAACATGTCCTGGTTTGTTTGTAGCTAATTGCTCTAACTTACAGTTGACAACATGTCCTGGGTTGTTTGTAGCTAATTGCTCTAACTCACAGTTGACAACATGTCCTGATTTGTCTGTAGCTAATTACTCAAACTTTCAGTTGACAACATGTCCTGATTTGTCTGTAGCTAATTGCTCAAACTTTCAGTTGAGAACATGTCCTGATTTGTCTGTAACTAATTAACCTTACTTACAATTGACAACATGTCCTGATTTGTCTGTAGCTAATTGCCCTTACTTACAGTTGACAACATGTACTGATTTGTCTGTAGCTAATTGCTCGAACTTCCAGTTGACAACATGTCCTGGTTTGTCTGTAGCTAATTGCTCGAACTTCCAGTTGACAACATGTCCTGGTTTGTCTATAGCTAATTGCTCTCACTTACAGTTGAAAACATGTTCTGGTTTGTCTGTAGCTAATTGCTCTTACAGGTGACAACATGTCCTGATTTGATTGTAGCTAATTGCTCTTACTCACAGTAGACAACATGTCCTGGTTTGTCTGTAGCAGTAAGTCTCAACTATAAGTAAGAGCAATCAGCTACAGGCAAATCAGAACATGTTGTCAACTGTAAGAACAATTAGCTACAGACAAACCAAGACATGTTGTCAACTGTAAGTAAGAGCAATTAGCTACAAACAAATCAGGACATGTTGTTAACTATAAGAGCAATTAGCTACAGACAAACCAAGACATGTTGTCAACTGTGAGTAAGAGCAATTAGCTACAAACAAATCAGAACATGTTGTCAACTGTAAGTTTGAGCAATTAGCTACAAACAAATCAGGACATGTTGTCAACTGTAAGTAAGAGCAATTAGCTATAAACAAATCAGGACATGTTGTCAACTGTAAGTTAGAGCAATTAGCTACAAACAAATCAGGACATGTCAACTGTAAGTAAGAGCAATTAGCTACAGAGAAATCAGGACATGTTACCAACTGTAAGTTAGAGCAATTAGCTACAGACAAATCAGGACATGTCAACTGTAAGTTTGAGCAATTAGCTACAAACAAACCAAGACATGTTGTCAACTGTAAGAGCAATAAGCTACAAACGAATCAGGACATGTTGTCAACTGTGAGTAAGAGCAATTAGCTACAAACAAATCAGGACATGTTGTCAACTGTAAGTTTGAGCAATTAGCTACAGACAAATCAGGACATGTTGTCAACTGAGAGTAAGAGCAATTAGCTACAGACAAATCAGGACATGTTGTCAACTGTGAGTAAGAGCAATTAGCTACAGACAAATCAGGACATGTTGTCAACTGTAAGTTTGAGCAATTAGCTACAGACAAATCAGGACATGTTGTCAACTGTAAGTTAGAGAGCAATTAGCTACAAACAAAGCAGGATATTTGTCAGCTGTGAGTTAGAGCGATTAGCTACAGACAAACCAGGTTATTGTGTGGCAATTGATCAACTGTGAGTTAAGCAAGAAATTCTGCTATCAATAACTTCTAAAGAAACTAAAGAAAAAATATAATTTAATTCAGAACAGAATAGAAAATTGAGATACTTTGTAATGGACCATTTGAAATATAAATTGATGAAGACCTCCAAATTTATATGGATTCATCACACAAACATTTGAATTAATTCTTCACAATATAGTGTCGAGCAGAAGTCCTTGAAAGTGAATGGATATATTTTTGAATATATTAACTAGGAAATCAATATTCTCATTCACTTTGGATCACAAATTAAATTTATGTACAATTATCATAAATGAGAAAAAAATAACAAATATCATAGATTGAAATATTACAATTATTTATAATAAGAAATTTCTCAGATTTTAAAAGTTGCAGATAAATCCACTACATGAAGAAAAGCAATCAAATGATAATAAAATTTAGTTATAAGTGATCTGAATGAACTAATTGAAGATCAGAACATCAATAATTTATGTGTCACAGGTAGCTACGATTATGTATCTAAATACCATAAGAAAATATAGATATGAAAAAAAGAAACTAAATGCACCCAATGAAAACAAAAAATAACATGTTTATCTATGAAATAATAGGTAGATCAATATGAAAATTGAGAAATTCAGTCAGACTTATGTTTACTTTCGTCAATATAAACTATATGTAATAATAATACAAACTCATATAACTGACACTTGCTATAATACAAACTCATATAACTGGCACTTGTTATAATACACACTCATTTTAGTGACACTTGCTATAATACAAACTCATATAACTGACACTTGTTATGATACAAACTCGTTTTACTGACACTTGTTATGATACAAACTCATTTTACTGACACTTGCTATAGTACAAACTCATTTTAGTGACACTTGCTATAATACAAACTCATTTTACTGACACTTGCTATAATACAAACTCATATAACTGACACTTGTTATGATACAAACTCATTTTACTGACACTTGCTATAATACAAACTCATTTTACTGACACTTGCTATAATACAAACTCATTTTACTGACACTTGCTATAATACAAACTCATTTTACTGACACTTGCTATAATACACACTGATTTTACTGACACTTGCTGACTTGCTATAATACACACTCATTTTACTGACACTTGCTATAATACAAACTCATTTAACTGACACTTGTTAAAATACACACTCATTTTACTGACACTTACTATAATACAAACTCATTTTAGTGACACTAGCTATAATACAAACTCATTTTAGTGACACTAGCTATAATACAAACTCATTTTACTGACACTTGCTATAATACAAACTCATTTTAGTGACACTTGCTATAATACACACTCATTTTATTGACACTTGCTCACTTGCAATAATACACACTCATTTTATTGACACTTGCTCACTTGCTATAATACACTCATTTTATTGACACTTGCTCACTTGCTATAATACACACTCATTTTATTGACACTTGCTCACTTGCTATAATACACACTCATTTTATTGACACTTGCTCACTTGCTATAATACACACTCATTTTATTGACACTTGCTCACTTGCTATAATACACACTCATTTTGTTGACACTTGCTCACTTGCTATAATACACACTCATTTTATTGACACTTGCTCACTTGCTATAATACACACTCATTTTATTGACACTTGCTCACTTGCTATAATACACACTCATTTTATTGACACTTGCTCACTTGCAATAATACACACTCATTTTATTGACACTTGCTCACTTGCTATAATACACACTCATTTTATTGACACTTGCTCACTTGCTATAATACACACTCATTTTATTGACACTTGCTCACTTGCTATAATACACACTCATTTTATTGACACTTGCTCACTTGCTATAATACACACTCATTTTATTGACACTTGCTCACTTGCTATAATAGAAACTCATTTTATTGACACTTGCTCACTTGCTATAATACACACTCATTTTATTGATACTTGCTCACTTGCTATTATACACATTCATTTTATTGACACTTGCTCACTTCCTATAATACACACTCATTTTATTGACACTTGCTCACTTGCTATAATACACACTCGTTTTATTGACACTTGCTCACTTGCTATAATACACACTCATTTTATTGACACTTGCTCACTTGCTATAATACACTCATTTTATTGACACTTGCTCACTTGCTATTATACACACTCATTTTATTGATACTTGCTCACTTGCTATAATACACACTCATTTTATTGACACTTGCTCACTTGCTATAATACACACTCATTTTATTGACACTTGCTCACTTGCTATAATACACTCATTTTATTGACACTTGCTCACTTGCTATTATACACACTCATTTTATTGACACTTGCTCACTTGCTATAATACACACTCATTTTATTGACACTTGCTCACTTGCTATAATACACTCATTTTATTGATACTTGCTCAATCGCTATAATACACACTCATTTTATTGACACTTGCTCACTTGCAATAATACACACTCATTTTGTTGACACTTGCTCACTTGCTATTATACACACTCATTTTATTGACACTTGCTCACTTGCTATAATTTATACACACTCATTTTATTGACACTTGCTCACTTGCTATAATACACACTCATTTTATTGACACTTGCTCACTTGCTATAATACACACTCATTTTATTGACACTTGCTCACTTGCTATAATTCACACTCATTTTATTGACACTTGCTCACTTGCTATAATTCACACTCATTTTATTGATACTTGCTCAATCGCTATAATACACACTCATTTTATTGACACTTGCTCACTTGCAATAATACACACTCATTTTGTTGACACTTGCTCACTTGCTATTATACACACTCATTTTATTGACACTTGCTCACTTGCTATAATTTATACACACTCATTTTATTGACACTTGCTCACTTGCTATAGTACACACTCATTTTATTGACACTTGCTCACTTGCTATAATACAAACTCATTTTATTGACACTTGCTCACTTGCTATAATTCACACTCATTTTATTGATACTTGCTCACTTGCTATAATACACACTCATTTTATTGACACTTGCTCACTTGCAATAATACACACTCATTCTATTGACACTTGCTATAATACACATTCATTTTATTGACACTTGCTCACTTGCTATAATACACTCATTTTATTGACACTTGCTCACTTGCTATAATACAAACTCATTTTATTGACACTTGCTCACTTGCTATAGTACACACTCCTTTTATTGACACTTGCTCACTTGCAATAATACACTCATTTTATTGACACTTGCTCACTTGCTATAATACACTCATTTTATTGACACTTGCTCACTTGCTATAATACACACTCATTTTATTGACACTTGCTCACTCGCTATAATATACACTCATTTTATTGACACTTGCTCACTTGCTATATTACACACTCATTTTATTGACACTTGCTGACTTGCAATAATACACACTCATTTTATTGACACTTGCTCACTTGCTATAATGCACACTCATTTTGTTGACACTTGCTCACTTGCTACAATACACACTCATTTTGTTGACACTTGCTCACTTGCTATAATACACACTCATTTTGTTGACACTTGCTCACTTGCTATAATACACACTCATTTTATTGACACTTGCTCGCTTGCTATAATACACACTCATTTTATTGACACATGCTCACTTGCTATAATACACACTCATTTTGTTGACACTTGCTCACTTGCTATAATACACACTCATTTTATTGACACTTGCTCACTTGCTATAATACACACTTATTTTATTGACACTTGCTCACTTGCAATAATACACACTCATTTTATTGACACTTGCTCACTTGCTATAATACACACTCATTTTATTGGCACTTGCTCACTTGCTATAATACACACTCATTTTATTGACACTTGCTCACTTGCTATAATACACACTCATTTTATTGACACTTGCTCACTTGCTATAATACACTCATTTTATTGACACTTGCTCACTTGCTATTATACACACTCATTTTATTGACACTTGCTCACTTGCTATAATACACACTCATTTTATTGACACTTGCTCACTTGCTATAATACACTCATTTTATTGATACTTGCTCACTCGCTATAATACACACTCATTTTATTGACACTTGCTCACTTGCAATAATACACACTCATTTTGTTGACACTTGCTCACTTGCTATTATACACACTCATTTTATTGACACTTGCTCACTTGCTATAATTTATACACACTCATTTTATTGACACTTGCTCACTTGCTATAATACACACTCATTTTATTGACACTTGCTCACTTGCTATAATACACACTCATTTTATTGACACTTGCTCACTTGCTATAATACAAACTCATTTTATTGACACTTGCTCACTTGCTATAATTCACACTCATTTTATTGATACTTGCTCACTTGCTATAATACACACTCATTTTATTGACACTTGCTCACTTGCAATAATACACACTCATTCTATTGACACTTGCTATAATACACATTCATTTTATTGACACTTGCTCACTTGCTATAATACACTCATTTTATTGACACTTGCTCACTTGCTATAATACAAACTCATTTTATTGACACTTGCTCACTTGCTATAGTACACACTCCTTTTATTGACACTTGCTCACTTGCAATAATACACACTCATTTTATTGACACTTGCTCACTTGCTATAATACACTCATTTTATTGACACTTGCTCACTTGCTATAATACACACTCATTTTATTGACACTTGCTCACTCGCTATAATACACACTCATTTTATTGACACTTGCTCACTTGCTATATTACACACTCATTTTATTGACACTTGCTGACTTGCAATAATACACACTCATTTTATTGACACTTGCTCACTTGCTATAATGCACACTCATTTTGTTGACACTTGCTCACTTGCTACAATACACACTCATTTTGTTGACACTTGCTCACTTGCTATAATACACACTCATTTTATTGACACTTGCTCGCTTGCTATAATACACACTCATTTTATTGACACATGCTCACTTGCTATAATACACACTCATTTTGTTGACACTTGCTCACTTGCTATAATACACACTCATTTTATTGACACTTGCTCACTTGCTATAATACACACTTATTTTATTGACACTTGCTCACTTGCAATAATACACACTCATTTTATTGACACTTGCTCACTTGCTATAATACACACTCATTTTATTGGCACTTGCTCACTTGCAATAATACACACTCATTTTATTGACACTTGCTCACTTGCAATAATACACATTCATTTTATTGACACTTGCTCACTTGCTATTATACACACTCATTTTATTGACACTTGCTCACTTGCTATAATTCACACTCATTTTATTGACACTTGCTATAATACACACTCATTTTATTGACACTTGCTCACTTGTTATAATACACTCATTTTATTGACACTTGCTCACTTGCTATAATACACACTCATTTAATTGACACTTGCTCACTTGCTATATATAATACACACTCATTTTATTGACACTTGCTCACTTGCTATAATACACTCATTTTATTGACACTTGCTCACTTGCTATAATACACACTCATTTTATTGACACTTGCTCACTTGCTATAATACACACTCATTTTATTGACACTTGCTCACTTGCTATAATACACATTCATTTTATTGACACTTGCTATAATACACACTTATTTTATTGACACTTGCTCACTTGCTATAATACACACTCATTTTATTGACACTTGCTCACTTGCTATAATACACATTCATTTTATTGACACTTGCTATAATACACACTTATTTTATTGACACTTGCTCACTTGCAATAATACACACTCATTTTATTGACACTTGCTCACTTGCTATAATACACTCCTTTTATTGACACTTGCTCACTTGCAATAATACACACTCATTTTATTGACACTTGCTCACTTGCTATAATACACTCATTTTATTGACACTTGCTCACTTGCTATAATACACACTCATTTTATTGACACTTGCTCACTCGCTATAATACACACTCATTTTATTGACACTTGCTCACTTGCTATATTACACACTCATTTTATTGACACTTGCTGACTTGCAATAATACACACTCATTTTATTGACACTTGCTCACTTGCTATAATGCACACTCATTTTGTTGACACTTGCTCACTTGCTACAATACACACTCATTTTGTTGACACTTGCTCACTTGCTATAATACACACTCATTTTATTGACACTTGCTCGCTTGCTATTATACACACTCATTTTATTGACACTTGCTCACTTGCTATAATTCACACTCATTTTATTGACACTTGCTATAATACACACTCATTTTATTGACACTTGCTCACTTGCTATAATACACTCATTTTATTGACACTTGCTCACTTGCTATAATACACACTCATTTTATTGACACTTGCTCACTTGCTATAATACACTCATTTTATTGACACTTGCTCACTTGCTATAATACACACTCATTTTATTGACACTTGCTCACTTGCTATAATACACACTCATTTTATTGACACTTGCTCACTTGCTATAATACACATTCATTTTATTGACACTTGCTATAATACACACTTATTTTATTGACACTTGCTCACTTGCAATAATACACACTCATTTTATTGACACTTGCTCACTTGCTATAATACACTCATTTTATTGACACTTGCTCACTTGCTATAATTCACACTCATTTTATTGACACTTGCTCACTTGCTATAATTCACACTCATTTTATTGACACTTGCTCACTATCATTAGCTAATTCTACTAGTAGCTAGCTAACAATAAATAGAAATCCTGATACATATGAAAAAAAAATTCATATGTATAATAATAAAAAAAAAGTAAAAAGTGATGTCAACCTTGTAGCTACCTAAAGTTTATAATAACCATTTAATGAATTTGCATAATCTCTAATCATCAAGTGTGATAATACTTGAAAGTATTTGTGAAGTAGAAGCTCAAGGAACTTTACTTTAACTTCTACTGTAATCAAAGTAGAAAACTTTATAATTCTTTATGATCCAATTTTGATTATGCTGTTATCTACATTTTGTATATCACTCGGTGATATTTAATCATTGAATATTTCCATCTATTTTATTTGCAAATCTAATGATACATTTTTAAATGTAAAAGTTCTTGTAGCAATGAATATAATTTTTTTTATGTGTGCAGGTATGGATAAAAGGTACGGGACCAGGAAAAAACCTCTGAAGCTCGACTTACTCTCAGAAGTCAGGAAGAAGAACACAAGACCTGATTTCTTGCGTGTTACTCAATGTGGAGCAAAAGGTATGTTTGAAGAATGAACTTAGCATACATGTTGCTAGGAGATGATTTTTTCACACAATCTTCATGTATATTTCTATGCCTATTTCAGTTGTAGTTAACTAATGAGCTTATTTATTATTGCTTCTAATGTTTCTATGTTTTTATACAAATATATTGCTCGTTTTTTCTGCTTGTAACCTAGGGTATATATATATATATATATATCAGGGCTGCAGAGTCGGTACATAAAATGTTCGACTCCAACTCCTTCATTTTGAATTTATCAACTCCTACTCCAACTCCTTATAAAGAATTTCTTCGACTCCAACTCCAACAAACAGTTTCACAGTGTATATTTTATAAGCAATATTGAGTCATTTGAATGTTTAAACTAAAAATATTGATTTAATTCATATCTATGACTATGAGCAGTTATTAGTTTTTATAAGATATTAACATGATGAACAACAAATAAAATGGATCTAAATTTTCGTGACTTATATCAATAGCTTGGAGTCGGTACAAATTGTCGACTCCTAACTCCGACTCCACCAAAAAAGCTTTGACTCTGACTCCACAGCCCTGGTATATTTATTAAATGAGGATATTACATACAATAATAGATTATGCTAGTTGTGAGAACTTACTATCAATAAATATTTAGATTTAAAATAATTTATTTTAGAATAACTCAATTTCTTTTATATCCAAAGTTCCCAACAAATTCATCAAAAAAGATAAGCTACCCAGAGCTATAATTTTTGAGTTTTTTTTTTAATGTATAATGATTAGCACTTTTTATTTTCAGGATATGGTGTGATAACGACACAAGATCTACAAGCAGGGACTTTCGTTCTTTACTACTCAGGAGAGTATATATCTTCTGCATGCAATGACTCAGAAGATGAGTATACGTACGAGATACAAATGCACAATAGAAGATATTTCATTGACGCTAGATATGATCTTGGTTACGCGAAATTTATCAATGACGATAGTCATCACCCAAACTTGAGAGTGCAAATTGTCACAGTTGATTCAAAGCCAGTACCAAGTTTTATCACACGGATTCCTATCTCTGCAGGAACAGAGCTAACATACAATTATGGACCTGGCCGGTATCCATGGAGAATGAAAGGATGGGTCCCTGGAACACCTTCCACTGGTTGCAGACCAATTTTTTCACCCAAGAAAGAAGCTCAAAGAACTACCTGCCAAAATCCTAAGATCTACCGTAAATTGGAGTTTCCTAAATCTCAGAATTGCAAAGGCCAGCTCAGTGACACCATGGAGATTTCAAATTGTGTAGACCCTGTTGGTGACTGCACTGAGCGAGATGACAATTCTTCGGAGCGCGTTTGTGATTCTCCAGAGCGCGATTGTGATTCTCCAGACCAAGTTGGTGACACCCCTGAACGAGATGACAATTCTCCAGAGCGCGTTTGTGATTCTCCTGACCAAGTTGGTGACTCCCCTGAGCGAGATGACAATTCTCCAGAGCGCGTTTGTGATTCTCCTGACCAAGTTGGTGACTCCCCTGAGCGAGATGACAATTCTCCAGAGCGCATTTGTGATTCTACAGACCAAGTTGGTGACACCCCTGAGCGAGATGACAATTCTCCAGAGCGCGTTTGTGATTCTCCAGACCAAGTTGGTGACACCACTGAGCGAGATGACAATTCTCCAGAGCGCGATTGTGATTCTCCAAATAGAGATGGTCAGTCCCCAGAAACTGGTGGAAAAGAAACTGAGCAACCTGATTATGTTGAATATGAGTCTGATGAACAGAAAGGTATAACTCTTGATCCAACCACAATGCGAAGTGTATTGGAAGTGGCCTCAGTCACAACATTTCACTGTCAACTATGCCTCAAAGAGGTTGGAAAAGCCCAAATTCTAAGGCATTTGAGGAATTTCCATAAGTGCCACAAGAAGTCTGCCAATTTCTTTTCAACTAATACAAAAAGAACGAAGAGGAGCAGATTGACATGTAACATATGTGGCAAACTATGCACAACATTAACGCACCACCTGAAGACATTTCATAATATATCAGAAAAAGACGCTTCCGAGTTAATGAAAATCTCAAAGAAAACCAAATTAGATAAAATTGAGATGTCAGATGAGTTTTGGGTTAAGTACAATAAATACGTTAGCTATTGTAGGAAGTCCCTATCAAAGTTTAAAGGTATAAATCGTTTCATGGAAAGCTCTCATTTCAAAAACATAGTAAGGATAGCTAATGTTTTTAATGAAATTGAGACTGACATCGTAGATTTACTGGAAATTTCACCTGACGATACTGAAACTGAGGAATGCCTTGAACTCACGATAGTGGAATTCACTAACTTTCTCTCTAACTCTAACAAATCTCCTGACACAGCGGTTGTTTATTTAAACGATCTGAAAAAATTTATCCGGTATTTCTACAGATTCAACAGAAGAATTCCTCTCATTGACTTTATTGCAAAATTGATATCTGACTGCAAAAAAGCAAGAAAAGGAAAGATGAATCTGAATAAATATTTAGATCGTCAGGAATTAGTGGAAAAACTTTCTAATCACTTCAACTGTCCATTAGCAGTAACAATTAGAGATGAGATAGCTAATGTTCAGTGCCCAGCTGAAAATTTGGATGTGCGAAACTATTTAATGGTAAGGCTATTAATAGAAAATATCCAGCGAAGTGGTGCAATATGCCATATGACTATTGAAGAGTTTAATTCGGCTATAAAATCTTCTGACAAGAAAGGACGGAACAAATTTACAATAGTTGTATCTGATCACAAGACTGCATCTATAAATGGCCCAGCAAATATACATGCTTTCGAAGATCTTTATGAACAAATAAAGATCTATGTCAAATTTTTTAGGGCTGCTTCTGATTGCACTTACGTGTTCGTTACAGGAGTAGGAAATGCTGTTAGCAACAGTTGCTCGTGGTCAATCTGTCAAAGGCACTTAAAAAAATGTAACATTGGGCTTGCTCAATTTAATGCTAACTCATGGCGAAGAGCTGGCAACACTGTCATTCAGGAAACTGGCAATGCGAGCCTAATAGAGGCAACTGCACGCCAGCTGACTCACAGCCGTGAGCAGGGCAGAACTACATACTACAACGATGTCAGTGCAGTGAAGTCATCTCGAGACCATAGTGAAATACTTGAGGCAATATTTACAGAGCCAGATATCTCCAAAAGTTCTCAACATTCCCACGTATCTCCAGTCTCTCCAGACGATGAACTACCCAAATCTAAGAAGAGGAGAACAGGAAAGTATGAAAAAATTCCTCTCAATACAGACTCTCCCAAAACGACATCAGAAAGCTCTCCATCAAAACTGGGTAGAAAAAATAGGTATTTCCGAGAGAGTGATAGGAAATTGATAAAAGATAAATTTAGTAATATAATGCGCCAAAATTCAACTGTTAATAAGACATCAGTATTACATGAACTTGACAACAAAACATACAAATTATTAACAGTGGGTAGGACGGTCAAACTTACTAAAAAAGATTTGTCTGGTAGAATTGCGAATTATTTGCTGTCACTGCGACGCAAATATAAGAAGCATTAGGTTGTTAGTAAATTGGTTGAATGGGAAAACTGAGTAACACCATTAAGAATTATGTTGCTCTTGTTGTTTCAAATTTCTCAGACCTTGTTGTTCATGACTCTCCGTAGCTACACATCCCAATATTAATAATTACATGTAAATTTCACATTGGACTCGAAGGAATAGTCATTCTTGTGTTAAAAGGAATAGTCATTATTGTGATACTGGGAATAGTCATTCTTGTGTTAAAAGGAATAGTCATTATTGTGATACTAGGAATAGTCATTATTGTGTTAAAAGGAATAGTCATTCTTGTGATACTAGGAATAGTCATTATTGTGTTAAAAGGAATAGTCATTCTTGTGATACTGGGAATAGTCATTGTGTTAAAAGGAATAGTCATTATTGTGATACTAGGAATAGTCATTCTTGTGTTAAAAGGAATAGTCATTCTTGTGATACTAGGAATAGTCATTATTGTGTTAAAAGGAATAGTCATTATTGTGATACTGGGAATAGTCATTATTGTGTTAAAAGGAATAGTCATTATTGTGATACTAGGAATAGTCATTCTTGTGTTAAAAGGAAT
Source organism: Caprella mutica (assembly GCA_947561585.1). Lineage (NCBI taxonomy): Eukaryota > Metazoa > Arthropoda > Malacostraca > Amphipoda > Caprellidae > Caprella > Caprella mutica. The sequence continues at coordinate 81,599 of CANNZV010000927.1, read as the reverse complement.
AGTCATTCTTGTGATACTAGGAATAGTCATTATTGTGTTAAAAGGAATAGTCATTCTTGTGATACTAGGAATAGTCATTATTGTGTTAAAAGGAATAGTCATTATTGTGTTAAAAGGAATAGTCATTATTGTGAAACAAGGAATAGTCATTATTGTGAAACAAGGAATAGTCATTATTGTGAAACAAGGAATAGTCATTATTGTAGTTATTACGTTAAATGTTGAAGTCATTATTAAATTACAAGGAATAATTGTTAGTGTTTAAACGAATTGTTACTTAGTATTTCTAAGTTTCTGTTTAATTATTGAAATTAGCTATACGTTCTCGTCTGAATCATTATCACCGATCCACCCCTACCTTCCCATACCCGTTCTTATTTGTTGTGTTTTAGGTTTTTGTTTAGTTGTTTAAACTTTCTTTTGTATCTTTCTTTCTACTTTCCTCTTCCTTCTGCTTTGTTATATCCATGGGTAAGCAGACTGACTGTATATGTATGTCTCTTATCCATGGGTAAGCAGACTGACTGTATATGTATGTCTCTTATCCATGGGTAAGCAGACTGACTGTGTAGGTCTCTTATCCATGGGTAAGCAGACTGACTGTGTAGGTCTCTTATCCATGGGTAAGCAGACTGACTGTGTAGGTCTCTTATCCATGGGTAAGCAGACTGACTGTAGGTCTCTCATTCATGGATAGATACCTATCCTTACCATTCATGCGCTTAGTCTACACGATCACCAATAAATAATAATTAGTCGAATTCATCATTTTTTGCTGAATAATTTTGAATTCACCGCATTTTGTGATGTATTTATTTTCTGTTTCTAATTCAAAGAATTCACAAAGCACAAGTCTTTTATCAAATTAAATGCATCGATATAAGAATGAAGTTAAGAGCATAATTGCTAGTTCATGTGAGACTCAACTCGCAACGCATTTGTAAGGTTCCTATTACTTTTCAGACTAATTAAATAATATCCCTCCTGAATTTCGTGTTTCTTTTCCAACTTATTACAATTGGAATGCATATAGTATTATCATAATATCAATTGGCTAATCGAAGAACTATTTCTTTGTTTCCTTTGTTAAATTATTTTAGTTAGCTACTGTCCATTTTGAAAAAGATTTACATAGCTACTTGTTTTTGCTTTCATCTAAACAAAAGCCGACTTTTGATTCATTTGAATTCTAATTTACAGTTAGCTAATTGAAGATGAGAAAAATTTCATAGCCAGATTTCTTACAGGGAAGAGTGTGAATTGTGTTACAAGTAAGAGTGTGAATTGTGTTACAAGTAAGAGTGTGTATTGTGTTACAACTAATAGTGTGAATTGTGTTACTAGTAAGAGTGTGAATTGTGTTACAAGTAAGAGTGTGAATTGTGTTACAAGTAAGAGTGTGAATTGTGTTACAAGTAAGAGTGTGAATTGTGTTACTAGTAAGAGTGTGAATTGTGTTACAAGTAAGAGTGTGTATTGTGTTACAACTAATAGTGTGAATTGTGTTACTAGTAAGAGTGTGAATTGTGTTACAAGTAAGAGTGTGAATTGTGTTACAAGTAAGAGTGTGAATTGTGTTACAAGTAAGAGTGTGAATTGTGTTACAAGTAAGAGTGTGAATTGTGTTACAAGTAAGAGTGTGAATTGTGTTACAAGTAAGAGTGTGAATTGTGTTACAAGTAAGAGTGTGAATTGTGTTACAAGTAATAGTGTGAATTGTGTTACAAGTAAGAGTGTGAATTGTGTTACAAGTAAGAGTGTGAATTGTGTTACAAGTAAGAGTGTGAATTGTGTTACTAGTAAGAGTGTGAATTGTGTTACTAGTAAGAGTGTGAATTGTGTTACTAGTAAGAGTGTGAATTGTGTTACTAGTAAGAGTGTGAATTGTGTTACTAGTAAGAGTGTGAATTGTGTTACAAGTAAGAGTGTGAATTGTGTTACAAGTAAGAGTGTGAATTGTGTTACAAGTAATAGTGTGAATTGTGTTACAAGTAAGAGTGTGAATTGTGTTACAAGTAAGAGTGTGAATTGTGTTACAAGTAAGAGTGTGAATTGTGTTACTAGTAAGAGTGTGAATTGTGTTACTAGTAAGAGTGTGAATTGTGTTACTAGTAAGAGTGTGAATTGTGTTACTAGTAAGAGTGTGAATTGTGTTACTAGTAAGAGTGTGAATTGTGTTACAAGTAAGAGTGTGAATTGTGTTACAACTAAGAGTGTGAATTGTGTTACAAGTAAGAGTGTGAATTGTGTTACAAGTAAGAGTGTGAATTGTGTTACAAGTAAGAGTGTGAATTGTGTTACTAGTAAGAGTGTGAATTGTGTTACTAGGAAGAGTGTGAATTGTGTTACTAGTAAGAGTGTGAATTGTGTTACTAGTAAGAGTGTGAATTGTGTTACTAGTAAGAGTGTGAATTGTGTTACTAGTAAGAGTGTGTATTGTGTTACTAGTAAGAGTGTGTATTGAGTTACTAGTGTGCTAGTTAAATAGGAGCGAGTACTTGTGTAATCACACACTAGGTGATGCTGGTGACCTAGGGAGGGGTTGTACGTATGCCAACCACGTAGAGATTGAAAAGGTCAACCAACTAACTCTTAGGAGAGATTCATTTTTGAGAGCAACACATTGAGATCTTCCATGTCAAGATCATGAGCGTCAAATTTGTGAGTTTTATTTTTGATAGCAACACCAATATTGAGATCTTCTATGTCAAGATCATGAGTGTCAAATTTGTGAGCTTAGAATTCTAGCCGTGTCAAAATCATGAGTGTCAATTTTTTGAGTGTCAAATTTGTGAGTTTTATTTTTGATAGCAACACACATGAAGATCTTCCATGTCAAGATCATGAGTGTCAATTTTGTGAGTGTCAAATTTGTGAGCTTAGAATTCTAGCAGTGTCAAAATTGTGAGTGTCAATTTTATGAGTGTTAACTAACCTAAGTAATGGTACATAATATCATTCTCTCTAACACTCCAATACCATTTTTTCTTTTGTTTCCTGTGTTAATTATTTAACCGTTAAATTGACATAGAACATTCTTCTCTAGTTTTCAAGTACAGGCAGGATTCGCTTTAAGTACACTTCACTTAAATAAAAGTTGTACTAATTTCGAGTCATGTTTCGAAATAAAAACCGTTTGTAGACATAGAGAATGAAGACAATATTTTTTGATTATTTCACGGTAAATAAAAAAAATATCTAAGTTATAATCAAGATGAGGTTATTAGCAGTAATTGGATCACGAATTCAACATGTCCCATATTAGGCTACATTGGGTGTTATCGCACGGTTCCATATTTTCGAACACGTAAAACTCTTTTTATATCAATCATTATTTAACATTTATTTCAATTGGTATCCATGGTACGAATTTCAATACAAGTTGAATAATAATTATTATTTTTCTTTTCGGACGTGTCCGACAATGTAGAGCGTACCAAAAACTTGAAACTTATTATCCTACTACCAAAAATATTTCATAGAGCATAAAATTGCCGTTTGGTCAATGTAACACAATAATTATAGAAATCTAAGTATCTAGTAATTACTCACCTATACTGAGTGAGAGTTATCTATGGTTGGATCTTAAAACCTATAATAAATTCACAACTTTAAACTTTCATCACAGTCACTAACACTGAAAGACTGTACATTATTATTACTACGTTTAATGGTTTATATAATACTAAAAAATTCTTTCTATATCTCATAGAAAATGAGATGTGTAATCAAGGAGTGACAATGAAAAATTTCTTGTTACTCTTCTTCGCTTCAGTTATCGTTAGGTTATTAAACTGTGTCGTGATTTGGTAATTAAAGAGAGGGATGTCTGCACCTCATCATAAGTAAATTCACCGAAGTTATCATGAGTAAAACTGAATAGCAAAGTCAGAGCTGCCACCTGGTGTTTAAAGTCTAAATTACAAACGTGTTTCTATTCATTTCATGACGTCACGTGACTTTAAAAACAGACTGAAAATGCAGCTGAAGTGTCATGCGATAAGTTTTATTTTACGTCAAACTGCAGTATAAGTTGCACATCAATTATTTTGCAAATAAATGGCTTGACAGGAAAATGAACAGATGTCGATTACATTTTGTGATGATGAAATTCGAGCTACTGGTTTCATTTTTTGATAAATTTAATAAAAAAATCATTGTTTTGATAATTGAATATATGTTCACTTTTGTATTTAAAAGCAAATAATATCCTATAAGTAGTATGCGATTTATAAAAAATAATTACTAATAATTATGTTTCAAATTAATAACAAATAAATGTATTTGAAATTCAATTGGAATAATCTATTAACATTTTGAAATTAATTGATTTCGATACTGAAAATACAAAAGAATAAATTTGTTTGTCATTATTGGATACGTTAAAAAAATCATAGTCAAATCACGGTCTCCTATTCAATACAAGACTGCATTAAAGGTTTCCCAGCATCTTCTTCCTAGCAGCTAATATTATTCAATTTGCCTGTAGGCAATTAGATGAAGTTTCCAAGTGGCAGTGGCTTCATCACCTTACCTTATTTATATTTTGCCTTAGTACATGGCTTTCAACACAGTAACAAAGTCACCAGCAGAGGAGAAAGAAATGGTGGGCCCATCAAACATTTTGAAGGCATTTCCCAAAACTTCTACACAGAAGCAGGCATACTAATTATGATCAATGTACAGCTAATTATTGTAAACAAATATCGGAAAGAAATTTTTCTATGTCAATATAGTGATTCACTGCTAATATTATACTGATGGTGACCAGTATATTCCATCCTGGTATATTCCATCCCGGTAAATTCCACCCAAGTATACTCCACCCTAGTGTATTCCATCCTAGGTATATTCCACCCCGGTAAGTTCCACAATACTTTACGAGTTATATATATAGGTTTGGTTACTTATTAGTATATTTATTTTTTTGATATTTTATTTAATACTAGAGAACTTGCATTTTTATTGTAGCAATTTAAATGTTATGTTGGCCAATCACAAGTAGTTTTTGTTTCTTTACGTATGTGATAGAACAGCAGAAGGAAAGGTTGTGTGAACATTCTCTATCAGTCTCGGGTTCCCGGAAAGAAGCCCACAGGAAATATGTCACAGGAAGAAAACCCACAGGAAAAATGCCCACAAGAAAAATGCCCACAGGTAAAAATACCCACAAGAAAAGAAGCCTACAAGTATAAAAGCCCACTTGAAAAAAGCCCACCACTACCTATTTCTTAAAATACTGAAAAAACGTAAAGGTGTTTTAAATAACGGCATAAGTTAACGGCAAATATTCTAAAATACAGTTGTTTTTAATTTATTTTAGTATCGGGTTTAACGTCAGCTTCTATCCATTTTGACTATATCACTGACGTTAAAAATAAATTTAAAAAAGGGCTGGAATTGAAGCTGTCTGAAATGAAAATAGCTCCATGAACAAAGTCACTCACCACCGTCGGTGACACAGCTAATGTATGCAAAAAATCGATTCCTTGAATGCAGTCACTCCACAAGGAATGTGACGAAAAGGGACACATGCACCAGTTGATGCACTCACGGATGGAAGTGGAAAATGAAGAGGTGATGATAAATGAAGCTTACGTGCCTAACTAACACAAAAAATCTAAAACCTCGTAATTGAAGAGCACAGACCTAGCGCTATCCTCTAAAACAGCAAGTAGCATTAGCAAATTATAAACATGGTAAATATGAAAAAAAAAACATTCAATCCAAAATACAACAGTTTGGAACCCAAGGGATGCTACCCCCCTTCTCTTCCGAACTCACTTCATACAGGTACAGGATAGAGCCCCTAGGAGGGGCTCTAATAATTGAAATGGTAAAAGGAAAATTACGGACGATTTTCAAATTTATATAGGCTACTATAAAATTTAATTTCAAAAAGTATACAATTAATCTTTGCAATGAAGGCTTTCAAAATGAGACAAAAGGTGCAAGACATAGAAAAATAATTGAATATTCGTGCCTTTATAAACTTATATCCTTACATTAAAAACCTTTACGTTTTACTGTATTCGAAAATTTATGTAGTTGTGGGCTTTTTTCCTGTTGGCTTTTTTCCTTGTGGGTATTTTTATCTGTTGGCTTTTTCCTTGTGGGCTTTTTTCATGGGGGCATTTTTCCTGTGGGCATTTTCCTTGTGGGCATTTTTCTTGTGGGCATTTTTCCTGTGGGCTTCTTTCCGGTCACCCTAATAATATAGTATAGTTGCATGCATCAATATATATATATATATATATAGGTTTAAAGATATGGTTTAGCACCCTTCAGGCAGAAATTAAAATATATCATTCATGTGGTTCAGAATGAAAATGCTGTGCCTATCCACGCATTTTGAACCACAAGGTAGTAAATTATTTATAGAAGGACACTTACTAAGATTTCAGATTCATCACTGATAAATATCTACTAATAAGGTATAGTAACGCACACAAATAGTAATATTTAAGGATCTATAGATATGGTTTAGAACTTTTATGGCAGAAGTTAAAAGATGTCATTCTAGTGGTTCAGAATTGAAATGTTGAGCCTATCCTCGCATTTTGATCCACAATGTATTGGATTCTTCATAGATAGACACTTCTAAGTATTTCGATTCATTACTTATACATATCTATTAATGAGGTACAGTTGAACGAATAAATATTAGTCTTTAAGGATCTGAAGATATGTTTTAGCACTTTTAGGGCAGAAATTAAAATATATCGTTCAATGTCGTGCCTATCCACGCATTTTGAACCGAATGGCAGTGAATTATTTATAGATAGACACTTACTAAGTTTTTCGATTCATTACTGATAAATATCTACTATTAAGGTATAGTTGCACGCATATGTAATAGTCTTTAAGGATCTACAGATATGGTTTAGCAGTTTTAGGGCAGAAAATATAAAATATCATTACAGTGGCTCAGAATTGAAATGCATCGCTAAAAAAGGAATTTTGAGCCAGTAGTATTTTAAGTTTATTTGGAAAACAGTTTCTAAAAGGTTTGGTTTCTTTTAGTTTAATGACGTTTCCTATGTCGTTTATAGGCGTGATGATGATTATTTTTATTTATAAATAATATTTTTTTATATAAATTTTTTTGTATGTTTTATTTTTTAGTATCTAGGATGGCTTAAAATTGAAAATTAATGTCTTACTTTTTCATTTGAACTACTTTTAAAAAAAACAGTAACAGAGCTTCGTAAGCAACTAACATTAAAATTTAAATGCTTTTTTATTGCATTTATTAACTATTCAGGGAAATCGGATTCTATTTGTGAATATATCTCAAAATAGAATTTATTTGGCTATTAATGCAAAAACTCTATTTTCAGCCACCTCAATTATTTCAAAAATTTAAGTGTTTTAATGAAATCAATAATCACATATCAGAAACATGTGATTATCTTAGTTTGTTAATGATCGTAAAGCTTTCATTCAGATTAGTGGCTCGAAATTCACTTCTGAATGCTAGAAAAGTGATTTTGAGCGATGGCTCAAAATCAACATTTTCGTTATATGGGTTACCTCAAATCCATCGTTTACAATGATGGCCCACAAGCCATACATCATCTCAAGAACAACATGTTTAATAACAATGAAGGCCATCACTTGAACGACGTTATCTTCAAAAGTGTTAAAGGAATAACTTTTAGGAATTTAAACTGACATTCTGCCTAAATTATAATAATATCTCAAGTACTTACTTTATGATTACCCTTTAAATCAGCATATTTTTGTGCCGCACCACTCATGATAAAATTAAATAGTAGAACAAAATTGTTAACACAAATATTATTCTCTTTCAAAAAAACATTTCATTTCAAAATATAGAGATTTATTCGAGTGTTGGGTAAATAGCATTCACACGATTTCTATGAAAAATATTCACTTAATCCTCTTTGCGCAAATTAAAACGCTCACTCTGACTATAATATATTCTAAGGATTGATAAAATGTGAGAATATGTAATCATTAATAGGTTGCCTTTGACAATGTAATTGACACTGTGTGAATAATACTTGAAACCATCGTGGCCCAAGGTGTTGCCGATATGTTAATCAAGTTTCAGCCATATTATACTGATACGCTATATAGTAATCAGGTTGGTCCAATATGACAATTCAATGGGATGGATTCGCCACATTGAATCAACCTTCTCCCAAGGTAACATTCCATGAGAATGGAAAAAAAAATTTTCCCCATGTAATTTCTAGGCTACTTTTCAGTCTGCCATCCCTTGCCCATCTAACCATCTAGTGACCATGTTGGCACAATGTGTCATGGTTGCTTGGGTGGTGTAGTATTTTTTTTTTGTCATTATAACTATGAATAAAGGCCACTGAAGAATATTTAAAATACTGAAACACAATGTACACTGGAATGTGTTAGTTTACCAAGATAAAAATGTTCAAAACTACAAGAATATAAAGGGAAATTAATTGTGTATAAAATTATTATCAGAAGTTTGATTTTTCCATTGAAACTGTTATTAACAATAAAGCTCAGTTAGTAGAAGCAAATGTAACTATTTTTTTTAATATTGTAAATCACAAGAAATCTGAGGGCCTTCAACAAGAAATTAAGAAATATAAATTATGTGCATGCGTGTTCTACTGATTAGATTTTGGCTGTGATGTAGTTTTTGATTTTTTGTTTGAATTGTGTAAAAAAACGTGACCGGACAATTGCCACTCGCGGACAATTGACACCCCCGGACAGTTGCCACCCGGACAATACCCACCTCCGGACAATTGCCACCCAAAAATTTATTATCGGACCACTCAACTTTGAAAATGGAGATGAAAAATGTATATTATTTTTGTACGATTAATTATTATTTGTATACATTATAAGATAAGAAAATTCATTACACATTTAATATTTTCCTTTTTAAGTGACTGCATTCACAGAGTAGCTTTTCTGCATCCAAGAGCATTGTCACCCACGGTGGTAGATGACCTTGTTCATGGACCCACTTTCCTTTCTGACTGCTTCTTCAAGTCTTGTATTTAATTTCCTTTTGATGTCAGTGATATAGTCATTAGTAAACCAAATTTCTGGAGCAGGCGATATTCCATTAATAGAATTGAAATATCTCGCGCGGGATAGGTTTTTATTTATAATTATTTGCTAAAGGAAAAACAATAGGTTTTTATATTACTACCCAGTAATATAATTAGGGTTGTGAGAATATGTTTTTAAAATCATAAATCCTGAAAATGTTATAGACGAAGGGAAATAAACAGTTTTGAATCGTTCTAAAGAAGTGGTAAAAAGTATTCAATAACATAAGATTTAAAAAATATAAGATTTAAAAAGCACATTCAGAAACCGAATAATATTTTTTTTATCTTATATTGTATATAATTAATAATTAATCGTAGAACAATAATATACATATTTTATCACCATTTTTACAGTTAAGTGGCCTGATATTAATTATTTGGGTGGCAATTGTTTGGGAGTGGCAATTGTCCGGGTGGCAACTGTCCGGGGGTGGCAATTGTCCTAGCACCGTGAAAAAATATGAAAAACCTAAATATTCACTTAATTTTCCCAAAAGACAAAAATTGGTCTATCATGTGCTTGATTTTATTAAAGAAAATATTTGTAGATTATACCATGCATTATTCCCTGTATAATTTCCATATTTGATTTTAATAAAGTTCTCAATTTCATTCATAAACACATTATTTATCAAATAATTTCAACTTATACACTATCTAGTTTATTTAAATTATACGTAATCAAATTATTAATTATAATTATAAAGCAAACACTAATATTAATTTATAATTCTTGTCGTTTATTTTTACTATATATGCAATATGCTTGTTAAGGTATCGTTTGTCCATAATTGAGAATACACTATTTTCGTATAAATGAGACCCCGGTATACTGCAGCATTGATGGTAACCATATTGATGTGTGGAACGTTCACCGCCCCCAATTCCTCGCCGCAAAGCTCACCGCACTCTATTCACCGTATGGTAAAGTTCACCGCAACTTAACCACTGCAAAATAATTTAATTTAATATATGATAGTAATACAACAAACTACTAATAAAGCAAATGTATCAGCAAATTAATATACATCAATTAAGTAAAAATTGCAGGCGTGTTTAAAGCCCCGTTTACATTGACGCTCACACTGGAAACTCACATTCACGGGCAACGGGCAAGGAACGTTCAAATAGAGTCTTAACTGTCCACATTTGAAAAGTGCATGGCGGGCAATTCGAGGCGCTGCCACCAGTGCAAGTGTCGGTTGGTACTCAGATTAGATATGAAATGTATTTATGGAGTGAATTTGTTTTATATACATTAATTATAGAGTACATTATAGGTATGAAATTAATAGTAGGGTTGAATAGGTATGAAATACAACAATAGAGTGAAATATGTATGAAATACATTAATCGAGTGGAATATGTGTAAATACATCAATCGAGTAGAATAGGTTACTCAGATTCGCATCAATGGGTTGTGTGACTGTCACTCAGAGTCTCGAAAAGAATGGACAAGGTGAATGTTGAAGTGAGCCTCAAGTTGTCCGCTAGGTTGCCCTCAACTGTGTATGTATTTGCCCGTTGTATCAACAGTCAGAGTGTGCAAAAGAGCGTCAATGTAAACGGGTCTTTAGATGTAGTTACACGTCTCATTGAATACTTAAAATGGTTTTCTAATCAAATATATTTTATAAGGACAGGACTATTGATTTAATATCCCTGGATATATGAAATAATATATATTTATATCATGATTGTATTCTCGACATTAATTTCTCTGAGGTATTATTTGTTTACATTCAATCAATCAAAACCTATAATCTACTGACAAAACCTATAATGCTTAAATTATAGTACATATGTATATGAAACCATAAATTATGTTTAAAAGAAGTTCCATCTACACAATAAACATTATAAGCTTATGGAAACTACCTGCTACACTTAAGAGCACTAAATGAATTCATTTTTCAAATTTGGAAGAATTCAAATCCTAATAGTTAGTCATTTCATTGCCACATATACTACAAAATTGAATATATTAGGGGTGCTTTAGAGTTCAGACATGATGTACACAGTATTTTAATACGTTCTGAATCAATTATAAAACCTTTTCTCAACTTCTATTCAAATGAATATCAACCATATTATTATTTCATCTATCTCTATTCACAATATTAGTTAATCTATTTCTATTCATGCATGACATTAGACCCTCTACTTATATTCACGACATTAGTCCTCTACCTCCTCATTCAAAATATTGGACTCTTTACCTCTATTCATTACATAACATGTACCTCTATCTCTATTCATTACATTATACCTCTATCTCTATTCACAATATTAATTCATGTATCTCTATTCACAAAATTATACCCTCTACCTCTATCTCTATTCACAACTTTAGACCTATACCTCTTTTCCCCTCCTCTGTTTTCTCAGTAAAAGAGTAGACTGACACAGCCCGAGAATGTTCCTATCGGCCATGGAGTCTTTTTATTCTTCAACGAAGGGAAAATAAAATAAAGCAAGTTAGTCCCTTAACTTTATGGAAGAAGATCCACTAACTTTTTTCGATATCAGAAGCCATTGTCAAGATGAGTTCTAAGTTACTTGAAAACTATTGCATAATAAAGAATTTAGGAAGGTTTGTATAAAATGTTGAAAAGATTGCAGCTCTAAGAGTTAAACCTTAAAGGTTCCCTCCAAGCAAAAATTTTTATTTCCTTATTTAACGAGGCTAGAGTTTCTTATCATTTTGCTGCAAACCGCATCGAATTGGTAGCATATTTTTAATTTTATATGCTTTTAAAGTTTTTTATAATCTAAACTGTACAAAACCTATTCTAATTCTGAATTACTAATTTAATAAATTTTCAGCCTGAAGAAAAAGAATGTACACCATTTGTTTTGATTGTCAACTAGGTATTAGGTTTAATAAATCCAATTAATATTGGTGTAAAGGTATAAAATTGGATAAACTTAATATAGAAACGTTTATATACTTTAGGAAACAATTAATACATAAAATATAAGCCGAAAACGCATAGTTTGTTTATAAATTCAAATTTGTAATCAAAACAAAGAGTGTACAATCTTATTCTTGAGCATCAGATTAGTGATTCTCTCAATAATTGTTGCTCACAGAGTATTAAAAACCTTTAAAAACAAATTATGAAATATATACTGAACCGAATTGTATGCAGTTTGCAGAATAATGATCGTAGAGCTTAGTTCTATTATATTATGTTATAAACTCTTTTTTTTCCCGGAGCCTGGAGAGGACCTTTAAGCTACTTTGAAAAAGACAATCTTTAAAAAAGTGAATGAGATTATTCGTAAGATAATGCCCTATCAAAGAACGAACTATATTGTAGTGATCGACTGATTCGAATGTTGCACCTATAAGTTCTTGATAAATACTTTGCTAAGACTTTCAAAAACACGGTGATACTATCGATAAATTCTTCAGTACTTAACAGAGTTTGGGAAGTACATTTACTGGGAAAACTTAGAGGAGACATTAAGTCAATTTTTTCTTCATACCGTATACAGTTAGCAGCTTGTAAATGATAAATGAGTTTGACTTGCTTTCTTTCATTTGAGATTTCAAGTTCCATATATTTCTTAGAATAATATTCCTTAGATATTTTTAGCTCATTGATTTTTCAGATCTATTTTTCTGAGAATTTTCAGACTCAAATGAATTTCGATATGATCTCCGATTTGAACTCTCCCCAATTTTGCTTACCGCAGCAATAATGTTAATTTGTTCAATAAGAAACTTTCAGTCTGTCACGTGCGCTTTAATTAAATGATGAAAAAACTTACACAGTTAGTTCTGTGTTGAATCTGGTGACGATGAATTTTTATCCAGTCGATGATTTGAAAATGAGAAATTTAACATGGATTAACCTAAGTAATGGTACATAATATCATTCTCTCTAACACTCCAATACCATTTTTTCTTTTGTTTCCTGTGTTAATTATTTAACCGTTAAATTGACATAGAACATTCTTCTCTAGTTTTCAAGTACAGGCAGGATTCGCTTTAAGTACACTTCACTTAAATAAAAGTTGTACTAATTTCGAGTCATGTTTCGAAATAAAAACCGTTTGTAGACATAGAGAATGAAGACAATATTTTTTGATTATTTCACGGTAAATAAAAAAAATATCTAAGTTATAATCAAGATGAGGTTATTAGCAGTAATTGGATCACGAATTCAACATGTCCCATATTAGGCTACATTGGGTGTTATCGCACGGTTCCATATTTTCGAACACGTAAAACTCTTTTTATATCAATCATTATTTAACATTTATTTCAATTGGTATCCATGGTACGAATTTCAATACAAGTTGAATAATAATTATTATTTTTCTTTTCGGACGTGTCCGACAATGTAGAGCGTACCAAAAACTTGAAACTTATTATCCTACTACCAAAAATATTTCATAGAGCATAAAATTGCCGTTTGGTCAATGTAACACAATAATTATAGAAATCTAAGTATCTAGTAATTACTCACCTATACTGAGTGAGAGTTATCTATGGTTGGATCTTAAAACCTATAATAAATTCACAACTTTAAACTTTCATCACAGTCACTAACACTGAAAGACTGTACATTATTATTACTACGTTTAATGGTTTATATAATACTAAAAAATTCTTTCTATATCTCATAGAAAATGAGATGTGTAATCAAGGAGTGACAATGAAAAATTTCTTGTTACTCTTCTTCGCTTCAGTTATCGTTAGGTTATTAAACTGTGTCGTGATTTGGTAATTAAAGAGAGGGATGTCTGCACCTCATCATAAGTAAATTCACCGAAGTTATCATGAGTAAAACTGAATAGCAAAGTCAGAGCTGCCACCTGGTGTTTAAAGTCTAAATTACAAACGTGTTTCTATTCATTTCATGACGTCACGTGACTTTAAAAACAGACTGAAAATGCAGCTGAAGTGTCATGCGATAAGTTTTATTTTACGTCAAACTGCAGTATAAGTTGCACATCAATTATTTTGCAAATAAATGGCTTGACAGGAAAATGAACAGATGTCGATTACATTTTGTGATGATGAAATTCGAGCTCCTGGTTTCATTTTTTGATAAATTTAATAAAAAAATCATTGTTTTGATAATTGAATATATGTTCACTTTTGTATTTAAAAGCAAATAATATCCTATAAGTAGTATGCGATTTATAAAAAATAATTACTAATAATTATGTTTCAAATTAATAACAAATAAATGTATTTGAAATTCAATTGGAATAATCTATTAACATTTTGAAATTAATTGATTTCGATACTGAAAATACAAAAGAATAAATTTGTTTGTCATTATTGGATACGTTAAAAAAATCATAGTCAAATCACGGTCTCCTATTCAATACAAGACTGCATTAAAGGTTTCCCAGCATCTTCTTCCTAGCAGCTAATATTATTCAATTTGCCTGTAGGCAATTAGATGAAGTTTCCAAGTGGCAGTGGCTTCATCACCTTACCTTATTTATATTTTGCCTTAGTACATGGCTTTCAACACAGTAACAAAGTCACCAGCAGAGGAGAAAGAAATGGTGGGCCCATCAAACATTTTGAAGGCATTTCCCAAAACTTCTACACAGAAGCAGGCATACTAATTATGATCAATGTACAGCTAATTATTGTAAACAAATATCGGAAAGAAATTTTTCTATGTCAATATAGTGATTCACTGCTAATATTATACTGATGGTGACCAGTATATTCCATCCTGGTATATTCCATCCCGGTAAATTCCACCCAAGTATACTCCACCCTAGTGTATTCCATCCTAGGTATATTCCACCCCGGTAAGTTCCACAATACTTTACGAGTTATATATATAGGTTTGGTTACTTATTAGTATATTTATTTTTTTGATATTTTATTTAATACTAGAGAACTTGCATTTTTATTGTAGCAATTTAAATGTTATGTTGGCCAATCACAAGTAGTTTTTGTTTCTTTACGTATGTGATAGAACAGCAGAAGGAAAGGTTGTGTGAACATTCTCTATCAGTCTCGGGTTCCCGGAAAGAAGCCCACAGGAAATATGTCACAGGAAGAAAACCCACAGGAAAAATGCCCACAAGAAAAATGCCCACAGGTAAAAATACCCACAAGAAAAGAAGCCTACAAGTATAAAAGCCCACTTGAAAAAAGCCCACCACTACCTATTTCTTAAAATACTGAAAAAACGTAAAGGTGTTTTAAATAACGGCATAAGTTAACGGCAAATATTCTAAAATACAGTTGTTTTTAATTTATTTTAGTATCGGGTTTAACGTCAGCTTCTATCCATTTTGACTATATCACTGACGTTAAAAATAAATTTAAAAAAGGGCTGGAATTGAAGCTGTCTGAAATGAAAATAGCTCCATGAACAAAGTCACTCACCACCGTCGGTGACACAGCTAATGTATGCAAAAAATCGATTCCTTGAATGCAGTCACTCCACAAGGAATGTGACGAAAAGGGACACATGCACCAGTTGATGCACTCACGGATGGAAGTGGAAAATGAAGAGGTGATGATAAATGAAGCTTACGTGCCTAACTAACACAAAAAATCTAAAACCTCGTAATTGAAGAGCACAGACCTAGCGCTATCCTCTAAAACAGCAAGTAGCATTAGCAAATTATAAACATGGTAAATATGAAAAAAAAAACATTCAATCCAAAATACAACAGTTTGGAACCCAAGGGATGCTACCCCCCTTCTCTTCCGAACTCACTTCATACAGGTACAGGATAGAGCCCCTAGGAGGGGCTCTAATAATTGAAATGGTAAAAGGAAAATTACGGACGATTTTCAAATTTATATAGGCTACTATAAAATTTAATTTCAAAAAGTATACAATTAATCTTTGCAATGAAGGCTTTCAAAATGAGACAAAAGGTGCAAGACATAGAAAAATAATTGAATATTCGTGCCTTTATAAACTTATATCCTTACATTAAAAACCTTTACGTTTTACTGTATTCGAAAATTTATGTAGTTGTGGGCTTTTTTCCTGTTGGCTTTTTTCCTTGTGGGTATTTTTATCTGTTGGCTTTTTCCTTGTGGGCTTTTTTCATGGGGGCATTTTTCCTGTGGGCATTTTCCTTGTGGGCATTTTTCTTGTGGGCATTTTTCCTGTGGGCTTCTTTCCGGTCACCCTAATAATATAGTATAGTTGCATGCATCAATATATATATATATATATATAGGTTTAAAGATATGGTTTAGCACCCTTCAGGCAGAAATTAAAATATATCATTCATGTGGTTCAGAATGAAAATGCTGTGCCTATCCACGCATTTTGAACCACAAGGTAGTAAATTATTTATAGAAGGACACTTACTAAGATTTCAGATTCATCACTGATAAATATCTACTAATAAGGTATAGTAACGCACACAAATAGTAATATTTAAGGATCTATAGATATGGTTTAGAACTTTTATGGCAGAAGTTAAAAGATGTCATTCTAGTGGTTCAGAATTGAAATGTTGAGCCTATCCTCGCATTTTGATCCACAATGTATTGGATTCTTCATAGATAGACACTTCTAAGTATTTCGATTCATTACTTATACATATCTATTAATGAGGTACAGTTGAACGAATAAATATTAGTCTTTAAGGATCTGAAGATATGTTTTAGCACTTTTAGGGCAGAAATTAAAATATATCGTTCAATGTCGTGCCTATCCACGCATTTTGAACCGAATGGCAGTGAATTATTTATAGATAGACACTTACTAAGTTTTTCGATTCATTACTGATAAATATCTACTATTAAGGTATAGTTGCACGCATATGTAATAGTCTTTAAGGATCTACAGATATGGTTTAGCAGTTTTAGGGCAGAAAATATAAAATATCATTACAGTGGCTCAGAATTGAAATGCATCGCTAAAAAAGGAATTTTGAGCCAGTAGTATTTTAAGTTTATTTGGAAAACAGTTTCTAAAAGGTTTGGTTTCTTTTAGTTTAATGACGTTTCCTATGTCGTTTATAGGCGTGATGATGATTATTTTTATTTATAAATAATATTTTTTTATATAAATTTTTTTGTATGTTTTATTTTTTAGTATCTAGGATGGCTTAAAATTGAAAATTAATGTCTTACTTTTTCATTTGAACTACTTTTAAAAAAAACATTAACAGAGCTTCGTAAGCAACTAACATTAAAATTTAAATGCTTTTTTATTGCATTTATTAACTATTCAGGGAAATCGGATTCTATTTGTGAATATATCTCAAAATAGAATTTATTTGGCTATTAATGCAAAAACTCTATTTTCAGCCACCTCAATTATTTCAAAAATTTAAGTGTTTTAATGAAATCAATAATCACATATCAGAAACATGTGATTATCTTAGTTTGTTAATGATCGTAAAGCTTTCATTCAGATTAGTGGCTCGAAATTCACTTCTGAATGCTAGAAAAGTGATTTTGAGCGATGGCTCAAAATCAACATTTTCGTTATATGGGTTACCTCAAATCCATCGTTTACAATGATGGCCCACAAGCCATACATCATCTCAAGAACAACATGTTTAATAACAATGAAGGCCATCACTTGAACGACGTTATCTTCAAAAGTGTTAAAGGAATAACTTTTAGGAATTTAAACTGACATTCTGCCTAAATTATAATAATATCTCAAGTACTTACTTTATGATTACCCTTTAAATCAGCATATTTTTGTGCCGCACCACTCATGATAAAATTAAATAGTAGAACAAAATTGTTAACACAAATATTATTCTCTTTCAAAAAAACATTTCATTTCAAAATATAGAGATTTATTCGAGTGTTGGGTAAATAGCATTCACACGATTTCTATGAAAAATATTCACTTAATCCTCTTTGCGCAAATTAAAACGCTCACTCTGACTATAATATATTCTAAGGATTGATAAAATGTGAGAATATGTAATCATTAATAGGTTGCCTTTGACAATGTAATTGACACTGTGTGAATAATACTTGTATTATATTTGTTCACGGTTAATTTTCTATAACATATGATTTAAAAAACTTGAATCAAAAAACTTCTGAAATTATATCCTGTTTATTCCCTGAATAACGCTGCAATTATATGTATACAATTTAAAAAAAAATCAAATTGTATTCAACCAATATTAGAGTATTCTACATACGTATGTTACTTATACAATTCATTACTCCTTAAATTTGTCTACGTTAAATTCTGCTATCAATTAACAGTTTATATATTATTAGTATTTCAATTAAAATGTATAATAAAATATAATTTTCAGATAGAAGAAAGAAAAAAATAAATCATATATATGAGTACTCAGTAGACTCTTTCATTCGCATATGCGAAACATATAAAAAGATTTTCTACATTCACCCAGTGGTTCATTTTCAGAAAGTAAACAACATCAGGAAAAAAGATCTGACTGCTCAATGTTTTTTTTTTTCATATTGTATTTCAGAGACTCTAATTGCTATCTATAAATACTATACAGAACCAAGTATATACCAAATATTTTGAAAAGTTTCATTTTTGAACAAATTCGATATCTTGAAAGAAAAACCAATTTTCATTATTGGTTTAAAAATTTGCATTTGTTCTGACTACAGTATGGCAATCGATAACATCTAAACTCATAAATTCAATGCATGAAATTAAACAATTGACTCACTATAATCTAGATATGTTTCTAAATTCATCCAAATAAGTGAATCAAATCACTGTCTCATTCGAATGACTCCATTCGAATCCCAGGCTCCAATTCTCCGAAAGGACTATAATAACTCTCATTATTATTCAAAGGGAAAGTATCTCAAATAATTTGTCATCTGCTAGAGAGCTGAACCACTTTTTCTGAAATAAGTTTCTATTCAAAAAATTGAATAAACAAACAAGAATTATAATTAATTGCTCAGGCAATATTCAGTAAAGGGATTTCAGATATGTGTATCATCACCAATTTTAGGTTGTATAAATAATTATGAGATTTTTATAACAACTAACAGAAATCTTTTTAAATTTTCTATGAGATTATTATTTGATTAGTGTCACAATTGTTATGATGAATTCAGCACTCAAATTGAAACATACAAATAATGTGATAATATGGTGCACATTTAAAAAAACATATGTAGATAATACCGGCTGTTTTTTAATAATATTTAAAATTTTGACAACGATTTAGATTACAGACGTACACTGGCTCAAATTCATTCAACTATTTGCAAAGTCTCAGAAAATATACATTAACCAGAACATTATACGCTACTTTGAAGTAAGGCTATTTTGCTAAGAGGTTTCATTTTTCAGAAGTTGATTGGTATGTTCCAATTTGTGCTCTCATATAGGCTCTTTGAATATCATAATGATATTGTAAAATATTCACCATATTATAAGTAGTAAGAAAGCATGCTATAAGTAAATACACTAGGTACATGTAGAATGTAGAAGATATTTTGATATCAAATTAAAGCTTCTTAGTAAGATTGATCAGAATTTATGTATCAGAGAAGCGAATACCAGGATAAAATTTTAAAGGTGAATCACAGAAGAATTGTAAATCTCTCTTCTTGGATATTTATTATCATTACAATTTTCATACGTACAATTCACTTTTCGCTGATCTGATTACGTGATAAAATAGTAGATCGAATATAATATGAATAAAAATGATTTTTTTTCTGAGTCATTCTAAGCTTAACTTGTATAAATAATTCTAGGTATAGCTATTTGTTCAGAGCTTCCAATCTAATGTTTATTTTATATTCACCTCCTAATATTCCCATTAACATTCTCCTCATAAAATCATGATTTACATTATCATCCTTATATTCATTTTAATATTCTCCTCTTTATTTTCCCACGGATATTTTCCTCTTAATATTCGCATTATATAATGTATACTGTATTATTAATAATTTCTCTAATAATGATATCCTAAGCAATAGGGTTTGCGGATAGTTCACCGCCCTTAATTGACCGCCGGAAAGTTCACCGCATGGAATGTTCACCGCAAATCCATTCACTGCAACTCCATTCACCGCAACTCCATTCAGCGCAATTCAATTCACCGCAAATACAATTTAACTCAAAATGTAACAATAATATAGAAAATTATAACAATAATAAGAAACTAAATAGATATGATTTACATTAAAAATACAGGTTTGTATTTAAGAGAATATGAAATGAACATTACTGAAAATATGAAATTGAGATCATATATTATTACTGGAAGTATTGAAATAATATATTATTACTGAACATATGAAATAATAATAATTAAGTAACGATAAATGTTTTGACATTAATTTCTTTTTGGGTAGTATTCAGTTTTATTGCGTGTGTGGGTGGAATTCATATCCTTCAGAGGCTCAAGATTCCTTGGTTATTTCGAAGATACGTGGCTTGTAAGGCTAAACAGTAAATGACATCACTGGTCTTCCAAATATTCTATAGAAATGTGGAATGTATATATTCTTATTAAAGAAGTTAAAGTAAAAACCAACAGTATTTTCAGAGGGTGGCATAGGGCTTTTAATGAACTAATAACTTCGGTGCATCCAAATATATGAAAGTTTTTGGATTGCATCAAGCAAGAGCAAAAGCTTATCGAAATCAAAATTGAACAAATAGTTATTGGTGAAATGCCTAACAAGGGGAGGAAGGTCTACATTCAAACTACTGCTCGTTTACAAATCTTATATTGTTGGCCTACAATGAAAATTTCGATGTCCTAGAATATATATGATGCATTGCTAATAATTTAAGTTATTATTTTTTAATTTTTACAATGCATTATTTCCTACTACAAAATTGTAAATTTATAAAGATTGTAGTTTTTATATGTAGTCATTTTATTGTCACGGAATTTTTTTAGAAAATCGAAATTTACATATTTGCAGTGAATTGAATTGCGATGAAAATATCATGCTGTGAATAGAGTGCGGTGAACTTTCCGGCGGTGAATTGAGGTCGATAAACTTTCCTGTAATCCCCTCCTAGGAATATTCAAATCAAATGATCTGAGGTGGTTATTCTTATCCTGTTGAAATATATATATATATGATACTCATTATGATGTAATTGCTTTCTCATTAATGTTGGTTACTCCCAGTTGCTTTACGCACCTCTTATGCCATTTGAGTTGAGAGCTGTTTAGCGATTGGGAGGACAAAATAATGGGCGGTATTCTAAGTTTTCCTCAGATTTTCCCGAAGAAAAGAAAAGCAGTCTTACAGTCGCCTTCGCAACGTCTACAGTTGCTCCGGCCACTAAGTTCTATATTATCTTGCTACTCCTCCTACAAAATAATGGAGTGAACCGGCGAGAGGGAGGGGCAGTTATAGCTAGAGGGATGCCTGGAGGCTGATCTTCACTTATGGGTCCCGGATTGGAGGTCTGATGAGACGGGAGGAGGGAGGGGCGGAGCCACTATGCCATCAGCCGGATTGGTGCCACCTCCCTACAATTATCAAGCAGTGTTTCGATTCATATGATTGTAAGTGGTGCTAATAGTGACCATGAAAATATTTGTGGTCATTGGCATAGGGAGTGTTCTAACCTAATGTAGGGCAATTTAATCAAGTTTATACTCAGAATGAGTTTTCATCTATATTTATATTTTTACAAGTTTCATTTTTATATAAATCAAATTGTTGTCATCTTTACTAATTGGACGTTATTTTCCTTTTAGCTGTCGTATGTGGTTCTACTCTATGTTCGCTCCTGTCTATAGTCGACTTACCCTATTGGAGTGTCCTGTCTGGATCTAATTACTATCAAATAAGGGACAACCAAATTATCCCTTTAAATGTATATATTTATCATAATTTTTGAATAAATAATTATATCTATATTTTTAAATTGTCCTTCGAATATTTAGTTTCAACCTTTTTTCTTAATATGGCGCCCAAACAGGGACACTCCCCCCAATTGCGGTAGTTGTTTCGTCGTTCTTCCTTCTCTTTGTTGTTTGTCTTCTTTTCTGAAGTCCTATTCCTTTGTATCTCTAAAAATGTCCGTGCTCTCTAATGATTGTTTCCAGGCTCTTTCGGCTGTCATGCCACGTACCTTATTTTGATTATAAATTTAATTGTATCTGGGAAAGATTCTAAAGACACTAGTATGTCTATGGATCAACTAAAATTTATCATGGACAATCGAAAATATGCACGAGGTAAGGTAACTCGAAATTGTAATAGGGTTGATAATGATATTGGTAGTTATAATTTTGTTATTCGAGATTCGAAATTAAGCAAGCTTAATGAGCTCAAATCCGAGTTAAAATCCTATGATTCTAAAATTTCTAGTGCACTATGGCTACATGAAAAGGATAGAGATAAGTTAGACAAAGAACTTGAGTTCTGTGATGAATATCAGTCTAAACTTAATCTCACCATTAGCAAGTTAATTAATTTAAAATTTGTTACTGTCAACGACGATGATCAAGCTAATTTGCCTCCAATGATCTCTGTGCCTTTGTCTGCCCCATCAAGGCTTAAGTTACCTATGTTACCTTTACCTGAGTTTAGTCATGGAAAGAATGAACAAATAGAAGATTTTCTTTCTAAATTTGAGAATATTATTGAGAAATATTCACTGAGTGAATATGAAAAATTCATATACCTTGAAAGGCAGTTGAGTGGTGAACCACTAGTTTTGATGAAATCTTTATTGAGTAATGAACAATCCTATACTGATGCTAAAGAATTGCTAATGAAAGCATTTGCTTCACCAGTCATTCGAAAGTTTGATATAATTAAGATTAGTAGATTTATCGGTAGATGGTCCTAAAGATATTTATACTTTTATAGGAGAGATGAGGACAATAACTTCTACCTTCAACAAACTTGAAAATGATGTTGATTCCATACTATTATTTTTCGTATGGAATTCTATGCCAGAAAATTTGAGGCTTCAGTTTGTACATATTGTTAATAGTAATAACCCTACTTTAGCTCAGATTCAAGAAAATATATTTGAGGCTGCCAATAGGTATGTAGAATTTTGTTCAAATAGAAAACCGTCTGAACGGAGCGAGTTTGCCACTGGTTACGCAGTAAATATAAAGAACTCTTACAGTAGCAATGACTCTGTTAAACCTAAAGTAAAGCTGTGTGCCTTATGTTCAAAAGATCATCCTATTTTTAAGTGCGATACTTATATTACTCCTAAAGAGAAAGTAGAGAGACTTAAAATTTCACAATGCTGTATTCGATGCTCTGGTAAAAATCATACCGCAAATAATTGCAAGTTTAGATTCTATAGGAGATGTTCTAATTGTAATAGTAAGAATCACTTCAATTATCTTTGCTTGGCTAAATCGAATGTCGACTCGAGATATGGAAATGTGCCTCGGAATGTTAATCTTACTGCAAATTGTGGTTCATTAAATTCTGAACATTCTAGAGGAGTTATCCTTCCAACATTTTCTGTAACAACCGAAAACTGTGTTACTGTACGGTGTCTAAAAGATTCTGGCTGTACAGAATGCTTTGTTAAAGAATCTCTTGTTAAGAAATGTAAATTTAGAGTTTTGTCTAATATAACTGTAAATGTTAGTGGAATGAATACTAATCATATATATAACACGCATATTGTTGAGGCAAAGTTTAAACTGAATAGTAAGATAGTAATGCTAAACGCAATTGCAATACCCGATATTAGTATAAATCTCAAATTGCCTAATTTAGGTAAAGTAGTTAAAGCTTTCAGAGAAAAAGGCCACATATTTGCAGATTCATTTTTGAACGACGATTCAAGCAGCATATCTGACATAGGGTTTATCTTGGGTTCTGGCTCTGCTAATATTATCCCTGTAAATGATATGGTATTCGGTGTGAATGACAGATGCATATTCTCTTCCACTAAAATTGGATCAGTACTGCTTGGTAATTTGTCAGACCTGATTAATAATGTTCACAATGTTGAAACATGAAATTTCAGAGGTAGATTCACTATTATGTTCAGGAAGTAATTTAATTGACAGTGATAGTGGTGGTGAATTTAATTACGATTATCCTATTCAATCCATTCTTAAGTGTCATGCCAAAGTAGGCCATATTTTAGATTGTGATTCTCATTGTAATGGCGATATTGAAAGCGATCTTGAGGAAATGGAAGCTAAATATTCTGAAATGATAAATCAGGATGAGATTTTCGACTCTATGTTCGATAATATGGACAAATCATTAATTGAGTTGACTCTTAGTTCTGTTCAGAGAAGCGAAGAAAGATTGATTCTTCCGTTAGTTTATAATGAAAAAAACTGCTCCATTTCTGCAGGAAAATTTCAATTTGTCTAGTAGTATTTTGCAATCTTTGTTGAAAAAATATCAAAACGATGTTTCAACTCTCTCACTCATGAATGAAGTCATCGTTAATCAGTTAAAGCAGGGAATAATTGCTAAAGTGGATGATTTGAATAGGTTTAGAGACAATAATGAATGTTCATGTATGCCACATAAACCTGTTATTAAGATGAATAAAGAAAGCACAAAGTGCAGAATTGTTTACATGTCAAATTTAGCGGAGAGGAATGATAAACATCAAGCGATTAGTCATAATAATGCTATGTTATCTGGACCTTGCCTAAATCGAAAGCTTTTTGTTTCTCTTCAGCAATTGAGATTTGATGCTAAGCTCTTGGTGTTTGATCTAGTCAAAGCGTTTTTGCAAATTGAGGTACCTGAAACCGATAAACAGAAATTGTGTTTTTTATGGTTCAGGAATATTGAGGCAGGTGATTTTTCTGTGGTAGCTTACTATTTTAATAGGTTACCGTTTGGGTTAAAGTGCTCTCCATTCCTTCTGATGATGGGATTGTACCATATATTGATGTTAGACACGGAAGCTGATTCCGATAAACTAAAGTGCTTGAAACAAGCTATCTGGGATCTGTTTTATATGGACAATGGTGCAGTCACTGCAAATTCATCAGAGGAATTTCAATGGGCCTTTTCTCAATTACCAGTTATATTTGCACCTTTAAATTTGAAATTCAGCAGTGTTTTTCTAATGATGACACATTGCATGATATTATTTCTTCTACAGAGTCGCAGTGTGACCCTAATACCAAACTATTTGGTATAAACTGGAATAACAAAAATGATTCCCTATCTCAAAACAAACTATATCTCGACGATAGCGCTAAAACTAAGCGTCAAATTTTGAAGACCATTGCTTCTAATTATGATCCGTTTGGACTATGTTTACCAATTTTGAACAGAGCAAAACTATTCATGCAGAAGCTCCAAAGCATGAAAGAACTGACATGGGATGCGACGATTTCCAATGATGATATCCGAAACTGGAAAAATATTTGTAAACAGGTTAACAAATCTCCAGTACAATCTATTCAGAGGTTTGTAGGCAGAAGAGACGAAGAGTATGATTTGGTAGCTTATACTGATAGCTCCCTGCACATTTATGGCTTGGTTATATTTATTATTAACAAGGTTTCTAAGAATGTTTACTTTTATCAAGCTAAGAATAGATTAATATCTGATAACCTGAAGACTAAAAGTATTCCTTGCTTGGAATTGCAGGCATTACATTTTGGAGTAGAAACTTTAATATCTGTGTATGAGGATTTGTCCGGTTATGGCTGTGTCAAACCTATCAAATTAGTAAACATGCATTTATTTACTGATAGCCTGGTAGTTTTGAATTGGCTAAACTCGCATTCAGTTAAGTTTGCGAAAATGAACAAACTTTCTATCTTTGTAAGGAATCGTCTGAATAATATATCTGATTTGTGTGATAAAAATTTAGTTAGATTTCATTTTTGTGAAGGTAAACAGAACCCAGCTGATTTTGTTACGCGTTGTGTATCGTCAAAATTATTAGAGGGTACTAATTTTCAGAGTGGGCATTCCTTTGGAGAGTTGGAAAGTTTAATGGAAGTAGGAAGCCTGTCAGTAACTATACCAATTTTTTTTTCTACTTCTGTTTCTGTAGATTCAATTGCATCTGTCTCTGAAATAGATGAACAGAAAATAGCTAGGTTGTATGATGTAAATAGATCTTCTAAATTTTCTAAATGCATCAATGTCATCCAATTCGTTCTGAGATTTGTGAACAATCTTAAGAAGGCAGTCTCTCTTAAAATAACGAAGCCTTGTGTCATAGAAAACGAAAACGAGTTGAAAAATAGAGCCATGACTCGTTTAATTCGTGATGATCAAATCGAACATTTTGCTGATATTCATGCATTTTTTGACCAGAAAACTAAATTGTTAAAATCGATGCCCCCATTAGTAGCACAGCTAAATGTATTCAGAGACAAATTCGGTATCTTAAGGGTTAAATCTAAGTTTAAGTCATGGAGTGACAAATCTGATTTTCCCATTCTCTTGTCGAAACACAGCTATCTTTCTAAATTAATTATTAGAGAAACTCACTCACGGTTGCTTCATGGTGGTATATACCGTGTACTTACGGAAGTACGTAAACAGTTCTGGATTAGTTCTATATTTTCTTTAGTTAAACGTACTCTTAAGGAATGCGTTACCTGTCGTCACGTCAATTCTCGAACTGTTAGTTTGAATCAAAGTTACTACAGAGATTACAGAGTAGATCCGTCTAATATTCCTTTTCGTGATGTTTTCTTGGATTATATTGGTCCTATTTCTGTGAATATAAACAATGTTAAGACGAAAGTGTATCTACTCATTTTTTCATGCATTTGGTCGCGCGCTATTAATTTGCAAATATGTAGAGATTTGTCCGTGGATAATTTCTTACGTGCATTCCAAATGCATGTATTTTCTTATGGCATTCCTGAGAGAATTTTCAGTGACCTTGGGTCACAGTTAACTTCTGCTGCTTCTACTGTAACTGATTTTATTAAAGATGCTCAAACTCAAATATTCTTTGCAGAGAATAATGTAAAGTCTTTGACATTCATTCAGTATTATAAGGGATGTAATAAACTGGGCTCGTTGGTTGAAAGTTGTGTCAAGATGATTAAACGTTTGATATATGGTTCAATTAAAAACCTTATATTGTCATACACTGATTTTGAATTTCTGATTTCGCAGGTTATCCATTTGGTGAATCGTCGTCCTATAGCATTTAGGGATGCATTGAGGCAAACTGATAACAAATACTTTCCTTACCCCATCACTCCAGAGATTCTACTAAAGGGTTACAGCTTGGTATCTATGAACATTGTGCCCAGCTTGAACGTACAACCTATGTCTGATCCTCATTGGTCTGAAATCAACAAAAGTCCACATGAGCACATAAGGCGAAATTTCTCGAAGTTAGTAAAGGCGCGAAATTACCTAAGTTCTTTGTACCACGAACAATTTTTGCCACAATTAATGAGTCAAGCCACTGACGTTAAAGATAGGTATAAACCTAAAAAGCACAGTCCTTTGAATGTAGGTGATGTAGTTTTGCTAAAAGAGCCTATGCTTAAACCTACTAATTATCAAATGGCTATCGTGGTAAAAGTAATTAAGAACGACCTTGACGAAATCACTTGCGTGGATGTTCGAAAGGGTGTAAATCGTGAAGTGGTCAAGAGACACGTAAGTTCAGTCATACCTTTGCTGACGGACACACTTCATGAGCAGCTAGTGACTGGTACTGTGGGTGTCGAAGAAACTGTTACTTCAAAGGACAGAACTAGAAGAGCTGCTGCCATTCATTGTAAGGAGAAGATGAATAATCTCTTTGCTACAGGCAGCTGCTAGAAATTTTAATAAAATTAGGATTGTTCTTCATTTGGTCCTTAGATTTATTTGGTTTGGAGTAAATGAATAATGTAAATACTTGTATATAACTTTTCTATTGTTTGCGTTCTATATTTTTGCTTAGTTTGTTTGTATTTTGTATTGTATTTTGTGTTTTGATTTCCTTTTGCTTTCCTATGATATATTTTTTTTTTCAACCCTTGTTCATTTATAGTTTGAACTTCTATACTAATCTATGCCGCAAAATTTTTTCTTGCACTAAATTTTGCAATTTTGTTTAAATTCTATTTGTCATAGAATTTAAACTCCTGCTCGGGAGTGTTGAAATATATATATGATACTCATTATGATGTAATTGCTTTCTCATTAATGTTGGTTACTCCCAGTTGCTTTACGCACCTCTTATGTCATTTGAGTTGAGAGCTGTTTAGCGATTGGGAGGACAAAATAATGGGCGGTATTCTAAGTTTTCCTCAGATTTTCCCGAAGAAAAGAAAAGCAGTCTTCCAGTCGCCTTCGCAACGTCTACAGTTGCTCCGGCCACTAAGTTCTATATTATCTTGCTACTCCTCCTACAAAATAATGGAGTGAACCGGCGAGAGGGAGGGGCAGTTATAGCTAGAGGGATGCCTGGAGGCTGATCTTCACTTATGGGTCCCGGATTGGAGGTCGGATGAGACGGGAGGAGGGAGGGGCGGAGCCACTATGCCATCAGCCGGATTGGTGCCACCTCACTACAATTATCAAGCAGTGTCTCGATTCATATGATTGTAAGTGGTGCTAATAGTGACCATGAAAATATTTGTGGTCATTGGCATAGGGAGTGTTCTAACCTAATGTAGGGCAATTTAATCAAGTTTATACTCAGAATGAGTTTTCATCTATATTTATATTTTTACAAGTTTCATTTTTATATAAATCAAATTGTTGTCATCTTTACTAATTGGACGTTATTTTCCTTTTAGCTGTCGTATGTGGTTCTACTCTATGTTCGCTCCTGTCTATAGTCGACTTACCCTATTGGAGTGTCCTGTCTGGATCTAATTACTATCAAATAAGGGACAACCAAATTATCCCTTTAAATGTATATATTTATCATAATTTTTGAATAAATAATTATATCTATATTTTTAAATTGTCCTTCGAATTTTTAGTTTCAACCTTTTTTCTTAATATATCCATATATTACAAAGTGACATTCAATCTGATTATAGACTGTTAAAATGGCCTTAAGATATATTTTCAAAAAAATTCTTATTTCCTTCGAAAATTTGCGTTAGGTCATATTCTACCCGGCATTTATTTATTTATTCATTATCTTGTTACTTGCGTAACTGAAAAAGTATAAAACTAATTTTTTTGAAATTTAGTGAAATGATCGGTCAATGGCCAGTGAACTTCTGGTACGATTTTGGTAGCGACCTGGTAAAAGGTCAAGGTCATGGTCATTCGTAACTGAAAAAGTATGGAACCATATTGCATGAACCTTGCTGGGATGATTGGTCCTCTTACAGGTACCATTTTGTTAGATTTTGGGAGTGATCGTTATAACTATTATCAATTATTATAATTTCATTAATTATCCATAAATTATGGTAGTGGAGTGTTATATAAAAAATTTAACATAATCTCATCAGATCTCGCCAAATATAACATATAAAAATGTAAGTCCTATCTATGCAGAATAAATGGCAGTAATCTTTGCCCAAATAGTAAGTGGCTATCAGAGTACTACATGCAATCAAAATAATGTAAATCCATATCATCTGTATATCTCTTTGATGAATTGCTATACTCTCTTGGAACTTACCCGATATGGATTCTGCAAATTAGGAGTGATACGAATATTCCGTAAATGGAAAAATACGACACAAAACAGAGTAATTAGCATCTTTAAGTGTGGAATCTACTGAATGTTTTACACTCCCACCATACATTTCTCGTTGTCTATTTGTATTCAAATGTATGATATTGTATAGTGGATTATAATATCTAGGTTGCTGTAATTATTCTCTACTGCATCAAAATACATAGCATTAAGTTGATTCACTACAATATATCACGTGTTTTTGTTCCGCACAATTTGACTAATTTGCACAATCTCGAGAATACGCTGCGTGTTTCTATGATCTTAGAAATGTACGGCAATCTTAAAGAATGTGCATGCTCTCGTTTTTTGGATCCTGCACGGCAACTTCTCGCATGTAATTTTATGGACAATTTTGCTTAATTTTAAATTTAATTTAAAACACGACATTTCTACATTTATAATAAAGGGAGTCAATATACCAGTTTCATTCAAGTTGCCATTAAGTAACGAACTCAAGCTAATTTACCAATGGCAGTATATTACCAAGTTATTATATATATGTATACTTTATATATCTTCAACTATCATATTTTGACTAAATATAGAAATGATGATATGATTATCTACTCAATCACTGTTGATCAGGCTTAATACACGTTACGTGCCATCCACACACTTGAAATTGTCGCGCATTTTAAATTATCCTAAAATAGCGCAGCGCGTTCTCGAGATTGAGCAAGTTGCCAAATGGCGCGAAAATTATTTACCCTTTAGCTACATGATCTGTAGGTACCATACCCTTCAGCTTCATCATCTGCCGGTACCATACCCTTTGGCCTCATCATCTGCCAGTACCATAAACCTTCAGCCCCATCATCTGCCAGTACCATATCCTTCAACCCCATCATCTACCAGTACCATATCCTTCAGCACCATCATCTGCCAGTACCATATCCTTCAGCACCATCATCTGCCAGTACCATATCATTCAATTCCATCATCTGCCAGTACCATACCCTTCAGCTCCATCATCTCACACCACAGAAAACAAATCGTGACCTAGGAAATGTGAGCATGCAGCAGTAATTATTATCTTGAGGTGTGTCAGGTAGGGGAATGATTAGTTAGGAAATTACCTTAAATTATTCATAAATACACATTACGTATTGATTTGTAAAATTGGCTTTATAAATAGAGCTGGAAACATCATGGCTTAAC
Organism: Caprella mutica; assembly: GCA_947561585.1. Taxonomy (NCBI): domain Eukaryota; kingdom Metazoa; phylum Arthropoda; class Malacostraca; order Amphipoda; family Caprellidae; genus Caprella; species Caprella mutica. The sequence goes on along the minus strand of CANNZV010000927.1, from coordinate 50,830 downwards.
CCTGGAACCTCCAAACGGTCACTGGTGGAACAATAGAAATAAACAAATATAATATTTTTTTCCTTGATATTTCGATTCAATTACTCACCTAAGACATTCTTCTCCCTGAAATGAACGAATGAGTACAAAATTAATTGCTCAGTTTTTTAATGAATTTTTATTCAGGTTATTGCACGTGATGAAACGAATCCAATTCACCCATTATAGATGAGATAAGTTTTATAGTGATAATAAACATTTTATATAAAAGGTATAAATTCTCGGTTTTCTGCAAGTGGAATAATAACATTGATAAATCCCAATAATAATCATATATAAATAGTGATAATAAACATTTTTCTAGGTATGAAATGCTTTGGGCGTTTGAGGGTTAAGTACTGATAGAATATAATTCGAATATATATACCAATAAAATTTTAAATACAAATTAATTTCATATCATGAAAGAATCACCTCCTTCAAGAAAAATGTGAAAACAATGGAAAACTGAAAAATCACAAATCTGGGTTCCAGTAGGTCATGAAAAAAATCCGGAAAACACAAGAACAATGGATAACATAGAAATTTCAAATAATGAAAAATACATATAACAAATAAATCGGGATACTTTTTTCAAATAACCAATCCATTTTCTCCTTATCATTAATAAAAAAAATAATATGCTAAAATTACAAATAACATAACAAACCTAGACAACAGTTAAATGAGAATGAAAAATACTGATGAATTTTAGAATTAAATCCAGATGGTGAAAAATATATATATATCCGAATAATAATAATTTGGATTGAAATGTCTGAGAATTAAGAGAAAGCTAGAAGAAAGAATTACTATAAATTTTCTGTTAAACAATAGAAAATCGATACTTTTATAAAACCTATAATTTAATCTGGATGATTTTGTGAATAAAAAAGATTTTAACTCAGTCATTTGTAATGAATAGTAAACTATGAATTTATATTTTTATTTTCAAGTCTCATTATTTTATCACAGTTCTTCATAAAAAATCAGAGGAGGTTCATAAATATTCTCCTAAAACCAACCACCTTAATTTCTCCCCTATTTTCTACTGAAATGGCTGATAAATCTTATTTCATTTACACATGCACTTTTCCTTAAATTTAGAAACCATTTGGACCAAAATATGTCTTGTGGCAATGAATGAGTGATATGTTAAGGCCACAAAAAAATATTTAGTCTCATATCTCCGACCTTTTTTACCTCATTTATTATCCTGACAGTTGTACGATGTTATTGCAATCAAGAAATGTTGTTAAATCATTTCTCTTCCCTTCCATCGTAATCAGATATATAATCTATTTAATTTGAACTCATATAAGAGTACGAGGACGGAAATTTTTTATTTTTGAGATTGATGATAATCTAGTTTAGTGATTTGCCTTTACTCATCTCTGTTAATTTTTATTAAAAATCAAGAAAAGATATTTCGACTTTATTCAAAGGAAAATTAACTAATTATATTGAGTGATTACACAACTTGAACATCTAGGAATAGTATAATCAATTTTGAAAGCAGTTTCCAATAATGTAATTGTAATATCAACGTTTTTTTAAGAAAAGCGTATAATAGTACGCTTTTAGAAATAATTTAAATAAGCAAAAATGTTCTATATTTTTATTTATTGTTCAAAATAACACAGAAAAGGGTAGATATATCTAATGTATTTCTTATAGTTTACAGTCTTATTTCCAAATATTAGAAAGAATAATGGGTGTGGATATATTTTATAAAATCAGATGATTTGAAAAAATAGGATTTTAGCAAATTTTTTTCGAATTAGCATCATCACAGTGACCCTTTTCTCAGAGAGTTCATCATCACAGTAACTCATTTCTCTGATTGAAAATCATCACACTGATTATTTTTCAAATTAAACTTCGTTACAGTGACTCTTTTCTCTGATAGTACATCATCACAATGAATCTTTTCTCTGATAGCACATCATCACACTGATACTTTTCTCCGATAGTTCCTTCTCCATACCAGAAATATGTTAGTTCAATTCACATGTCATCAGTCTTGTGATTTGATATTGTCCATGCATCATGACATGGCACATATGTCTGCTTTATTGAAAGCAATATCCCCAGGATGTCGCCATGATGGGATATTTAGAGCTACTTTATCCTAGTCTGAATAGATAATATTGAAGCACAGTGTTCATTTGTACCCATTCAATAACTAGAAAGGGGTATAATTTGAATTCAAAAAAATTCGTTTTCATTTCCTCTTTGTATCCAGTGTCTTTAGGAGGGTTTCATCATAAAAAAAAATCGATTTTTTTTACTAAAGAACAATAAGATGATAACGATTTGTGCAATACTAAAGCAAACAGATGTACTGTTTTGTGTTCAATTTATTACCATACCAAAAGGAAACTATTAGTTTCCTTTCATATTTTTGATTTCCTACCACAGTCAAATTACATCTTCTAATAGATGAGCATTGGAAATTTCCTTGTATCTAAATAAGATATTCACTTTAACTAATCCTAACTCATTAAATTTCCTATGGTCTCAGCTATTTCTTTTTCCAATTATATTTGGGGAATTATTTCTTAACGTAGTAAATCTTAATTGTTATTTGTCATCTCCATGCTCAGTACCATTGATATTTTTTGATTATTTATATATCCATATGGTAAGAGTTTACATATTTTTTTCCCTTTTAATTCAAAGTTTTTTTCTAACTACAGGTATTCATTCTTCTTAACTAGGACCAGTCAGATTGCATGTATATTGTACATTGTACAATAATTGTACATGTAATTTGCTGGATTTCGTGATCTCTCTGTGATCAAATGATAAAAAAACGAATTGCGTAACTTCGTTATGTATCTAACCGACCACAAAAATTGACTACAAAATGTGAATATCCATGAGTTAAAAAAATCTACGAGATAAAGTTTATTACAAAATTGAAGAGAATATAATAAAACAGAGTTAAGAGAAAGACAGAGAAAAATGTATGATGAATGAAGAGGATTCTAGAATGAGAATTAAAAGAAGAATAAGTAAGAGATGATGACGGAAGATTTACAATATGAGTTCGAAATTTAAATTGAACACATCTTCACACATGGTATAATATCATGATAAATAATAATACTGTGCCTACTTTTCGGCCTTTGTAATAGAAATGTCGTGTTTTAATATTATGAAATACGTTATATTTCTATGATTAAAATAATTATTTTGATAACAAAAATAAGGCTAGGTTTTTAGAACTTCGGATAACAGAAACCAGAATAACTGAGAATAAGGGTACCAGAAAATAACATGGTTTAACGGAAATCCGGTTAACTACAAATACAAATCGAAATAGTAAAAAATCCTGTTAAAATTTCAATATAATATCAGATTTATTGAAAAATAGGAATAAAAATACAGATTCAAATGTTCTCAAAAAACTGGATAATAATTTTTCAAATCCTATTGATTATATTTTGATTTTTTTTTAATTGCAGTCTGTCATTTTTGACAGGTGATACACTAGTAATATTTATAAGGCACATGAAATGTGATTTTGAAAAAAGTTGAAGAAATTTATAAATTTAAATTATTTTAAATGTGCTTTTCATCTCTCAAACTACTCACATTATGAGAGAAATATATTATAATATTGAAGCCATTTAGCTATAATTATTGTATAACTACTTGTATAACTATAACTATACCATTTACAGTTCTAGTTGATCCAAATGAAATAATATTTGATCCAAGTGAATTCCAATTTGATCCAAGTGAAATTGGATTTGATCCTTATGAAATTGAATTTGATCCTTATGAAATTGAATTTGATCCTTAAGAAATTGTGTTAATGTACAAAGCTTCAATGTTAATGGTGATGTTCTTATCTCTGTTATTGGTTCTTTAGTAAATCATCCGCTGGTTTTGGTACTTACTGAAACCTGGTTGACTGATGAAAATTAAGCGATGGCTAATAAAGAAGGGTATACGGGTTTTCACACTGTACGTGAAACTGTCAAGATTTATCATTATGTAATCATCATCATGCATGCCATGTTCAAGAGGCTTACAGATTGTAAGCCAATTTTGAGCCAAAATTTCACAATGATTAGGTCAATTTTTCGCTCATTTCTTAAAATTTCATACCAAATCAACATAGGAACGTAGCAGGGACTCATCCTTCACACTGCAGTGACCTATCCCTCACAATGCATTGACTTACCCCTCACAGTGCAGTGACCCATACCTCACAATGCAGTAACTCATATCTCACAGTGCAGTTAACACAATCACACAGTGCAGTTCACACTATCAAACAGTGCAGTTCACACCATCACACAGTACAGTTCACACCATCACACAGTACAGTTCAAACCATCACACAGTGCAGTTCACACCATCACACAGTGCAGTTCACACTATCAAACAGTGCAGTTCACACCATCACACAGTACAGTTCACACCATCACACAGTACAGTTCACACCATCACACAGTGCAGTTCACACCATCACACAGTGCAGTTCACACTATCAAACAGTGCAGTTCACACCATCACACAGTACAATTCACACTATCACACAGTGCAGTTCACACCATCACACAGTACAATTCACACCATCACACAGTGCAGTTCACACCATCACACAGTACAGTTCACACCATCACACAGCGCAGTTCACACCATCACACAGTGCAGTTCACACCATCACACAGTGCAGTTCACACCATCACACAGTGCAGTTCACAAGATCACAAAGTGCATTGTCAGTGACTCATTCCGTACAGTGCAGTGAGTCATCCCTCATAATGCAGTGACTCATCCCTCACAGTGCAATGACTCATCCCTAGCGATATACAGTATAACTATCAATAGACAAATAAGGCACAGAAATGTTCAGACAATGCCATTCATTTAATATGTAATCAGCAATAAACTGATTTTAACGGAAAAAATTATTGAACGTAAACAAACAATTTCGTTCAAAATTATATCCAAAATTTAACTAATTCAAATATTTCAACTTCTTTATCTTCTACACTCTTACGAGTCTACAGCTACAGTGACTATACATCTCATAAATTTGATGTTTCTTATTAGGCATTTATCTTGAGACTGATGGTCAAAGATTAAAACTAGGGATATATAACTATTAATAGAAAAATTGGTCTCAAATATGTTATCTGGGGGGATTTTGTCCGGGAGGATTTTTTCCTCCGGGGGATTTTTTCCGGATACCCTTGTAGTGAGTGCCAAATCTATGAGATATGGATTTGTTTTCGTCCAATATCCTAAAAAATATATTGTTTATGAGACTCAACCTCCTGATACCTGAGAGTATTCGATAATGGTCATAAATAAAGTTATTATTCCTTGAATCTATCTCTAATCTAGGAGATCTGTGAGTCTATATTTTCGAGCATTAAATTGATAAATATGATCTAATATATAACTGTTCATGTAGTAAATTGGATAATATTATTACCAACATGTTTCCATTGCAATGATAAATCTTCCATACTATACAACCATAGATTATCGAAGTCGAAGCAACGACTTTGAAGGCTTCCAAACGGTCGTCCCTATTAGCTGTGAGGTACTTTTGCCACTGAAACATTGCTTTTTCTGTGTTTTTCTATTGCATATTCTATTTCTAAATATATTATTTTAATATGGTATGTTTAATAATATATTAACTCGTTCAATGATCTAAGGATTGGATAATTCAAAATCTACCTTAAAATACTAATGGTAATTCATACAGACATTACAACCTTTATTAATATGGAAGAGTCACTAATTCTGGTATGTAATTGTTATTGTGATACAAATTGATTATTTTATAAGGAAATAATTATATCGCCAATGAATGAAAAGATTCTTATCATGTTCTTGTAGATTGTCATTCAGGAAACTAGATCATTTAATTTTGGTTTATTATATTGTGTTCAAATATTATCTATTCTCTATACTTCTTTTAACATCACCATAGTGTTTAATTAAATATATCAGAATGGCAAATAACTTGAATGATTTACTGAATGGAAATTTGATTTATATAATTGTTCAATTGAAAATTTATGAAATTGATGGATTATAATAAATTTATTGCCATCTATTGATAAAGTTTTACACAAATTTACTATACTGTTGCAGTTAGATTTAATTCAGTTGAAAAGTACGAAAGAAAGGAAATTTATTTTTCTCCAAAAGTATCATCTCCGAATTTATTGCAATTCTCCCCCATTCTTTTCCTCCATTCTCTTCAAACTTCTCCCAATTCTTCTCCATCTGCTTCTTTTCCACTTTAAACGTTCCTAATCTTTCCCCATTCGACATTTACCGCCTACATTCTTCTCCCAATATTTTGTCCAAGTTGTTCCAGTTGTCGGGTGTAAGCAAAGCTTTGTTATTTGCATATTAATATGAAGCAGAATTTGAACTTTACGCAACTCGTGTTACTCCGTGAGGTGAATACTATAATGGCTTTCCGTGTTATTGTCTACACCTGCTAATTGTTTTCCTTTAACTCATGCATGAAGAATATTCAAATGAATATATTCTAAATGGAACGACAATATGTTGTTTCGAAACACACATATTTGTGATGTCAATTCCGAACTAATAATTAATTTCAAGGCATTTGAATAATGTAGAATTGTAAACTGATTCTAATTCCAAGAAAGCAAATTATTTGTTGAATTTACCGAAATATAATTAATAATAATAATTATAAATGCGTAATTATGAAAGATGTGTACTATAGATTGAATCATTTCCCAAGTTTAAATTTATAAATCACAAGTTTACTTAGTAATAAATTTGAACAAAATATTATAAACAGAATTAGAAGAAATTACTTCAATTAAACTTCAAAAAATTTATTTAATAATATTTGTATAAATAAAATAAATAAAATTTGATGAAATATCATTACTAAAATCATAAGATCATTAATTTCATTATATAAATAAAAAAATCATTAATGTAGTTAGAAAAAATTGTTTAATTAAATTTGAAAATTTTCATTAATAGATAATTTAAATATTATTCATAATATTAGACGAAATAACTTTATACAAATTTTAAGAGGGTATAATAAACAAACTAATAAAAACAATTTTTATTCGATAACCGAAAATATTTTCATATCAACATATATAAAATATTTTAATTTAGTTAACAAATAATACATTAATGTTTTTAGTTTTAACAATGTCTCGCATTCATATATATTTTCAATAAAAATTAATTAGTTGATTGAAGGAAAAAAGTAATGACAAAAATGTGGTCATTAATAATATATTTCCTTCGCATGACTCAATACTAAATAATTACTATATGTACAAGCAATTTGTTGAATAAATTGATAATTAGTTTAGAATTTAAAGCAAAATCTTTTTCTACAACAGAGAAATATTTACAAGAGAATTTAACTGAAGTTGGAATAGTAATCCATTTATTAATTTTCTATCCAAATTACTTGCAATGCTTTACCAGATAAAAATCCCATTATTTTAAGTTACATTTTTTCAATTGTTTTAAATAATTTTTGTCTATTAAAATGTATGTTGTTTCATTAGAATGAATGATATATAAAAATTAATGAATAAATAAATGTTTATAGTTTAAAATTTCTTTTATTTAATTTAAAAAAAATTCACAAAGTTTCAAGAATTGTTTGCAATTTCAATAACTTTTTCTTTTTTTCATCCGAATAAGTTTCATAGGCTTATCAGATCTGAATCCCATTTCCTTGAAAGACAGTTCGAATATTTTGACACTACAGGCGATGCAAACCTCGAAATCGACTGCCTAAATAAGTTATGAAGCTTTAACTTTTGTGTCGACTCAGAGAATAAAGTTGATGGTAATGTCAGTTCTTTGGAAGAGCGAATAATATGCTATTGAAATGTAATCAGATTCTAAGGACGAAAGGAATTCTCAAAGAAGAAACTTTGCGTGAAATAAATGGAAGGGAACTGAGAAAATAATATTGTAGGCAGGGCTGAAATACATATGATTGTGTGACTATTGGGAGATAATTGTGAATATTGGGAGATATTTGTAACTACTGGGCGATATTTGTGACTAATAGAAATATCTGTGACTACTGAGAGATTTTTGAGATTATTTTGGTAATAATTTAAGTAGGTACAAACTAAAATAAGTAGTACCTATATAATATTTCTCAAATAGGTTGAATAATGAATGTTAAAACTGTTAAGGAAGTTTCCACAATATATAATTTGAATGCATCAAACTTAATATTTACATTTGTGTACTTAAAATTTTATTTGTGCATACTGTTTATCACTTAAGTTATTCGCAAATTATCATCCGAACTCATTATAACGTAGCCTAAGACACTATACATTTCCTTTAGCATTTTTCTCAGTAGACTCGTGATATTACCTACAAGAGGTTGTGCCCAAGGTTCATAGACTATAACAGGTTAAACGAATGGGGAAAAAAATTGCCATTGAGAAAACAACATTTTCTGTCTTCCTTCTTGAATATCTCTTAAACGATAGATTAAACTTGCGCGTGAGTCAGAATAGAATTCTTTAGAATTTAATAATCTATCGAATGGTATAAAAAATATTTCAAAGAAATGGTTATTACCACTGTTAAAAGAACAAAATGCTAACTACTATTCACGTCGTTGTCAATTGATTAATGGGCACTGGTCAACATTTTAATCCGCTTTAATTACTGTAGCTAAAAGCCTAAAATAAAAATAATCATAATATTGCAATAATGAAATAAGAAATAAACAATGTAAAACGTCAATTATTTGTAACATAGGTATCATAGGTTTTAATCTAAAGAAAAGGTTTTCATAAAAAGAATTTGTAGACTCAGCTCTTAGTAACATTTCGTACTATTTCTATTCGTTTAACCTGTTATAGTCTATGAACCTTGGTTGTGCCGATGTCTTTGGAAACTGAAATTAGGAGCCCCATAGTTGGTACGTTAAATGCATTAGGTATCAAATATTCATAATATTGTAACTAGAAAATACTGGACTTAATATTTCAAGTTACAGCAGCCAGAATATGCTTTTGTTATTAGGTATTCTTTGTTACGTAGCACACATTTGAGTACGTTTCATATTGTTTCAACGTTTGTAACCACTAGTTGTTAAAAAGAATTTATATATCTCTTTAATATGAAAACTTCCTTCATTCATTTATTATTATAACAATGCATTCATTACTTTATTATATTACTTCTAAATGAATTAAACTAGCTACCTATATATTTATTTAGCTGTGTTTAAATAATTTGAACTAAAACTTTAGAACTTACTCGGTAACAACGTTCCCGTCCAACTCAGCTTTGTTTTAGTTTTCTATTTTTGATATTATTTTTTCTTGTATTGATTGAATGAATTATTACAGATTTACGTTTGTAGAACACGAGGAACGAAAGTACAAGATAGCATCTCACTGGTTGTATTTTTCCCCCTCCATAACGGATAGCCGTTACAGTAAATCAACTACGTTGCACACCTACATTCAACTCTACGTGGACGCGCTGCGTCATCAACAAACTTCTCTTCGCGCATGCGCAAGTGTCTGACTGTTGCTAACCAATAGCAACTGCGCTGACTGTTGCAAACCAATAGCGACTGCGCATTTCATTCTGGATCTGGTAAATACATTATCTGCAATATGTCTATAAATAGTGAACGAAAATCTGAACGTACACCTCAAACTCAGGTGCGAGATTTAGAAAATATTACTCTATCAACCATTCAAGACCTACGTAACGTACTGAGTATATCTCCTGCTGATTATAAAAATAATAGCGTTGCACTTCATAAATTAGCGAAATACATAGAGATAACTAGAGATGTTTATTTCAATGCTAGTCAAAAACATACTGCTAAGCTTTCAAATATTGGTTCATTGGCTGAAGCTCATGAGTATCGACAGCAACGATCGAATAATCTTACAGACGTATTTGAGCAAATAACAGATATTAATAACATGCTCAGAGATCTAGAAATTGAAGATATAAGTAATGCTGATATACGCAGTTTACCTCCTGGTACTTCAGAACATGTACTAGATTACCAAGAACCTAGTTTTCGTGCTTGAACTAATTCACTGTCCTCTGATAATGATCCTACACATAGGATGGACAATGCTACACCGGTTATGACCAATGCTACACCGGTTATGACCAATGCTACACCGGTTATGACCAACGCTACACCGGTTATGACCAACTCTACACCGGTTATAACCAACGCTACTCCAGTTATAACCAATGCTACCCCAGTTATGACCTACGCTACCCCAGTTATGATCTACGCTACCCCAGTTATGACTAATGCTCCAACAGGGAGCATAGTGGGGAGCCAAGGTAACTTTTCGGCTGTTCCTAGATGTCCGCTCCTTAACTCCAGCCAACCAACCCGAATGAACCAAGAAAGTAATGCGTGTTTTGATCATTTGGCACAATATCTTTTGAAACAAGATCTTTTGAAAAACACAATTGACACCTATGACGGCACAGCTTATAAATTCAACTCATGGATGAATCAAATTCAGGCCCGTATTTCTCACCTGAATCTTACACCGCAAGAAATTCTCCATGTGCTTGTGTCTCATTCTTCTGGTGAACCAAAGAAGAGGATACAGGAGATTCTTGCAATGAATGTTATTGTGGATGAAGACACAGTCACTGAAGTGTGGTCGATGTTGCTAGAAAGACATGGCTCTTCCTACAAGGCAGCAGATCAACTTAGAACTAAATTGATGTCTTTTCCTACTATAAGAGGCTCTCGATCAGATATGGGTTCGTCTCTTCAGAAACTGTACGATCTTACTCGATTAGTTTCTTCATATATGAAAAAATGTCCACATCTGGAAGATCTCATCAACCCCTCTGGACAGGCTATTATCAGAGGTAAACTTCCTGACGTCATTCTGGAACGGTGGCAAACCACTGGCCATGCATATGAGACTGCAAATAATAGAAATCCACCTTTCCCCATATTAGTGGACTTTCTGAAACTTGTATCAAGAGAATACTCAAATAGAAACTATGAAGGCCAACAGCTAGCAACACAGATTCTGGCTGAAGGACTACAAGAGTCTTGTACACAAAGAACGAAGAAACAACAGAAGAAATCCCTACGCAAAAGTATTCCGATAGCAAGAAAATCGAAACGTGTTCTCTTCATCCGGCCGCAAAACATTCTCTTCAAGACTGTAAAGGCTTCTCCAAACTGCCATTCCATGAAAAATCCAATATATGTAGGAAGGAAGGTAGGTACCTGTTTGGAGTACCATCTCATGGCCAACTGTACAACAAAAGTCAGTTGCTCCTTTTGTAGTATGGCTCATTGTACTGCTATGCACAGAAATTCATCTTTCAAACATGATAACAATAACGTTAGAGGGAAATTCACTAATCAGAATCAGTCGACAACACAAGTACTTCGTACTGAAATTGTTAACTGCAACGTTCAATTCAAGAGCTGTTCGAAAGTACTTCAAGTTAGTCTGACGATGCATGATGTACCAAGCAGATCACTATCTTGCCTTGCAATCGTAGACGAGCAAAGCACATCTAGTTTCATCGATCCTAAAGTGGTGTCTTTCTTCGGGAAACAATTTCCTTCTACGAGCTATTCATTAGTCACAATGAATGGATTCAAAACGAACATGACGGGAGAAATAGTTTCAGGACTGAATATTCAAGGTAAGAATGTGAACTACAGCTACAAACTTCCATCTGTACTCACAAGTTCTTGTATTCCCAACTTGAAAGATGAAATAGCTACTCCACACATCGTCAAGGCTCATCCTCATATTGCAAGCTTTGCCGACAGATTCATAAATCCTGATACAAACCTTGATGTTATACTCCTCATCGGACGTGATTGCGGAGCCCTTATGATCACCAAATGTTTTGGAAAGAAAACACCTTTTGTTCACAAAACACCACTTGGGTGGTCCTTAGTCGGTGAAACATCGTCTTACTCCCAGAAGACCTATAACAGAACGCTGAAAATTGCTGTCACTTTCAATGAAAACGATCACTTTGAAGCTGTTCCCTGTTTTGAAACTCAGATAAGGAATCCTAATATTTTCCCAACATTTCAAGAACGACCTGATGACGAAACTGAAGACCTCTCACGTGAAGATGCAAGATTTCTTCAAATAATGAAAGACAATGTCAGTTTAACGGACGAGGGAAACATAGTCATCCCGTTACCCTTCAGAAACAATCAGCCATTACCCAACAACAGAATAGCTGTCTTCAACCGAACAAACAATACACTCAAGAATTTGAAACGTAATCCAGCCAAGCTTCAAGAATGTCTCAAAAGTATGGAAAAGAGTTTGAAAGAGGCTCATGTAGAAGAAGTTCCACCCAATCAACTTGAAACAAAAGCTGGATGTGTTTAGTGGCTTTCTATTGTTGCTGTCGAGCACAAACAGAAGAAGAAATCGCGTCTTGTTTTCGACGCGGCCGCTCAATATAAGAAAACATGCCTCAATCAAAGACTATTGAGTGTCCCAGATTTGAACAACTCTCTCAGATCTGTTCTCCTCCATTTTAGAGAGAAACCGGTTGGATTCATCGCTGACATAGAGTGGTATGTTCTTTATTCAAAATACCCGATGAACAATCCAACTTCTTGAGATTTTACTGGTACCATCAAAATGATCCTAATCAAAATCTCACCGAATACAGAGCACTGTACCACATCTTTGGCGCATGTTCTAGTCCAGCTGTCGCCAACTTTGCTCTGAAGTACACCACAACCACGCCTATCGCAGCAAACAATCCAAACGCACTAAACTTTATACGGAAAAACTTCTACGTGGATGACGGTGTACACAGTGTGGACACAGAAGCACAGGGGATCCTGGTGCTATCAGAAGCTAAGAAATTACTCGCTCAGTTCGGAATTAGATTACACAAGATAATGTCCAACTCGAATGATGTGACCGCATCTTTTGACCCAACTGAGCGAGCAGATGAACACGTTCTCTCGAATTCCAGTCTGTTCCTTCCACCCGGACACTAAGAGTTAAATGGAACACTGCTAACGACTTTCTCATTATCGAAGTGATTGTTCCAGATAGAAAATTCTTCAAGAGAGGAGTATTAGCTACCGTTAATAGTAACTACGATCCCCAAGGCATGGTGTGTCTCATATCTCTGGATGGAAGACTTATCATGAGAAAGCTCATCACCCCAACTGAATCTGATGACGCAAACTACCTGAAACAGTTGGGCTGGGATGACCGACTTCAAGACAAGTACCTAGAAGAATGGGTTCATTGGAAATCTCCCCTCACCTCTTTGCGTGATATCAGCCTCCAGCGATGTTTCATCATGCCCAACATCAAAGTGTCTTTTCAGGAATTGCATGTCTACAGTGATGCTTCAAGCACTTCAATTGGATTCGTGGCTTACCTAAGAACAACGTACGATGATGGAAATATCTCTGTCGCCTTTGTGATGTGTAATTCAAAACTTGCTCCAAAGAAACTCGTTTCAATTCCACGACTTGAGCTTTGCGCTGCTCTCGAAGCTTCAGAAGCCGCTAATTGGATTTGTATTGAGCTGCAGAATCCTCTTGCTAAAGTATATCTCTACACTGACAGTCTTGTAACATTGGGTTACATCAACAACGAGACTAGGAGATTTTCGAAATATGTGTCGAGACGAGTAAACATCATACGACAATATACAGAGTGTGCTCAGTGGAATTACATTCCGACAGCTAGTAATCATGCGGATATCGCAAGTAGACCACAGGCAAGCCAGAGTCTTAAAGAGTTACAGTGGTTTACAGGACCTCCAGAATTGAAGAATGGATTATTCTATCCTAACCCATCTTCTCATGTAAATCTACACGAAGAAATGGAAGATATGACCTCCCGCAAAACAACGATTACAGCAGTTTCTTTTGACACCCTTGTAAATCGTGCTCTGAACCGCTCTTCATCTTGGACTCGCCTTCTGAGGGTGTTTCAGATCATCTGCAACCTTCTCCACGTTCTTGACAAAACGCGTCAAAAGATGGGAAAGTTGCTAGGCCCTTGAAACCCCATGGTGTCAGAAGAAAATTACCTCTGTATATGTATCACAGTCGCGCAATCGGACTTCGCAGAAGAAATGAGAATCATATGTAAGAATCAAGAGCTTCCCGATTCAAATGAAATCTCAGATCTGTCTCCGTTCATTGATTCGAATGGGATATTGAGAGTTGGTGGAATAATAGGCCGTTCTAAACTTTCTTCTCTGCCAAACATCCTTTTCTGCTCCCTGAACGGAATCCCTTATCTCAGCTGATAATACATGATCATGAAATGGTTGGACATCAAGGACGTCTTCTCACTCATGGTGCTATCATACAGGCTGGTTTACACATCCTCAACGGTAGGCGCCTGATACGAACCTTCCTCAAAAACTGCGTCTTGTGTAAGAAACTTCGAGGTCCTACAATGAATCAACGGATGGCCGATCTTCCTCAAGATCAGATGGAACAAGTTCCACCCTTCACGCACACTGGGATTGATGTATTTGGCCCTTTCTACATACACGACGGTATATCTACACGACGTAATTCATCCACTAAAAAAGTGTGGATCGTAATCTTCTGTTGCTTAGTGAGCCGAGCTGTACATTGTGAGCTCGTCAACGGATTGGACACATCGACTTTCATCAACTCATTGAGTCGCTTCGTGGCTCTAAGAGGAACGAGCAAAACCATACGTTCCGATAACGGTACTAATTTCGTCTGTGCTAGAAAGCAGTTCGAGAAAATAGACCTATCACTCGTGAAAAGAAACCTCCTGGTGGCAGGATGCCAATGGGTTCTAAACCCACAAGGAGCTAGTCACTTCGGAGGATGTTACGAGCGAAAAATTGGTAGCATCAGGAGAGTTCTGGAGAAATCGCTGTTTCTCTCTGGACCCAGAGGATTATCGAGAGATGAGTTTCTCACCTTCCTATGTGAAGCTTGTAGCATCGTCAACCAAACACCATTGTACGATCTCGAAGACTATCCACAAAAAGATCTGGTCTCCTACGGAAAATCAAGATGGAGACGAGTTCAGTATTTGGCAAACCAATTCTGGATTCGTTGGAAAGAAGATTATCTGTACGAATTGAAAAGGCATCACAAGTGACAGAAAAAGAGACCATGCGCCACCATAGGAGACATAGTGCTTGTTTCTGACAAGAACACATCTCGCAACTTGTGGCCTACCGGAAAGATTGTGACTGTGAAAAGGAGTGAGGATGGTCTTGTTCGCTCTGCAGACATCTGGCTTCTCCGATCACCTGATGGTTCTTCTAAAACAGTTACAAGAGCCATTACCGATCTCATTATGTTAATACCTTCAGTTAATCATGATTATTAATCTCTCATCTGCTAACCTGAGAGAAATGGGGAGTGTTGTGGAGTTTTCCACAATATCTAATTTAAATGCATCAAACTTAATATTCACATTTGTGTACCTAAAATTTTATTTGTGCATACTGTTTATCACTTAAGTTATTCGCAAATTATCATCCGAACTCATTATAACGTAGCCTAAGCCACTATACATTTCCCTTACCATTTTTCTCAGTAGACTCGTGACATTACCTACAAGAGGTTGTGCCGATGTCTTTGAAAACTGAAATTAGGAGCCCCATATTTGGTACGTTAATTGCATTAGGTATCAATAATTTATTCATAATATTGTAACTAGATAATACTGGACTTAATATTTCAAATTACAGCAGCCAGTATATGCTTTTGTTATTAGGTATTCTTTGTTACGTAGCACATATTTGATTACGTTTCATATTGTTCCAACTTTTGTAACCACTGGTTGTTAAAAGGAATTTATATATCTCTTTAATATGAAAACTTCCTTCATTCATTTATTATTATAACAATGCATTCATTACTTTATTATATTACTTCTAAATGAATTAAACTAGCTACCTATATATTTATTTAGCTGTGTTTTAATAATTTGAACTAAGACTTTAGAACTTACTCGGTAACAACGTTCCCGTCCAACTCAGCTTTGTTTTAGTTTTCTATTTTTGATATTATTTTTTCTTGTATTGATTGAATGAATTATTACAGATTTACGTTTGTAGAACACGAGGAACGATAGTACAAGATAGCATCTCACTGGTTGTATGTTTCCCCCTCCATAACGGATAGCCGTTACAAAAACAATAAAATTTAATAAATATTGTAATTTATTATTTCACATTGTATAACAGTTAAGAATAAACTTTCATCACGATAATGTTTTTACAATAATATTGTTGTACTGAAAATGAAAATTATTCCCAAAAAACAGAATAAGTTATGATAAGTTTTGTTTTTTATTCGAAATGATATTCACGGATGCATTATATACCAAACACTGACTTTAGTGCAATTCATTATATACCAAACACTGACTTTATTGCAATGCATTATATACCAAACATTAACTTTATTGCAATGCAGTATATACCAAACACTGACTTTATTACAATGCATTATATACCAAACACTGACTTTATTACAATGCATTATATACCAAACACTGACTTTATTGGAGTGCATTATATACCAAACACTGACTTTATTGCAATGCAGTATATACCAAACACTGACTTTATTTCAATGCATTTTAAAACTAACACTGGGAATATTTTCCTGGCAATTTAGCAAAGCTGAGAAGAAGAAACAAAACAAAATATGCATACATTATTTTGCTAGTGAGTTGGTGAATGTAAATGATGTGGTACACATAAGATTAAATAGTGAAAGAAATAAAGCAGTTAATTTTCATAATATACTACTATATTTCGATGATATTTTTTAAACATAATATCATTGAAATATTTAATATATTTTTTTAATCATTAATAATATACAAGTTAAAGTTGTCTGCCAAATATACATTGTACGTGATATATTATTCAATTACAAAAATAGCATTTTCAAATAAGATATATATCACTAAGTTATTTATATATTATTTATTACTATTTCTATTTACTAATTCTATGCTAATTCAATTCCGTCCCAATCACTTCTAATCCGGCTACGGAACTAATTTCAATAAATATGAGTAGCTTATCATAGCTTTAAAATCTATGGTTATTGCAGTCGGAATTGTATTCCGTTAGGAGTGAAAAATAATAGTAGTGTTCTTCTTTGAAATAGAAACGTCAGTAAATAACGATACAATTGTGTAAATTGTATATTAAATTATTTTATTAATGATTTAATAGAAAAATCAGAATATTGCATGGAGAAACTCTGGTCAATGTTTTAGTGTGATTGGAAACCCGTGAGCAAACATCGATGATATTTTCAGTTAGAAATGCAGTTTTTAAGAGGAGACTTTCCTGAATTACTAATAAGGTAATACTAATATTACATACATTGTAATTAAAATAGACTCTCAAATGTGTGGTGTGTCATGTGTTAAATTAAAATATAATGAATATAGACACGAAAAATTTAATTTTAAAATCACTAAACATTTTTATTGATTGTAAGAAAAAACTTGCCAACCGTTACAGCAATTTTATCATAATGTCTTATCAATATTGAAGGTGGAAAAACGATCTTAGTTAAAATTCAGATTTCATTCTCAATGGTTTATTTTGTTTGATTAATTAGCATTAAATTCTTGTTGTAAAACAGTTAGCAATACTTTAAAACAAAAGAGCAATGAAATGAAAAAGTTATATACCTACTAATTTTATCATCTATGACCTTAACACTAACTTCCGTAATTCTAATAGGTAATAATTATTACATAATAGGAACAAGAGCAAGCTATACTAAATATAAAGTTTCATTCCTCCTCTCCTCCGAATCAACACAAAAATACTCAGTTGAGAAACTCAGGACAGCTAGGAGGAGTGAGTGTTTCGAATACGAAAAGGAAATCTACAGCAGCTGTGACCTGCATAAATAATATCATCCACAAATGATGGGACATCCTTAGAAAGCTGTTCTCATTTGCAAGGGGATCTAATCATAATTATTATTGATGTTAGTGACGGTACTATGATTTCAGTGTTTATAAGGATGGACTGTATACAGTATATGTGCAATTACTCCTGATAAATCACATTAATGGGAATTATGATTATTTAACAATATATGGCTGTACTATTGAGAATGTGCCGCATAGTAATACATAGAATATCATTCTTTTTCTCTCTCTCTTTTTGATAAATGTGAATTGTACCGGTAAGTATATGACATTAAATCATTATCTTTTACTTAGTGAATATTAGTATTTTCTAAGAGGATTTATTAATTAGTATCCCATATAACTTCAAGCTGAATGAAAATCTTAGTTATATTACCTATTACAGTTTGTAGGCCTGACTTAACCAATGTTATTGGTAGGCCTGATTCAATCATAACTGTTGGTAGTCCAGGTTCAAAAATTGGTTGGTATGCGTGACAGGAAATTCGTCCACTGGAAATTCGTCCATCAAACGCAAAATGATTAATTTTAATGAAAGAAAATGTTACGATAAATATTTGATATAAAATAGTTTAATTAATGTATGTAGCTATTGTACATTGTTATACCTGTAAGTTTGTTGTACAGCACAATACATAATTCATGATTGTTTAATGAATCATTAAAATTGATGGATATATAATATTCTAATTAATTTAATTTACTATATAATTTTTGGTGTCTTATAGCATTTTCACCATTTCAAGTTGTTGTTGGCGTTATTGAAGAGTTAATGTTATAAATATTAAGAGATATAGGTCACCCAAGGTTAGTTTGACGTCTGCTTGTGAAGGGGGGTTTGGGGAAAGGAGGCTTCCCACCCAGCCAGGTTTGATAGTGACAAAATATATACTTTACTCTTTTCTACTGTAAAATAAGCATACTATTTTTTGGTAAATAGTTGTCATATTTTGGGCAGTCGATTCGGCGAAAGAGTTTAGTTCGAGAGGACCTAGAGCTCCGAATGAAACATCAATTTTTTGACAACTATTGTCCATGTTCTGCATGACTGAAAAAGTCCAGCTATTCAATTTAAATATTCGATTACGTTTTTTTTTCATATTTTATTACATATAACAAAATATTGAATGAAGTTTTCAGCAATAGTTATAACTGCTGAATATATGCTGTATTTTCATCAAACCAGATTTCATGCAAATGGAATTATCTCTTACATTTATGGTTAACATTCAATTATGTCTTTCTTTCTATTCATCATTCAAGAAAACAAACGAATTTTCAACGGCAAAATTTTCCGAGGACGAATTTTCCGTGGACGAATTTTCGAGGACGAATTTTTCCGTGGACAAATTTTCCTAGCACAATTTCCTGAGAGCAATAACGGTTTATCAAATCGATTACAAATGTCTTCAACTTTTGTTTCTTTCTGTTTGTAACAACAGAACTACAAACCAAGTTATTGCTGTCATAACTGGAAACTTGGGAAATTGGGAATATAAAATGGTTACTATGGATCTCTGGAATAATTGGGGATGTAACATATAAATATTAATGAATGTACACGTATGAAACAACACTTTCTCTTCATTCTATTTGAAATAAAGTAATTTATAATATAATTTTCAAGCATGATAAGGAAAAATTACAATAGGAACACTTTCAAAAATGTTTTATGGAAAAAGTCATAAATTATTCTTAGTTAATTAAGCAAGTACAAATATTGTATAACTCTTATAAAGTCTTGTCAAGCTCAAACTCCGCAGTCAATTTTTAAAGTTAAAGTGGAACATTTTGAAAGTTTTTTTTTAGCAAAATAAGTAGGTTCTTCTTATTAAATAATATATTATAGAATAATTTTGACATTTTGCTTACCTCAATCATCAAAATAGATTATGCAATCATTCGTTATTCAGTTAGTAGGAAAATTTCATATTTCAACAGTAACATATTAAAAATGAAATATAAGAAAACGAAATCCATATCTACATGGAAAATTTATCAGCAATTTGAAATATTAACAACTGCTAAAATAAATTTCCTAATATTAAGTGCCAAAGTCATGTTCAATTCTGCAGATTAAATCTTTTAGCAGCTAAATAATGTGCTGTTAGTTTAATATATTCCAATGAATTAAAAATATTTTAATAGCCTATCTGGTCGTTACATATCAGTTTAACTTCTAGAATTTATTTCAATCGTTTCCTGTAGTCTGTTTTCGACATCTGAACATTACGGAGATCTCAAAATTTTGCAGCTTTCATCCAACCCTCCAGCGAGAAACTGAATGAGCCAAATCAACTGAACATGGGTATAAATATTGTGGAATGAAGTAGCAGAAGGTTCATGTATAACAGGATTCGCTGTTATAGTGGCGATTTATTTTTTAATTTGTAACTAGGATCGTGTATTTGAGTAATAATTCAGTGAGTTCGCACGTAATTAATATTACACTGAACAATTTGGGGTGGAGCGTTTTTTCAACTTTTTAGAGTTGGGTCTCACGTTATAGGGAAAAAGTTGTGGAACTGCATAAAAACGATGTGTGCAAACTTTCAGATGGTTCGAGGGTCGTTTGAAAATACGAAAAATAGCATATTATTTAAAAAAATCCAAAAATTATATTTATTTTTCTTAAAAGTCAAGATAGAACAATATCGTAATAATAACCCATTGAGAATACCTGACTAAAATTCAAAGCTTTATCTTATTATCTTCATTGTTCGAGGCCCATTCGAGTATCATAGGGATAAGGATTTATTGATGGAAACATGAAAACATAATCACCAAGCCCTTCTATAATTACCTCTAATAAGAGGAATTTTCAGGGCCTCGAACAACGAAGATAATAAGATAGAGCTTTGAAATTTTGGTCAGATATTCTCAATGGGTTATTATTACGATATTGTTCTATCTTGACTTTTAAGAAAAATAAATATAATTTTTTGATTTTTTTAAATAATATGCTATTTTTTCATATTTTCAAACGACCCTCGAACCATCAAGGAATCGACCTAGAGGTCTGAAAGTTTGCACACATCGTTTTTATGCAGTTCCACAACTTCCAGACCCCCCCCCCCCCTAACGTGAAACCCAACTCTAAAAAGTTGAAAAAACGATCCACCCTACTGAACATACTGTACGTGGTCATATATTTTTTTTGCTGCTTTTGAGTGAAGACCCTTGAGGTTAATTCCAACAGATGATTGGTTATATTACTAAACGATTTAAATTCATTAAAGGACTACTTTAAGCAGCTCTCGTCCATTCTTCTCAGCCATCGAATAACTACTATACTGTCACTGTATTTACAATTGTTATTTAATACATTATACACTAATATACAGAATGAGCCTCAATAATTATTTCACTTTATTGAGCAATCCAGGCGAAATGTTCAAACGTTTTTTTAATGGAACAATTCTACTTTATATTGTTAGACATACAATATGCAATCTATATTGTAAGGTCATATAATGATTTGAAAGTCAATGCAGTGGCCGTTGTTCTATTCAGAGAATGCTATCATTATTATGACAATTATATATAATGTTTTATTGGTACAGCATTGAACTGTGATGCCCTTCTTGGTTGCTATTGTTTGTTCACATTTCTGATAATATCATATCTATTTATTTTATCATATTTTGAATACGTAGGTCATTTTTTTATATTTAAACACTTTAATAATTAATTAGTTGTATTTAAAAAAACATTTGAATGAAAAATACGATTCGTATTTGATTTAATTAAACGTGAAATAAGTATCATTATTCCTTTAATATTTTAGTACTTAAAATATGCAGTATTTCAAATATTATTAGAATATAATTAATGAATATTTAACTATCGGTCATAGATAATAATACCTTTTTGGTCTTGTAACTCTAACAAAATAAACTGTTTATTGCCTTATTTAGTTTAATTGACTTCTAAGATCATAAGGCAGAAACTCTCTGATATACTCTTTGAAAAGTTTATCCTATAAAGACCAACAGAGCTAGTGCTTTATCCAGTTTCTATCTTCCATTATTTGATTTTTGATTTTTTAGGTACACTCTTTATTTCATTTCAAATTTATAAAAGATTGTATGCTTCGTTTACTGACGAAGCTCCGTTGAGAGCCTCCACGTTTAATGCTACAGAACAATCAAATTCACTTTTGCGAATACGATTTAGGAACTTTCTTCAAAAATGGTATAGTTACTCAATAGAAAAATGGAAAATGATCTAGCTGAAGCGGTGCAATAATTCCCACTTCATGCTTCATAGCATGCGTAAATATACAAATATTTTTATTTCTTATAATCATTTCATGCATACCGACAATATAAATGCTAAATCTTTTTCATTTGTAATATAACAGTAACAAGGTTCCAGAAACAATGTAAGCAGTATATTTCCCCTTCAAGTTATTTACTTTTTAAATGATAATCAAATCATTTTGTACCAATCAATTTTGTGTTAGGATCAAAACCTGATTGACGTAAAATATCAATACTAATTTCTACCAATAATCATATTAATTCATGATATACATATGACGAATTGAGATTTGGGTGTTCATACATTAGGTTTTCCATCTGCCCCGTCACCCAGAGATATTGCACTAATTAGAGCATGTCTAAGTCAGTGCCATATGTTCCTGACATGTTAACTACCTGTGCCATCTTTCAGCTCAGTTTATTGGGTCTCAAATGTGTTTAGTTTCTCCTGTAGATCACACGTACAACCCAGTCGGAAATGTAGAGTCAGACTATCCTCTATTGTGGTCGATAACGATAAATATTCTTCGAGTTGTATCGGAAAATTTACCCTAATACCAGACTTTGTCGTTCAGCGTTTTAATTTTATGATGAATCAAATTTTCGTTGTTGATAGGCTATCATTTTATATTTGATCAATTGCGCGCATGACATTTTTAAATGATATCTTTATTTTTTAATTCAATTTTATGCTAAAATATCTCTACGAGGAATTAATATTTCGCAATGTCTAATAAATAAAATAAAAAAATACATAGTCTCTCTGTTAATTCGTAAATTATATAAATAATTAAGCTAGTAAAAGATTTGCATCCAGTTACAAATGTTTAATAGCTTCCACAAAAATATCATACTAGCATATTATTCTATACTTTATTTCTCGAATAAAAATGAAAATTGTCGCTGCGACGTTCATTTATTTTCAAGCAAATTTGTCTTGCTTGATAGACTTCTGAGAAATTCCTGCGGAAGACCAAATTCACAAAATAATAACTTCACGCGCTAATAAATAAAAATAGAATTTTACGTTAATTATCTTAATCTAAGACTTGAAATTAACTTAAGATCGTATTTGAAGGATCAGTGTAAATTCATCGCGGGTAAATTCATCGCAGTAAATTCATCGCGGTAAATTCATAGCATGGTAAATTTCATATTTTGTGATCATTGTATAAATTTTAATGTTACTAGTCACTAAAGTCATTAAATTGCCAGTAAGTTACCGGTAATTTTCGGAACACCGTTATAACTTAAAATATACTAAATTTAGATGTTAAACAAACTATTACAATTCAAACTGGACAATTTTAACTGGACAATACATTATAATATAATGCATAGGATCACTCAAATTTCAACCGGTTAGAACATAACATAACAGGTGTTGAGTTACCGCCCAGTACGGATTCAACCGCTGTACAAACTCACCCGATTCTCCCTAATATATTGGGGGCAATTGAAGAGTACACTTAGATGCTTTTGATGGTTTTGGGAATTTTCACCGCAAGTAAATTTGTCGTAAGAAAAATCGGCGTAAGGAATTTTCTCCGTAAATTATATTTTTCACTCTCGGCTTTAAGAACCCCAGATAAATGAATTGATCACCATTGCTATGGTCCTTTTCTAACTCCCGTCCCAGTTAAAATTCGGTGCAGGATAGGGGCAGCGGGTGGGGCGCGCAGGGCCGGCATCATGGCAGACAGAAGGCCGCGATAGGGCCGCGACAGAGCATTTTTGTCCGCTTTTGGGGACCTCATTCTACGTCCCCCCACTGCACTGAACTACACTGGGGCGCTACCCAAAACTGCAGACACGCGCGTCCTAACTACTAATGCGTGACCGCGTAGCGCCCGTGGCCACGCGTGAAACACTAGAGAAAAAATACCCTCATGGCAGATATTGACTGCGCCAATACTGCGCTGAATATGAACGCACATATTCATACTATAAAATATGACGCGTTTAACGCATATATACTTCATATTATGAATGTGACGTTATTCGGCAGCAATATTCCAGTCAATATCTACCATGAGGGTTAAAAATGATCATGATGAATTAATGTGATTGACGTTTCAAGTTAGGGAAAAATTTATTTAGTAGGGGTTAAACGTCTATTTCAGAAAAAAAGGCCATATCGTTTAGCTACATCAAAAGGAAATTAAATAAAAGGGACTGGAAGAATCAGTCGGAAAGAAAAGTGGCTCTATAAACAATGTCACCTGCCACCCGTCAGTGACAATACTAATGAATGAAAAAAAAAGCTTCTCCGTGAATGCTGTCACTTACCAAGGATTGTGACGAAAAGAGTCACAAGCACCTGTGGCGTTGGTGGTTGGAAGAAGGAGATGATGGGAAATGAAGACTTCCTAATACAAAAATCTAAGACCTCGCAGTTCATGAATATAACTTTGCGCTATTCTCCAAAACTGCAAGTAGCGTTAATAAAAATAAACATGGTAAAATAATACATTCTAAATTAGCTACAACAGTTCAGGGCTGAAGGGACACCATCTCCTTTTCCATTTACGATATAATAGACTGTAAAGAGTAGTGGTGAGGTTATAAAACTAAAGTAGATAGCTTTAAATTCATTTATTGGTAAGCAAACTAAAGCTATACATTGTAAATCTTACTTATATATTTTTCCTGTCTAACTGATTGTCAAAGTTTGTAAAATGAGTATCATTTGTTACTAATAATAAAAAATGTAACCATACTTACAAATATAAATTGGGAGAAGAGTAAGAGATTAGGTCGCCAACTTTGATAACGCGTTCCTCGGGGGTGTAGGTCATAAGCACCCCTCCCCCCCCCCCCCCCCGATTACGAGCCATCTGTTTTTTAATCCTTATTTATTTACCTATATTATTTATTCCCCCTGACCCCCTGCCAGGTCATTAATCAATCATTAAGTGTGCAGTACAACAAACTAGTGAAATTACATTGGCAACTCTCAGTTGCCAATGGGGGGCCTCGTGACCAGGGGGGCTCATGACCTGGGGGGGGGGGGAGGGCTCGTGATCAGTGGGGCTCATGACTGTGCTTAGGTGTGGGAGCGTATGCCCCTTCCTCTATGTCCATCCCAATCGCCAGAATTCTATAGAGGCTCATGACCTGGGGGGCTCATGACCGTGCTCAGGTGTGGGAGCGTATGCCCCTTCCTCTATGTCCATCCCAATCGCCAGAATTCTATAGGGATATTCCAATGGTTTTATGAACTGGTTTGAAATCAGGTCCGGACAGTGTTTCTGAAAATTGAAACGAACATTATAAACAATTCACTGAATAATTACATTTCGTGCTTATAATAGTAAATTTATGTTCAACTAGACAGCTGATATTGCTGTAATTAATCAATAGATGAATAAAAATACATACTTTGAAACTAACTAGGCACACTGTAGTTCAAAACTAGGCACACTGTACTTCAAAACTAGGCACACTGTACTTCAAAACTTGTATTAAATAATGAGGTATGGGACATAACGGTAATAGATTTTTCCTCATATATTGTTAACCGATCATATTACAATAATATTTCACTACGCAATACCCCCTTCATTTGTTTATGACCTTTACTTCTGAGATTTTCAGCGCTGTAGAAGGCAGTCCAAAATTAGCCACTACTGAATCAACAGCTAAAACTTGTATCTCTCCTGGAAAAAATCTCCCTTTCTACACTGGAAGTTGAACGCAGGGATATGTTTTACTGCGAGGATTTCCAACTCTAGTATGACTGACTAATCCTTAAAAGGTGGTACCGGGCGGTACGGGGCGAAGTGGTACTAAGATGGTGGATGGACAGTGACTCTAAGGAATGAAAGTCCTCTTCAATAATGACGGTAAGCAGTATATGAGAGGTTGTTCTGTTACCGTTATTTGAGGTACTTATCCTAGTGATAAGTATTCCCCTTCATAGTTCCCCAATAAAAACAAAACTGAATTTGCATAAAATATAATTAACATTTTTTCTTAAATATTAAAATCATACTAAATTATAAATACCTATGTAAGATTTAATATTACATTTTAGGTTTACCCGTAATTGATAGACTTCTTTTTCTTATTAAAATTAATAAATAGTAAGCTCAACTTATTTAGAGTTTATCGTTATTTAGAGTTTATCGTTATTTAGAGTTTATCGTTATTTAGAGTTTATCGTTATTTGTTCTTCAGTTTATTATTGCAAATAAAATCATAATAGTTACCCTTATTAAAATCTATCAACCCTTTAATTAATTATAATCTTTGAACCTATAATTGGTTATAATCTTTGAACCTATAATTATATATTTCATGGTTTCTTTTCATTTTTGCAGTTCAGTACAATCGGAGGTGCGGCGTGGAAGTGGTTGGCTTGCACTCTCTCGGCTGACAAAAGACACTTTATTCTAGAGTTTCAAAATGAGTTTCAGACTCGTAGTTGTCAAATATCTGCTACGAATAAAAAACTTTTAAACTTTTCATCTATATTTCTCCACATCGTACTATATTTTCGATATGGCGCCCAAACAGGGACTAAATTAGGAGAGTCACTGCTGCCACTTCCACTTCGCTCCTCCTCCTGTGCTGTGCCACTATTTGTAAGTATAACCATTATCATGTCTGCTACTGCTGTAAATTCTCGAAGATATGTTAGAGGTAGAGTTACTGCTCTTCATAATTCTTGTGAAACGTTTAACGATATGAACGATGGAGATCGTAAGTTGAATATTGCTAAGCTTCGTAAATATGGCGAACAATTGTCTGAATATGATAAGATAATTTTAGAGATTAAAGATGCCAAAGCTGAAACTGAGGAAGCTAAGTTAGCAGTAGTAAATGAGGAGATGAAACATGCAGAGGAATATCAAGATAGAATTAACGTATGTTTAAGTTTTCTAACTACTTCTCCCAATTCTCGTGAACATGGCCAGGAACTTAAAAGTTTCCTTAAGAGCCCTACCGCACCATTACCATTTTTTCGTAGCTCAGATGGGGAAAATATTAATATATTCTTCACTAATTTTGAGTCTACTTTATCCAAATTTAGTTACACTGATTACGATAAATTCCTGTTGCTTAAGCAGCAGATTGATGGTAAAGCTAGTTTTTTGTTAGAATCTCTTAGCCCAATTAATAGGACATATTGTGAAGCAAAGAAGTTATTGGAATCTGCCCTTGCTAACACTGATGTTCAGAAGTTCAATGTAATTAAGCAGTTGACTAGGTTAAATTTGAGGTTGGGCGATGAGCCATTTAAGTATATCGGGGAGATGAGACAAATTCAACAAGCTGTAGAAGATTTGAGTGTTGATGTTAGCGATGTTTTGCAGTTCTTTTTCTTTGGTGGTTTAAATGAGCTATTTAGGTCTCAATTAGTTCAATTGACAAACAATATGAGACCATCATTGACAGAAATAACTGATAACTTTTTCAAGGCTAATGTTAGGTTGAGCTTTGGTTTAAGATGTAGTCCTACGATTCTTATGGTAGCTCTATATATAATTTTGATTGTAGATACTGATAATGATTCCAAATTTAGGAAGGATTTAAAACTCCTCATTTATTCCTTGATTTACATGGACAACGGAAGTATAAGTGCTAATAGTTCAGTCGAACTTTTAAGTTACTTTAAGGAATTGAACTCCATTTTCAATCCTTATAAATTTGAACTACAACAATTTTGTACAAACGATGAGGTAGTACAAAAGGAGATTCCTCCTTCTGAGGGCAGTCAGAGGGAGCTTTTCGGTTTATTATGGGATACCACTAATGATACTTTGTCCACTAAACCGCATCATTTGAATGAAAAAGCTAATACAAAGCGAAAAATCCTCAAAACCATAGCGGAAAATTTTGATCCCTTTAATTTTGATGGACCCATACTGAACCGAGCTCGAATTTTCCTTCATGATTTGCAAATGAATGAGGATTATTCCTGGGACGAACTGCTCACTAGAGATTTGCAGCGTGAATGGATTAATATTTCCAAACAAGTAAATAATTCTAGTAGTGTTACCTTACCTAGATTTGTAGGTAAACGGAATGGAACTTACCGATTGATAGCATTTTGTGATAGCAGTAATATATTGTATGGTACTGTTATTTATATCCAATGTTTAGAAACGCTTGAAGTGAATTTCCTCTTGGCTAAGAATCGTATGATAGGAAAGAATTTGGAAGGGAAAACTATTCCGTCACTAGAACTTCTTTCAATAGTACTTGGAGTTGAGACTTTAGTTGACTTGAAGGGAGATTTGTCGGGAGAAACTATTTTGTCTCCAATAGAGATTACCGAAATGTTGATTTATTCAGACAGTCTGGTGGCGCTGAACTGGATAAAGTCTCACCAGGTGAAGTTAGACAAAATGAATAAGAAAGCTGTGTTTGTTGTCAATAGATTGGAGAAAATAAAAAAAATGGCCAATTATTTCCCAATTCATTTCAACTTTGTTGAAGGGTGTCAAAACCCCGCTGATTTCATTACTAGACCCTTTTCAACGAAGTTACTTCGAAAAAGTAACTACATTAGCGGTCCCGATTTTTTACGTTCTTCTGATAAATCTGTTAGTAATTCGGAAGTAATGAATTTTGTTGTACCATTTGAGGAATTCAACAGTTCTCATAATTATTCGATATCTTACCAGGCGAATAAGGCGTCTTTGTTTCCTCATGAACTATATTCAAGTTTTTCGAAGTTAGTTAAAGTGTACGAACATGTGATTACTTTCATAGAGAAACTTAAGCATAAAGTACGTAAAACAGATACATTAGATTCAGGGGCAATTAAAGACAAGGCATTACGTACAATTATTGAGAAGGAACAAAGAGAGCATTTTTCTGAGGTTTATGGTTATTTTTCGTCTGATAAGTCTCTTGTTAAAGATGTTCCAAATCTGATCTGTCAGTTGAAAGTTTTCTTAGACTCAGACGGGTTACTTAGAGTGGGAAGTAAATTACTCAAAGACGGGAAATATAAAAATAATTTGTGTCCTATTTTGCTTCCAAAGAACAGTTCAGTTACTAAGATGATCATTCGTGAAACCCACGAACGTTTAAAGCACTGTGGTGTTTATGTTGTGCTGTCTAACTTGAGAAAAAATTATTGGATCCCTAGTCACTTTTCAACAGTTAAAAAAACGTTACGTGCATGTGTCCACTGTAAACGATTTAATGCTCGTAGTGTAAAACTCAATCAAAGTCCTTATCGGGAATTTAGGGTGGACCCTCCTAATACCCCCTTTTCGACAGTGTATTTGGATTATTTTGGGCCAAACTTAATTAAAGATTATGCAGAAGAAAACGTGAAAGTTTGGGTACTCTGTGTTACTTGTGTTTGGACCCGTGCTATAAACTTAAAGGTCGTTAAGGATTTAACTACAGCAGAATTCTTGCGAGCTTTTCAACTTCATTCATTTGAATATGGGTTACCCGTAAAAGTTTTCTCAGATTTAGGAGCACAACTTGTTGCGGGTGGTAACATAATTACGAACTTGTTAAATAATTTTGAATGCAAGAAATACTTCGCAGAGCATAACTTGAAGGTAACTACTTTTGATCATTATTACAAAGGTCAAAGTGAACTTGGTTCTCTTGTAGAAATTTGTGTCAAGATGACCAAAAGATTGTTGTTCGCTTCTATTAAGAAGAATATATTGAAAGTTAGAGAATTCGATTTTTTGATTGCTGAATGTGTAAATTTACTGAACAAAAGGCCAATTTCATTGCAGAGTAGTTTAAGGAGCAACGAGGAAATTCCATATGTTATTACGCCTGAACTCTTGTTAAGAGGCTATGAAACTATTAACATTAATGTAATACCGGAATTGGACCCAGTACCTGGGGACTTGAATTTTGAAATAAGTAGTTCTTCCTCCATAACAGATACCTACAAGAAGCTTAGAAATGTTAGAAGAGCTATGATTGAAATTTACAATAGCGAGTTTTTGGGAACATTGATATCACAAGCTACTGATAAGAAGACAAGATATAAACCTGTTAAGCACGATAAGTTGAATATTGGGGATATTGTGCTTATAAAAGAAGAAAACTATAAGCCATCCAATTACCCATTGGCAATAGTTGAAGACGTTCAGGTAAATGATTTGGGAGAAACTACAGGTGCTATACTATTCAAGGGTAGGACGCAAGAACTCGTGAAGAGACATTCTTCTAACCTCATACCTATGATACAAGAGACTTCAGTCGAGGTCATAGAAAAGGAGAAGACTGATTCAGATGTTCCAAACTTTCGCAAGAAACGTAAAGCCGCTTTAATTAGCAGAGAAAAGTCCAAAGTGATGTTGGGCTGATTTTTTACCATTTTGTGTTTGTGTATATATATATATTAAATAGTTTATTCTTGTTCCTTTCGTAGTTTGTTAGTTCTAATGAGTGTATATATGTTGAAGTTTTCTGTAGTTTGTTGTTAGTTACTATTTCGTTATAGCTTTTTTGTGGTTTTCTGTACATTTAGATAGATATATTTAGTGGTTTTA
The DNA here is from genome assembly GCA_947561585.1 of Caprella mutica. Lineage (NCBI taxonomy): Eukaryota > Metazoa > Arthropoda > Malacostraca > Amphipoda > Caprellidae > Caprella > Caprella mutica. The sequence continues at coordinate 20,110 of CANNZV010000927.1, read as the reverse complement.
ATGAATCCCTAATCAGATTGTAGGTGTTCCATTTACATAACTGCTTGGATATTTAGATGTTCAAAATTTATAATTTTGGATTCTAAAACATATATTCTGTTTATACCATGATAAGTATATTCAATAAATTTATTATGAATTCAAATTGCTATACTCAATTTGAATCCTTTTCTTGGGAGTGTATTAAATAATGAGGTATGGGACATAACGGTAATAGATTTTTCCTCATATATTGTTAACCGATCATATTACAATAATATTTCACTACGCAATACCCCCTTCATTTGTTTATGACCTTTACTTCTGAGATTTTCAGCGCTGTAGAAGGCAGTCCAAAATTAGCCACTACTGAATCAACAGCTAAAACTTGTATCTCTCCTGGAAAAAATCTCCCTTTCTACACTGGAAGTTGAACGCAGGGATATGTTTTACTGCGAGGATTTCCAACTCTAGTATGACTGACTAATCCTTAAAAGGTGGTACCGGGCGGTACGGGGCGAAGTGGTACTAAGATGGTGGATGGACAGTGACTCTAAGGAATGAAAGTCCTCTTCAATAATGACGGTAAGCAGTATATGAGAGGTTGTTCTGTTACCGTTATTTGAGGTACTTATCCTAGTGATAAGTATTCCCCTTCATAGTTCCCCAATAAAAACAAAACTGAATTTGCATAAAATATAATTAACATTTTTTCTTAAATATTAAAATCATACTAAATTATAAATACCTATGTAAGATTTAATATTACATTTTAGGTTTACCCGTAATTGATAGACTTCTTTTTCTTATTAAAATTAATAAATAGTAAGCTCAACTTATTTAGAGTTTATCGTTATTTAGAGTTTATCGTTATTTAGAGTTTATCGTTATTTAGAGTTTATCGTTATTTGTTCTTCAGTTTATTATTGCAAATAAAATCATAATAGTTACCCTTATTAAAATCTATCAACCCTTTAATTAATTATAATCTTTGAACCTATAATTGGTTATAATCTTTGAACCTATAATTATATATTTCATGGTTTCTTTTCATTTTTGCAGTTCAGTACAATCGGAGGTGCGGCGTGGAAGTGGTTGGCTTGCACTCTCTCGGCTGACAAAAGACACTTTATTCTAGAGTTTCAAAATGAGTTTCAGACTCGTAGTTGTCAAATATCTGCTACGAATAAAAAACTTTTAAACTTTTCATCTATATTTCTCCACATCGTACTATATTTTCGATAAAACTAGGCACACTGTACTTCAAAACTAGGCACACTGTACTTCAAAACTAGGCACACTGTACTTCAAAACTAGGCACACTGTACTTCAAAACTAGGCACACTGTACTTCAAAACTAGGCACACTGTACTTCAAAACTAGGCACACTGTACTTCAAAACTAGGCACACTGTACTTCAAAACTAGGCACACTGTACTTCAAAACTAGGCACACTGTACTTCAAAACTAGGCACACTGTACTTCAAAACTAGGCACACTGTACTTCAAAACTAGGCACACTGTACTTCAAAACTAGGCACACTGTACTTCAAAACTAGGCACACTGTACTTCAAAACTAGGCACACTGTACTTCAAAACTAGGCACACTGTACTTCAAAACTAGGCACACTGTAGTTCAAAACTAGGCACACTGTAGTTCAAAACTAGGCACACTGTACTTCAAAACTAGGCACACTGTACTTCAAAACTAGGCACACTGTAGTTCAAAACTAGGCACACTGTAGTTCAAAACTAGGCACACTGTACTTCAAAACTAGGCACACTGTACTTCAAAACTAGGCACACTGTAGTTCAAAACTAGGCACACTGTAGTTCAAAACTAGGCACACTGTAGTTCAAAACTAGGCACACTGTAGTTCAAAACTAGGCACACTGTAGTTCAAAACTAGGCACACTGTAGTTCAAAACTAGGCACACTGTAGTTCAAAACTAGGCACACTGTAGTTCAAAACTAGGCACACTGTAGTTCAAAACTAGGCACACTGTAGTTCAAAACTAGGCACACTGTAGTTCAAAACTAGGCACACTGTAGTTCAAAACTAGGCACACTGTAGTTCAAAACTAGGCACACTGTAGTTCAAAACTAGGCACACTGTAGTTCAAAACTAGGCACACTGTAGTTCAAAACTAGGCACACTGTAGTTCAAAACTAGGCACACTGTAGTTCAAAACTAGGCACACTGTACTTCAAAACTAGGCACACTGTAGTTCAAAACTAGGCACACTGTAGTTCAAAACTAGGCACACTGTAGTTCAAAACTAGGCACACTGTAGTTCAAAACTAGGCACACTGTAGTTCAAAACTAGGCACACTGTAGTTCAAAACTAGGCACACTGTAGTTCAAAACTAGGCACACTGTAGTTCAAAACTAGGCACACTGTAGTTCAAAACTAGGCACACTGTAGTTCAAAACTAGGCACACTGTAGTTCAAAACTAGGTACACTGTAGTTCAAAACTAGGTACACTGTAGTTCAAAACTAGGTACACTGTAGTTCAAAACTAGGTACACTGTAGTTCAAAACTAGGTACACTTTAGCTAATTGCAATAACACAAAAATAATATAACAAATGAAATTTACACTGAGCAAGTAACACTTGTGAATATCATACTTTAAAAAAGCTGGTATTGGACTTGGTACTGGTATCATTTAACAATATGGTATCGGTGCATCTCTAGTAAATTCCATTGTGTCAATTATTTTATTTAAGATTGAAAAGAGAGCTGAACTTACCTTATAGCTACTTCATATTGAATAGCATCATGTCTTCTTCATCATCTAAAGACATGTTTAATTTTGAACTGAATATCCTTGATTGTTTGATACATACAAAATTTCTTAAACTAGTTTCCTTTTGGAATGTGTTGGATAATTATAATCCTGAAAAGAAGAACAAAAGTTTTGACATATATAACAAACAAATTCATGAACATATATAAAAATAGCCTAGTTAGTAACAATATCCAGAGGGAGGAATACAGATTATCATAAACAAACTCACAATTTGAGTTAGCTATGTATAATTTTTTAATAATGATCACACTGTATAAATATGAAAATTAACACAAGAACATAGGTAGATAATTGATAGAACACCAGTTATCTAAATAAATAGTGATATTAGCCACTTCCATACTATGCAAATTTCTATTTAATGTCCTAAACATTGAGTTTTAGCATGACAATATGGGAAAAATATGCTTTAAATTCAAATATCTATCAAAGTTTCTTTGATTATCTGACCATTTGAGATACTTTGTAAATATCTCATTGCTCAAAGGACTCAAAACAATGACACTGGTGAATGAGCAAGGATTTTGACTCTGAATAATATAGTATATAATAATCACCCAGCATCATCTTTTTAAGTATGGCCATCATGATCGAATAACAGAACCATCTCTGAACTATGACTTAAGCACTATTTTTCTACTCAATGCATTACTTTAAGTTGTAATAGGAGCATGCACTTAAAATTCTAAAGATGTTGCTAATAGAGGAATAGACAAGATAATTAAATAGGGGTGTAACAGGTGTGAAAAAAAAGTGTCATGTGTCCCTTGCGTCAAAAGAAAGTCACCTCCTGCGTCAAAAGAAAGTCACCTCCTGCGTCAAAAGAAAGTCACCTCCTGCGTCAAAAGAAATTCACCTCCTGCGTCAAAAGAAAGTCACCTCCTGCGTCAAAAGAAAGTCACCTCCTGCGTCAAAAGAAAGTCACCTCCTGCGTCAAAAGAAAGTCACCTCCTGCGTCAAAAGATAGTCACCTCCTGCGTCAAAAAATAGTCACCTCCTGCGTCAAAAAATAGTCACCTCCTGCGTCAAAAGATATTCACCTCCTGCGTCAAAAAATAGTCACCTCCTGCGTCAAAAGAAAGTCACCTCCTGCGTCAAAAGAAAGTCACCTCCTGCGTCAAAAGAAAGTCACCTCCTGCGTCAAAAGAAAGTCACCTCCTGCGTCAAAAGAAAGTCACCTCCTGCGTCAAAAGAAAGTCACCTCCTGCGTCAAAAGAAAGTCACCTCCTGCGTCAAAAGAAAGTCACCTCCTGCGTCAAAAGAAAGTAACCTCCTGCGTCAAAAGAAAGTAACCTCCTGCGTCAAAAGAAAGTAACCTCCTGCGTCAAAAGAAAGTAACCTCCTGCGTCAAAAGAAAGTAACCTCCTGCGTCAAAAGAAAGTAACCTCCTGCGTCAAAAGAAAGTAACCTCCTGCGTCAAAAGAAAGTAACCTCCTGCGTCAAAAAATAGTCACCTCCTGCGTCAAAAAATAGTCACCTCCTGCGTCAAAAAATAGTCACCTCCTGCGTCAAAAAATAGTCACCTCCTGCGTCAAAAAATAGTCACCTCCTGCATCAAAAAATAGTCACCTCCTGCGTCCATGGGAACATAGGAATTGATTGAAAATGTTAAGCCAATTAGACATATCTGAATTTTGACCTCTTGAAATTTAAGCCAATTAATTGGCTTTAACTAACATACTCTGTAACCCAGTCTGCAAAAGATGCATGAAGTTGTGAAATTCATCAGGTGACTATTATGGCTTTGAAATTAGTGTCCTGAATTATCTGGCGACAATTTCCTAAACAATTCCTTATGTTTACATGTAATTATTGAAGAGTGTTTTGAGATTTCTGGCCATTTTAGAGAGAAATTTAAAAATCTTTTGGAAAGAATTGCTCCAAAAATTGAATATTTGAAGACTGATTGAGCATGTTTTGCAGACTGGTTTGTAACATGGAAGAAAAGTGACCTCCAACAAAGAAAAGCGACCTCCGTCAAAGAAAAGCGACCTCCGTCAAAGAAAAGCGACCTCCGTCAAAGAAAAGCGACCTCCGTCAAAGAAAAGCGACCTCCGTCAAAGAAAAGCGACCTCCGTCAAAGAAAAGCGACCTCCGTCAAAGAAAAGCGACCTCCGTCAAAGAAAAGCGACCTCCATCAAAGAAAAGCGACCTCCATCAAAGAAAAGCGACCTCCATCAAAGAAAAGCGACCTCCATCAAAGAAAAGCGACCTCCATCAAAGAAAAGCGACCTCCATCAAAGAAAAGCGACCTCCATCAAAGAAAAGCGACCTCCATCAAAGAAAAGCGACCTCCATCAAAGAAAAGCGACCTCCGTCAAAGAAAAGCGACCTCCATCAAAGAAAAGCGACCTCCGTCAAAGAAAAGCGACCTCCGTCAAAGAAAAGCGACCTCCGTCAAAGAAAAGCGACCTCCATCAAAGAAAAGCGACCTCCATCAAAGAAAAGCGACCTCCATCAAAGAAAAGCGACCTCCATCAAAGAAAAGCGACCTCCATCAAAGAAAAGCGACCTCCATCAAAGAAAAGCGACCTCCATCAAAGAAAAGCGACCTCCGTCAAAGAAAAGCGACCTCCGTCAAAGAAAAGCGACCTCCGTCAAAGAAAAGCGACCTCCGTCAAAGAAAAGCGACCTCCGTCAAAGAAAAGCGACCTCCGTCAAAGAAAAGCGACCTCCGTCAAAGAAAAGCGACCTCCGTCAAAGAAAAGCGACCTCCGTCAAAGAAAAGCGACCTCCGTCAAAGAAAAGCGACCTCCGTCAAAGAAAAGCGACCTCCGTCAAAGAAAAGCGACCTCCGTCAAAGAAAAGCGACCTCCGTCAAAGAAAAGCGACCTCCGTCAAAGAAAAGCGACCTCCGTCAGTCAAAGAAAGGTTTCTAGTGAAAGTAACCTAATTTTACTGCTCCATTTATCAAAATTTTAAAACTATGTTGACTCTCTAAATATAGCTAGTGCCAACATTTACATGAGAATAGGTACCTAAATATATTGAAACTGTCAAGATGCATCTTATATAATCTGAATAATCATCATGCCATGTTCAAGAGACTGGCAGATTGTTAGCCAATTTCAAGCCAAAATTTAAAGATTCTGAGACATGTCAATTTTGGCTCATTTCTTAAAATTTTAGGTCAAATTAACATGGGAACACAGAAATTAAATTAAATCAAAACATTAAGCCCAGACTGTAGGAACTGGTAAACTGTTCTCCAAAAAATCTTCTGTTTTGGCTTCTGTTCTCAGTCAAAATAATGCAAATATAGGAGAAAACTAAGGACTGCTCAGACTGTTATTACAGAAAATGTTAAAAATGTCCCAGATTCTGTAGACTGGCATTAAGCCAATTAGTCATATCTGAGTCGCCATTTGTCTCTCCAGCTCTCTCCAAAATTCAACAAATTCTCTCCAAAATGATCAAATTTTCATAAATTCTCTCCAAAATAACATTGTAGCATAGGAGAAAAATAGATAAAACTCGCCATTTGCAATTGAAGGGCTCAAAATAACTGTCACAAACTCACCATTAAAATGGCGAGTTTGGTCCTGTTTGGACATGCTTTATTACTTGGTTATTATGTAAGGCTGAGGGTCAATTAATTGGCATCAACAGATTAACTGGCATATTTTGTATACAATAATACAGAGATCTCTTTTAATAATTGAAGTAAAATTCAGGTAAATAGATATAGCTTGTATAGGTACTAGCCAGTCTGCAGAATATATGACATTTTAACATTTTCTGTGCAAACATTCAATTATTTCCTCCTACATTTACATGTATTTTACTGAGAACATGAACATTAGTCAAAATGTAGGATATCTTGGAGAACACTTTACCAGTTCCTGCATTCTGGATAGATCATAGGTAGGAATGAATTCAAAACTATTGAAGAAAATTCAATATACCTAGTAGTCAGTCAAGACTCTAGCGACTGCGAATATCTATCTCAGTATCTCTGACTCAATAAATGTCCCAGTCTGTACTGTATTTTGGGGTAATTTTCACCGACATGTCGGTGGAATTTTTTGCCCTTTGAATATAATATTCTGGCAAAGTTGGTGGATTTTTATAGCCATTTATTCCAATAATCCTATGTTACCATTATTTTTGGTGGATAAGTTAGAGAAAAGTTGCTGGATCAGCCAAATTGATAGAAATTTATAGTCTAGTGGATTTTTTCAACTTTTAAAAAGTCAAGTGGAATTTTGTGCCCCAAATACAGACTGGTATAATGCCCAGACTGTATTTCATGGTAAATTCCATCCACTTGTCAGTGGAATTTTTCCCCTTCAAAAATAATATTATAGGTACTAGTAAAGTCTGTGGATTTTAGCTATTTAGGTATTCCTATGTTAGTATAACTATAATGTTACCAACTTACCATTATTTTTTTTATTTTTGGTGGCTAGGTAAATAAAAAAAATGTTGGTGGCTCATTCCAATAGCTATCTTAGTATGAATAGTATCTATCATGAAATAGGCAGGTAGGTATGTATTTTTCTGATTTTTCTTTCAGCTTTTTGGAAGAGTAGGTAATTGGAATTTTGTAAACCAAATACAGACTGGTTGTGGAGTCACATCATTCAGGTACCATCAGTCCAGTCTGTATTTGGTGCAAAAAATCCCACTGACTTTTTCAAAAAGCTGAAAAAATCCACCATTAATTTCCAGTAATTAGACTGATCCACCAACATTTTCCCAATTTATCCACCAAAAATTAATGGTACAGACTGGCCATCAGTCATAAATTTGAAACATCAAATATCAAATTCACTACATTCCTACATATAGGTACCTATCATAAATCATCTTTCAATCTACGGTTCTACCTATGATCTATCTAATAGAACGCATGGTGGGTGCGCCGTCATCTGGTGCGCCGCTCATCTTTTAGATACGTATCAATATAGGCTATACTGGCGACTTTGTTCACAGTGCACACTTTGAAACATGGCTTAGGTAGGTAGGTATATAGCTATCAGAATGTGTGGACGAGTGGACCATTTAAAATAGAAGCCAACTAATTTGCTTAACTGACATCGGTAGTACTCTATAACTAATAACTTGAGTCGCCTGTTGGCTGTGGGTAGCTAGTACATAGATAGGTATGTCACAGTGGGAGTAACTTGGACATAGGCTACTTGGAGTACATGTTACAGTGCATTTCCTGATACCTATGTGCTAGTACATTATACATAGCTAGGTGAAAAATCATTTATTGTCAGATAGATAACTGGTGTCATGAGTAGGTAGCCTAGTAGGCACCTAGTTAGGTAGGACCGTAGGTAGTGAATTTCAAAACCCAAAAAAGTACAAATTAGCTATAGGCTATATTATATAATATATAGCCTAGCATAGCTATTTTTTTTTTCAATAAGATACAATAACCACTGAACTATTAAATACTATACACATGATAGATACACAATTCCACTTTCACCAATAAATTAATAACTTAAAACATTAATTCACCACAGAACCTTATTTAAAACTAGAAACTATTCAAAATACGGCAGGTTCAATGGTTCTCAATAAAAAAATCCGATATTTTTCTTTAGAACGTACAAAATAATTGTTCTATATATTTCGTTTTGCAACCCTGTTTTTAATATTTTCAGCATGGAAATGATTTTATCTTTAAATAATTATTAAGAATGACCGATTTTTTCAATAATGATTTCGTGTTATTTGGTATTCTAGTATTCCAATATACCTATTTAAATGGCGCGGATGAAGAACAAATACATGATTAATGTTATAATAATATTAATATATAATTTTAACAGGTTAGTTATTGCAATTATTTCAATTATAATATTGAATCGTTGTTAGATGAACCAAATTAATTTTCTGTACTAACTATAGGTATATATGCAGTATATTGTATGCATTATATACAATATATACATTTTGGAGTAAACTTATTAAACTAAGGCCAATGTCAGCTTGTTTATAAGAATGTCATTATATATTCCATATACCTATGATATATTTTATATATTCTCACATGCCAAAAGTTTAATTCGACAAATAATAACCTACATCAGAGTAAATAATTACCTAATATCTTATAAATTGAAAACATTATATGCAATGGTAGTTTAGTATGCTTATAATTTATCTTTATAAATCATTTTATCTATAATCAAGCATCAGCACTTTGATATTCATGGAAATTATTTAAGAATGTCTCCTGTAACTACGATTCTCAGTCATATGTACGCATGGAAGTACTATTAGAACCTACATGATCGATGTGTGAGTCTGATGAGAGCTGTTTCAGTTCATTCAGTGAGAAGATACAGAAAAACTGTATTCTGATAAAGCCTGATATCAACATTGTCAGACTTCACTATTGCTTTGATCTTCTATAAGTGTTAAATTACTTTAAAAAAATTTAGTGGTTCACTCTGACAAATGAGAAATATAAAAACGCATACAAATTACTCAATGATATCCGTGGTTAAATAAATATTAGGTAACAATAGATTTAATATAAAACTGAATGAGCCAAACCATAGCTGAGTACCAAGAACAATAGTGATTAATGTTTATTTTATATTATGGCTATCCACCAATTAATTAACTATAGCTATTATTACCTATTATTAGCTACACTATCGATAAAGAAGTTGTACTTTTGTTCAAATTAATTTGTTGGATTATGATTCATGAGCAATATGTGGTGCTTCAATCTCTGGAGATTTTAGCCAATATTATCGACTATAAACTCTGAAGATTTTCTATGCTCTGTTCTCTAGAGTTTTCGGCACATAAAAACGCGTCAAACCTCCATAGATTATCTCGTCCTTATACTGCCGTGGCCTCCGTAGGTCGCGGTAAACATTTGTAGAAAGCAGAGATTATCTGCTGAGCGCTGCTTAGAAATGCTGAGACTGCCATAAACTACAGTAAAACGTCCGCTATACTGCACCGAATTTTAACTGGGGTTAAAAGGATACTTGTAAAAAGAGAAAGCACACTTTTTATAAATAAATAGTGTCTTTAGTCTGATTTCAGCTTTATTTTAATTTAACTTTAGTAGGGGTTTAACGTCTGCTTCGGAACCAAAGGCCATATCGCTGACGTCAAAAAAAAATTAAGAACATGTGACTGGGAAAATCAGTCAGAAAGGAAAGAGGCTTAATGAACAAAGTCACCCATCACCGTCGGTGACGTGGTTCATGGATGCAGAAAAGCTACTAGGTAAATGAAGTCACTTACCAAGGAATGTGACAGGGACGCAAGCACCGATGCCTGAACTCACCGATGGAAGAGGAAAATGTAGAGGTGATAGTAAATGAAGAATACGAGACTACCTAATGTAAAAATATAAGACCTCGTAGTTGAAAAGCACAATCCTAGCGCTATCCTCTAAAATTGCAAATAGCGTTATAAAAATAATTAAAACATAACACAAGTTTATCGTCTAATTGCGTTTGGTAACAAGTTTGCCAACTGATATCATGTAAACTTTCAAAAAAAATTCAAAATTAGGTTTAACAAGAGAATAAAGAACAAACTAAGAACAAATAGTTTGGTTTGATTGTCCATCCAATTTTGTCTTTTCTTTGTATAAAATTGTTATTGTTTGCTATCAAGTGTCTTGTTAAACTATTTTGACTCTTTCTACTCTAACAATTAATGTGGTGAACACATAATTTGTCTGGGGTTCTCAAGTCGAGAGTTAATGAAATTCTTATGGAGAGAATTCCCTACGTCAAATTTTTCCATCACTAAGAATTTGATAATAGTTTATATTATTTTTGTAAGTAATATATAATAAACAATTTGCCAATATTTTATGTCTAAATAAATGAATTCAAGGCAATTCAACCACAACCATTCATTAAATGACAAGTTAAGTAAAACTTTCAAAAGCTAATATAATCTAAAGAACCAATTAAGCCGCGTTGTTCAGTCGCGAGGATGTCCATTAACAGCTTATTTCACGGTCTTTCTCATAGCTAAAGGCTTGCAATTAAAGCATATGAAAGGTCATTATGGAAAACTTTTACATCAAGAAAGTAATTACCTATTTATGAACCGATTAAACAGAAATAATGCTAATGGAATTAGCTCCGGAAACTATATTATACAAAGTGTAGAGTGCAAAGGACACTTTATATTTTGAACTTTACTTATTCTTGAATTTATGACCTAGTCGATGAATATAAATGGGAACATAGAAAAAAAAAATGAGTAATAAATTGATCCAGAACATCAGTTATGGTTCAGTGTCTGGATGTTCGCTATTACCCAGTTCTGGATTAGTACTGGCAAATCGCATTGTAACGCATTGAACCTGCACTTCCATATTGGTTATCCTATTTCTACCCCGTACTGTAGAGTTGGGTAATCTCTGTTCAGCATCTACACGGTAGGCAAAGTCAACTGTATTCATGATTATCAACACTAAACATGTGTTCGTAATAAACACTGGATTAGGTGTGTTTACCAAGATAGAACTGTTCAAAACTACCAAATTATAAAGGAAACTAAATCATGTACATTGTACACTATTCACAAATTTTATATTTTTCATCGAAACTGTTAATAACAATGATGCTTTATAGTTATATAATAATATAATATTTTATAATATTTTTATAATTCAAACACATAATATATCGAATTTCTTCCATTTCCGCTATATACTTGATTCATTTTTTTCATATTTAAATCAAGCATTGTAATTATTACGCAAACACTAATTGAGAATATGTCACTGAGAATATATTATTTTCCCCAGTACTGAAACAGTTATGGTAACCCTATTATTGGACAAGCTGAATGCAATCCAGTACTGTGTAAATGATGGTCAAGTATATATAAATTCATAAACCTTTACTCATTTCAAGATATCCTTTAAATATCGCTGATAGGAAATAAGATACCTTAAAGCAATTTATTAGAAATTGAACTGTACATAAAGCTTTGATGTATGAATCGTTAATTTCATTGTCTTTTTCGTCAACAGGACTAACATATATTTGTAAACTTTTAACTGAATAGATGGTGGTATATTCACTACATCAGAGCTTCTACCTCTATTCACGACAGTCCATCCTCTACCTCTATTCACAACATTTGATCCAGCCTCTTCCTCTATTCACCTCTACGATCAACCTCTAATTTCTCAGTAATAGAGTAGACTGAAACTCCCTAAAAATGTTCCTATTGGCCATGAACTGATATTATACCTCAACAAAAGAAAACAAAATAAACCAAGTTAGATCCTTAACTTTACGGAAGAAAATTCCATTAACTTTTTTTGATAACAGAAGCCATTGTCAAGATGAGTTCCAAGTTACTTTAAAAATTTTGCATAATAAAGAATTTGCGAAGGTTAGTATTACCTGTTGAACAGATTGTCGTACTAAAAGTTAATCCTTTAAGCTACTTTGAAAAAACATTCTTTGAAAAAAAGCATGGAATTATTCGTAAAATAATGGCCTATCAAATAGCGAACTATTTTGCAGTGATGGACTGACTCCATCAATCAACGATTCGAATGTTGCAGAGATAAATAGCTTAGAAATACTTGCATGCAACGAATATTGCGATCATCGCTCAGCAATGATCACAGAGCAATTAGGAATGCAATAATCTAATGTTTTGCAATGATTGCTCGTTGCAAAACATCCACATAGGAATAGCATTGAACTAGAATCAGTGATAGTAGCTGGGCGATGGTCACTGAGCAATGATCGCAATAATCGCTGCAAGCAAAACGTACCTTTAGACTTTTAAAATCCTGGCGCTATTTACGATAATTTCTTCAGTACTTACCAGAGTTCGGAACTACATTTGCTGGAAAAGATTAGAGGAAACCATTTTTGTTAGCCTCATACCGTATATTTTGAGCGGTTTGTAATCAATAAATGTGTTTGAATTTATTTCATTCTTTTGAAAATTCAAATTCCATGAATTCAAATACCAGACACCAGTATTGAGAAATATTTTTCAGATATTTTCAGCTCATTGATTCTTCAAAAATTAATATAGTTTTCTGAGAATTTTCGGATTCGACTGAATTTCGATATGATCTCCGATTTGATTTTTTCCATTTTTGCTTACTTCAGCCAGAAATAATATTAATTTGTTCAATTAAATACTGTGATTTGTTCTTTGGAGAATGAAAATACTAAGTTAGTACTGCAACGAGTTTGATGACTATGAATTTCTTCAAATCGATAGAATGAAAATGAGAAATTTAACGACAATTAAAAATTTTTATAGTGTGTTGTACCTAAGTACTTATGAAAATGTGTTATAAATCATGTTATGAACTAAAATTTCAACATGAATTGAATATATCTGTGTATTATTGACTCTGAAATATCTTTCTTTTCTCAATATAGAACAATAATTTAGATATAATCATTTACATGCTGTTTTCTTTCAATGAACCGAACTCTCAGAAAGACCTTTTAATGCCATAAAACGAAAATGAATCTTTATATGTCCATTGTTCATATATTTCTGTATATTCAATATATAAACCTAGTTATTTAATGTGCTGTTAGAACTATTGAATTAGACTTATGGTGTGTTCCCGTGTTGAAGAACTCAAAGAACGTTCTTTCAAAGTACGAATATGGTCCTTCGGTCAGTGTTTCCGTGCAAATATACTACAATATTTACAATTCTGTGGTTTTGGAATTGATATCACTAATTAGTTTGGGATATTAATAATCACTAATTTGATTTAGTGGTTTTGAATCGTTGTATTAACTATTATTTAATCGCCAGACATGTAACAATCTGTCAATTATCTATTTTATTAACTTACCAACGAGAAAAGGTGTTGCTCCCACTTGTTTTTTTTTCGTTTGTGACGTTACGAAGGACTGCTCGACATGCTAGGTACCTTGTCGTCGAGTTCCACAAATCGTGACGAACATTCTTCAAGTTATTCGGTACGGAAACGGTTTGTTCTCGTACAACTGATGGACTTTCTTCGTTTCCTTCAGCACGGGATCGCACCATAAGACTGCATAATATCTTATGCTAAGACTTATCTGTCAAGTAGAGCAAGTAGAGGCTAGACTTTCACTCAGATAACACCTCCAAATGATGCGCGGAAGATTCCACTACGGGAAATTACACTGCGGAAACTTCCGCTGGGAAAATTCCACTGATGAATATTCCACTTAGGAATATTCCACTGAGGAAAACTCCACTGCGGAAAGTTCCACTGGCAAAATTCCACTGAAGAAAAAATGGCAGTCCAAAATATACTTTGATAAATTATTTTTACTGAGCAGATGATACTGCTCCTGCAAGTTGATAGCTAGGAAACGTTTACTTCATTAAAATAATAATTTATATCCGAACAATGTTATACTAACACAGTGTAGAAAAGTGTCTTAAACAATATTTGTGTGAAACATTTTTGTGCAACTTCTATTCTAACATTATTTTATAGGTGCGTTTTCAATGATGTAATTGTACAGGTTTAGAGTTTTTCTTTTTTTGCTTTCTACTTTGATATCAAGATGAAAACGGATTAACATTTCTGAAGATACAGAACATAGCTAACATTGAAAATATAATGTTCATAAAAATACGAGACAATTCACTCACACCTGAAACTATCAGTGTGAGGATTTTAAGACGGAAATTTATATCAAGACTGAGCTGGATCAATATTTCTACAATACATAGCTCATAGCTACCTTAAATTAAGAAATTATTTTTTATTGTTGTTACTATATTTTAACATGTTTAAATTGAAGAATTTCTCCACATCTTTAATATGTAAACTGATTGTACTCTTTGTGCTCATTGTCTTTTTGTTACAAACCGTCATCTCGTATAACATATATTTTATTTGCCCCTACTTAAAACTTGTACTTAAATTTAAAATATAAAATAACTAAACTATAATCTGATTTGTGGAACAAGAGGCTAAATAAAATGTATTTAATATTTTCTGTAAGTAGAACTATCTTAATCTCAAGAAAAAGAAGCTTATCAATTATTATGCTTATTCCTTAGGTGTTGCTCAAAGAAAATGTATATTAAGAAAATTTATATAATGATATTCACATACATTTTATTAAACTACTTAAAAAGGAACAGTGTAATGAGCATCACAAAAGCCAATATAATATGAAGATGATAATTCTAAAGTACTGTTTTAGAAAATAAGCATTACAATTTAAAAATATATTTATATTCAGTGGGATTTTCCTCAATGGAATTTTCCTAGAACCCTCCAAATACCAATTTTCCGATCATTCACAAGAAAAAGAAAATTTATACTAAACTGTGTATTTCATGTCTATTGTCTATGCCAATAAATAATGATCAAACAATCAGCTATAATATTTAATTCATTTAAAATCTCATAGAATTTAAGTCTAGTTATCTGTTTTCTCATATCAGTCTGTTATCATTTCAATAGCACTTATCTTTTGATTTCAGTGTGAATTATTGAAAGATAAATTAACATAAAATATTTTTCTATAGTTTTTAAATACCTCAGCGTGAGTATATTCCTCGATGTTATCGTGAGGAAGACTGAATAATCTAAATTTCAAACGAGTTTTTCTTCTTTTCCTGACCTCACGTCACCCGTAAAATAGACTGAAAATGGAAAAGAAGAGTCACGATGAGTTTTATTTTAGCGTTAAACTGCAGTGTAATTTGCGCATTATTTAGTTAGCCAATGAATGGCGAGACAGGAAAATATAAAAAGATTTTGATTACATTTTGTGAAGTTGGATTTTGAGCTTCTGGGTTCTAGGAATTTTCGCCGTTGGAAAATTCGCCGTCGGAATTTTCACCGTTGGAAAATTCGCCGTAAGGAAAACTCGCCGTGAGGAATATCCGCTTTGAAGAAGAAAATACCTATAAGTATTGATAATAAAAAGTGATAATTATAAATTGTAAATATTAATTGTAGGTGATTATGTATTATTGTATATCTGATAAAACTAAGATTCCTAAAATTTATGTTAACTGTTCACATATACAATGTATATTTTAATCAGTAATCATATAATTTTGTGTCATGAGAGGTTGCTGTATAACATTTGGACTGTTTTGATTGGTTGACTAAATACTGAATAGTCAAAGCTTTTTCTTTGTTAAAAAATGTTCAGTAAAGATGAATAAGATCACTAGTGATATCAGCTGTGTTTTGGGTAATCCTAGTCGGTTTGCATCATTTCCTCTTTAGAGTCTTAAGTGTTCCTGTGTGTTTGATATTGTCAATTTATGATATAGCTTTTGTAATTATTGTACTATTCTGAAATATTGATGGTCTCATAACTACCTAATTATTGATTTTTGTTATTCAGTATTACATTTAACGTTATACCTCTAAAAATCTAAATTATTGTGCATTGCACAAATATTTCAAGGTAGTAAACTGAAAAGAATGCTACATTTAAAATATCTCTGTTGTGAGTGTACGTGATCTCTCTAAACCAAAATTCCATTCATTTCTATTTAAAAATCCATAAAAAATTTCGTTGCTGCGATTCTAACGTAATATGAGGATAAATAGGAATATGATGAGCTTAGTCATATATTATAATTTATATTTTAACCAAATAATCATTAACATAAATAGAAATAAATATATTCTGTTATATTATTATTTAAAAATTATATGAATATTCCTCACTGTGAATCTTCTCAACGCCGAATTTTCAACGGCAAAAATTCCGGCGGCGAAAATTCTGACGGTGAAATTTCCCACGTCGAATTCTTCGGTCACCGAGCTTCTGGTTTTATTTTTAGATCGATTTAATAAAAAAATGATCTAACCCACACAGTTGATATTGACAATTATTAATAAAAACTTTTAAATCGTTTTGATAATTGAATCCTTATTCATTTTGTATTGATAAGTAAATAATATCCATAACGAATAATTATTTTTGATATTCAATTGGAATAGATATTAACTTTTTGAAATTAATTGATTTTCATACAGAAATTTCATTTCAATTATAGTTTTTATCATTCTTGGAAGTGTTCAAAATCTCGTAGGCTAATAACGGTCCCTTATTCAATGCAACACTGCGTTAAAAGTTACCCAGAATCTTCTTCATCGCAGCTAATATTAATCAGTTTGCCTGAAAGCATTAACATGAAGTTTCCCAAGAGGCAGTGGCTCCATTACTTTAAATTGTTTAAATCTTGCCTTAGCACAGGGCTTTCAACACAGTAACACAGTCACCAGAAGGAGAGAAAGTAATGGACATTGAACATCGTGAAGGATTTCCCCAATCCTGAACACATTAACAGGCATACCAATTTTGATCATTACACTGCAAAATATCGTATATATATTTCGAAAACGATATTTAATCTATTTGTTTTTACGATATACTGATTTATTGCTAATATCCGGATACACTAAATTCACCTAAATACTGCCGATATATTGAAAAATATACTGATATTCTGGCAATATACTGAAAAAAAAATTTCAGATAAGCTGGCATACTTTCGATACGCTGATAAATTAATAGAATTCGCACTTGTTTTCTTTTGAATTTGCATTCGAGTATGCTGTGGTGTATATATGACTGAATTTAACCAGTAATTTGAAATTCACTTATAGCAATATTTAAATAATTTTACTCTTCGATGCACTCATCATTTTCCTTATTTTTTGAAATAGATAAATAACATTTGAGATGTTTACTGTTTATATCACTCTAACACAATTAATTTTCTATTGTAATTCTTCTATTTTATAATTATTGCTAATCTATTTATATAAATATTTTGCTATTATTTTAAGAATGCTCTTATTTTATAATTAATTGTTTTATTCAATTATCAATGCTCCCGTTTACTAATTACCGACAAGACAGAAAATGATGATAACATATCTACCGTTATCACCAACTATGTTGCAAGATTAATTCCAACGGTCTGTGATTCAATATTTCCATGTATTGAATGACTTACCATAGATTATACACACCGACTTTCTCTTCAGAACTAAAGAGAATATTAATGGTTTATCTATATATCTTGATTGCAATAACATGTTACAACTGTCAGAAGAAAACTCGACTGAAGAACATCTCGGAGAGAGAGGTCGAGAGATGGAGACGGGATTTTTTATTATCAACATTAATTTTAGAAGGTATTATTGAAATATTTATTGTTTTAAATTTACAACTTTTATTATTCCCAATATAAATTACCTTCAAAATGGTCCGTAGAAGAATACGTGGGGTCCCTTCATCCCTTCCTCCCTTCATAGACAATATAACTCTTTCGATCTGAATTTTGCTTTAAATTTTTGTAGCCCTAAATAGTCCCATTCCACCAAAGCCATTTCCTATAGGTTAAATAGGTTTAAGGATTATAAAGCTTTTATTGGGACATACATGTCCCATCAAGATCGAAAGCGCTGATACAAGGTACACCCACAGTATATCCGAGTGATGTGACTACAATGAAGTGTATATTGGAACATGTATATGGGAACATCAACGATGCTCTCATTTATTTTATATTATATTTAATCAACAGTTTACTATCAGTTGTGTAAATTCCTATTGATATATACACTGATAATGTCGAATAAAAACTATATCTGAAAGGATTTTTCGACAGTTTACTTATATCACATTTTTGACAGTATACTATTTTGCAGAGTATGAACTAGTCATGTACTCACTCATTGGTCTGAGTATTTGACGACGATTTTTTATAATTGGAAAACAATAGGAAAGTGATGTTCGTAAAATCACAATCATTCGGATCGAGACTGTTTAAATTTAGACCATAAACTGTCTTCTATGCCGAAGATATGAAACAATGAAACAATGAAACAATTTTATTCAAGAATACAGTATGGTTAAAAATAATTCAGTACATTAAAATAAGTAACAAACCGTACTCAAGGCCCCTATTAAGTACAATTTGCTTTTAGGGCAACCTATATAAAATCAAAAACAATATGTTATGCTACGTGATCGATTTAAAACAAAGAAGAACCAACGTACAATAGCAGAGGTCCTACGTTACACAGCTATATTACAAATTACAAACACGTACAATTGAAAAGTTAATAGTTAGCAAATAAGTGTTGAAGTATATTTCGCTTAAAACAGGAAAGAGAGTTATTAGATTTTACATAATCAGGTAATAAATTCCAATATGAAGGACCAACAAATGATATACAAAATTGACTTTTGCGCTTACGATATAATGGGGTAATCAAATTGGAACCATGTCGTGTTACATAAGAATGAATATTAGAATGGGTAAGCACACCGTTAAATAAATCGGCATCAATACCTAAGTGAATGGCTTTAAATACTCTAAGGCATATGTGTAAACAAAACAAGTCATCAATTTTCAATATAAACAACTGTCGAAAATAATTAGAAGTGTGAGAATTGGCAGCTAGACAACAAATTGTTCTTATTGAGGATTTTTGCATCTTAAATAACTTATCCTGGTTCAATTTACTAGAAGCATACCAAACTTCTATGCCATAATCGAAATAAGGTTTGATAAGGGACTGATATAAAAATTGTTGCACCTCTTCAGGCAAGGTAAATTTAAGCCTATTCAGAACACCAAGTGACTTAGAAACCTTAGACAACACATGATTTGTATGATGAACGAAGTTTAAATTTTCGTCCAAGTGAATACCCAGGAATTTAGTGTGGTCAACGCGAGCTACCATTTCATTCCTGATTTTTATATTTGGCAAAGAAATGGAACGTCTATAATTGAATAGTACATATTTAGTTTTATCAACGTTAGTTTATTAGAATAGTTAAATAGTTTATTAGAAGTCTGCCATTCATGAAGTCTACCATTAGCTTCTAAAAGCGGTCACTGTCTTATTACCGCCGTGCTTTTGAGCGTGTACAGACATTCGTCCACTGACATTTCATTCACGAAATGATATATTTTTTATCATATATGTAATGTGTATACTATTTATATTATGTATTATTTGAATATATTCTGTAATATAAAAGAAAGAAATACCATTAATTTGTTGATGGTAATCATAAATTCATGGATTCGCCTTAATTATTATTGCAAACATCTTCTCCTGCTGGCTGGTAATTATAAAATCATGAAACTGAATTGTTGTTTAGCGATATACAGGTAGGCCCCACTTTTATTGCACCCGGTTGAATAAATTATGTAATAATTGCTAAGCATATCTTGAAGTTTATGCAGTATATAAACATAGAAAACGGAGACATTTTTTGGCGTATAATCACAATAACTACAATACAAATCAATATTAATACTCAGATTAGTTTATTAGATGCAACACCGGTTCAGAAGATAGTTTTGCTAGCAGTGAC
>CANNZV010000926.1:82420-282538 GCA_947561585.1 Caprella mutica | reverse complement strand
GGAATGGAATCATTTCCGATACCTCTGAAAAATTTGAGATAAAAATAAAAGATATACAGTATGGGCCACAAAAATGTTTCCGCTTTTTCAAATGCTTTTAAATCGTTAATCAATGGACGAAAAAACTGTATTTTGGTCACTTTTCTTAACTGATGGACAACGTTTAAGAACAGGTAAGCAAAGAGTGAGGGTGACTATTTTTATCATTGCGCGAAGGTTATTCTTAGAGCTAACTCTGTTATTTTACTTACTAAAAGGCAGTGAATAAAAGGAAAAAATAATAATGGTAGACATTATAGTACAGGGTGCTTACACTTCTTCCTTGGAAACTATTTGGAAATAGATCAACTTTAGTGACATTTCGATCTCATCGAAATTTTCACTCTAAATATTCGTTCTTCGCTTGTTCATTGCATGGTTAAGACCCGCTTCACACTTGCATTTTTAACTCCGCGGAAAAAAGCTCTTCTTAAAATGTGTTTACACCTGCATTTTTTTTATCGATGATGGAAAAATCACATTACATTTTTCCTTCAACGATGAAAAAACGCATGTGTGAACACATTTTAGGAAGAGCTTTTTTCCGTGCTGTTAAAAATGCAAGTGTGAAGCGAGCCTTAACCATGCAATGAACAAG
The DNA here is from genome assembly GCA_947561585.1 of Caprella mutica. NCBI lineage: Eukaryota > Metazoa > Arthropoda > Malacostraca > Amphipoda > Caprellidae > Caprella > Caprella mutica. The sequence goes on along the minus strand of CANNZV010000926.1, from coordinate 281,901 downwards.
CGAAGAACGAATATTCAGAGCGAAAACTTCGATGAGATCAAAATGTCACTAAAGTTGTTCTATTTCCAAGGAAGAAGTGTAAGCACTCTGTATTAAAGTGTCTACCATTATAAATATTTTCTCTTTTATTCACTGCCTTTTAGTAAGTAAAATAACAGAGTTAGCTTTAAGAATAACCTTCGCGCAATGACAAAAATAGTCACCCTCACTATTTGCTTACCTGTTCTTAAACGTTGTCCATCAGTTAAAAATTGTTTTTACCAGTTAATAGAACAATAAGAAGCAGTCAAAAGAGACCAAGATACCGTTTTTTCGTCCATTGGTTAACGATTTATAAGTAAATGAAAAAGAGGAAACATTTTTGTGGCCCATACTGTACATATTTCATAGATGAAATAACGGAAGATATACAGTATTGAAATAAGAAGCAGATTTTATCGACACAACTGACTAGCAAATATTCTCTATTATAAACTCAATTATTATTACGTAAAAATTTCAACAAAAGATGTTGCAACCTAATTAAAAAATCAAAACTGAAGGAAAGGTTGATTTAAATTCAACATCTGTGTCATTACAAGTTAACCTAATAGGTGTTACTTCGATGTGTCATCTCACTGTTATTTACTTACAGGGTGAATGAAGACAAATCGCGAAACTTGGAACTCTATTTGGTGAGTGAATAAAATTAGCAGAGGAAACATACCCCTAGAGTGCATCTTAGTTGTAATACCCACAATTTGACGGTTAGCTGCATAAATTGGATGATTCTAAATATAAGTATTAAGTAGAATAACTAATATTCTTCTTCACGCAGGAAAATCTATGAGGTCCATGGATGAGATTTTCATCAATTTCTTCAGAAGTTTTCTCATTTTCTACAACATAGAGGGTATCTGTAGGTGTATTTTGCTAATATTTAATCAACTATAGCTATTACTAGTTTTAATTAATTAACATTTAGTCATGTTTGAAGTGATAACGCTTTGATTTCAATTGATTATCTATTATATATAATGAAAGGTTCCTTTATCAATATTGGGCATATTTCTGATTCACTAATTTTAGCCTAAGATTTTTAATTCTGCCTATCAGCATAAGGAAACAGAATGATTAGTTAGAATTTATAAGTGATTATTTCCCTGTTTTGTCTCTATTTAACGTTAGCAATAACATAAGATGATGATCTATGTACTGTTGTTGGTGAGGTTAGGAGACTATAGATCAGGGGCGACACAAGAGACACTGAGAGATATCTAGGTGATTATATTCTTATTCCCTATTTTACATACACTGAGTGCAATATTTTATTTGGCATGCATTCCTTGTGTGTGGTACACTTTAGAAATTTGATTTATAAACGAATTTGTTCAACGGTTATTCTTAAATATCTTTTGGATGGTGTTTAATTTGAAATTTGTCTAAATATATCACTTCATTTATTCAAATATATTGTAAATTAATAACCTTTCCATATATATAATTTCAGAGTGTGTAAACAATAGTGCTAAACATTTTTGGGAAGTTTGAGGTGCATCATATTTGAAATATCTTAAACAAAACATTAGTGATCTATGTACAGTACTGTTGTTGGTGAAGACTCTGTAGATGCTATGGCGTAAATAACAATGGGGGTACTAAACATTAGTGATCTATGTACAGTAAATTGTACTTTCAAGCTGATTATTACCATTCAATGATTAATAAAGACAAAAATCTAGTTCACAGTGATCATCCAATGACAAAAGACTTTTCAACGGAGATGATTATGGAATTGATTGATTTAAAGTCCTTAATTTCTCTAAAATTCCTTGCCATACCCAAACTATAGAGCGGGATATTAATTTAGTGACAGAAGATTCTGCAAAGGAAATTGATTGTAAAAAAAGAAGGAATACATTTTAAATGTTTTAAAATCTAGAACAATTTGGTAAAGCCAATATAAATCTACGAATTAATAAGTAAATCCCAGTAATGGTAGAGTGGATGATCACGAATGGGTGGAACTCGAAATTTACTCATAAGTACATTTGAGTAAATTGGTGAAGAGGTGTATGCACATTCTAATTGATAATTAATATTATATATATGAATAAAAGTAAAAAATAGTTTTGCTTAGGTTACCATACTATAATATATTAAAGACCTGGCTATTGCAGGTCTATTGGAAAAACATTCAAAACTTTTTAATTAATATGAATACTTAACAAAATTAGTGTTAAAATATGCGCAAATGTCAATTTAAAATAAACATTAATTCTCAGGAAGCTCACTTGCATTATTGATAACAAAAAACAGTATCTATTTTAATCCGAGAACGAATTGTGTAGATGCTAAATTTTTCTTAGTAGAAAGCCTCATTGCAATGAATCGAATATTACTTTCTGGTAAAGAAATATGCTAAAAAATACTTCCAAAGGAAGTAGATATCTTTCAATCAAAATCAATTGGAAGCAATTTTACAAAGAAAATATGCCAAAATATGTTTTTTTTCTCTCTGTGTGTACGTTTGGATTTAGGTGGAGTTTTAGATTAATCTTGGGAGTATATAAGCGATGGATTGAGATTATGAAGCTCTCACTCAACCGACCTCACTCTTCTCCGTTCTGTTTTAACTCTGCTCACAAGAGAGTCATAGTTTACCGGTCTGGATAAAACCCCGGCGGGCTGACGTCTTCTCTCACCCCAGCCTTAGGTTCCATCGCAGGTCTTAGGCGATGAAAATCTCATTGTGGTGTAGAAGAAAATATCATAGTGGTGGAGATAGGATCCTAGTGACTGAATCTTGCAATTTTATGGGTCCCAGCAGCATTTCCCTGACTGCAAAGGTTGCATATTTTACGACATAGTCAAAGCCCAGACGAGACAGGATGAGGGAACCTGCAACTGAAGTTGATTGCAGAACAGTTTCTGACGTTGCAGAACAGCTTTTGACGTCGCCGAATAAACTCTCTTGTGTCAGAGCAGACATGCAACAAGCAGGAGGAGTCCGAAATCAGAGTCACCATCATAGTACCGCAGATTCACAAGAGTTGTCGTCCACGTCAATTGGCACAGTTCTAGTGGAGGACTGTAGCCATTACCAACACCATAGTACAGTGGTTCCGAAGAGTTTCCAGCCGCACCTACAGCATTGGAAACTAAGTAAGCCCCATACGTATTCCCTCAGTGATTGTGTCAGTGTTAATATGTGAAAAGTATACTATCAATCACCAAAGCTTGACCAATGTTGTAAGTTAAACTCCTCCATTGGTAGATATTGATAAATCAAGTTAAATGAACACTGGTTTTTACTAGTTTAAAAGTATAAGTTTATTATAACTGATTAATATAGGAGATAACTCTGCGATGCACTGCAGACAACTGACTCTAGATTGATTTAACATGGCATTTATATAATGAAAAAAAGAAACAAATATACAACACGAGTCATAACTAGAATCAGGAAATGATATCATAAGACAATTATGCTGAGCTGTTAAAATTATACAATACATTAGCTAAAGACAACAAATGAATATATACAAATAACTAAGTATGACTATATTAATACAACAATCTCCTTCTCACATGAGTTATACATTTATCATTCCAATCAACGTAACTAGTTTATATATACCTCTCTATTATTTGTATTATCTACCTTCCTATATATCACCGATGATATACTATATGCGATGAATTTACCATGCGATGAATTTACCACGCGATGAATTTACTGCGATGAATTTACCCGCGATGAATTAACACTGATCCCATTTTCTGGGGCCAGGAATCCAATGAAACACATTTCAATAGGCTACACCTAACCAAAAAAGCTGAATGGCAGTCATTATCCAAAAATGGCTGCATAATCCTGATATTTTCAAATATTTCCTCTTCTTACTGACTTATAGCTTTGATATAAAGTTCTATTAGTATATTTTCTGTTGCGAGGAATCAATTGAAATGAAAACACTCCATCCAGCTTAGAGCGTGGATGAAGCGTGTACTGGGATAAAACACAAAAAAGGGGTTTTCTTCCACCACTCCATCCAGCTCAGAGCGTGGATGAAGCGTGTAATGGGATAAAACACAAACAAATAGGGTTCTCTTACACCACTCTACCCAACTCAGAGCGTGGATGGATCGTTTACCGAGAGGAAACACAAGCCAAAGTGGTTCTCTTCCACTACTCCATCCAGCTCAGAGCGTGGATGAAGCGTATGCTGGGCTTGGCTTGAGTTCGTACATGCCGACCATCTACAGTTGCCACATGCAGCTGAGCAGTCTCTGTCGTACTTCTTGCAAGTGCACTTCAGACTGCTGCGGTCTGTCTGGAAGATGCAGCGTATACTTTGAGTAGGTTTTGTGGTGCTGGTGGCAATTTTGTCTGTACGGGCATGAGTCCTCCACTGATTTCCCGCCAACCCAAGTCGACTGGCCATAGATCATTAGCTGCAATATCCTTCCAATTCTTGACTTGGTAGTAGAAACGAAGGCTGTGGTGTTTTGCTTCTGCTGATGAGGGTGGTAGGCTTTGGTGTTGCACATGAGAAGACCCGGAGGCGTGAGCTTCTGGCAGAAACGTCTATGTCGCAACACGTTTAGTGACTCTTTAGGTTTCCCATTGTAAGGGCATGACATGGATTTATCTCCTGCATCTACAACATCATCACTAGACACTGCCTGTCTTTCGAACACATCCGTTTGTTCACGGAAGTGCGCACTGGTTTTAAATTTTTTGAGGGAAGTTCCCTTGTCAATGCCATGCACTGGATTAGTAGTACCTCCACCCATAAGATCTTATATGAATAAATTGTGGTGTGATACATAAGGGCCTAACTGCAGCTTTACATACCTTATGTTCAGGCACGTGTTTTTTCACATTCTTCTTTGGCTCTGGTTGGAAGAAGAGGTTACATGAGTTGAGGCTGGAGTGGTGGATGAGAAGTATGATCAGATCTGTGTTTCCGATCACCACAGTGTCAGATGTGGCTGCCTATTGTACTATGCAGAATGATGTGTCTATCAGTTCTGTGGCCATAGTTTGGTGTTGAACATGTTTATGAAGAGCTGCTTGTTTCCCAGGAATCTTTCTTTTTTCATTGTCACCAACATATCTTCATCAAACGTCACTGTTGCTCTAGCATGCCCTCTCGTACGTCTCTGGTGTGTTGTATTCTTTGTTGATGTACCATCATAGTCATCAAACACGACTGCTGTCTGTTCATAATTCCTTTCCACATACTCTGTGTACTGCGTGCAGATACTTTTGTTTGTTGAGCCACGTGTCCATGGAATGCGCTAGAAAAGTGCCCCACCATCCAACACGTAGTGGACTTGGCTTGTGATTCCAGATGCGTCGTGTGTCAAGAGAGTTCAAATAGCCTCGGCTAGCACTGGCATATGTGGCTGTCGGAGCAGAAGTGTGGAACCAAATAGAGCTGGTGCGTAACTGCATAGTTCATATTTAAACACAGACTGCAGGTCCTCTGTATGTTTTGCATCGATGGTCAATCGCTGGAAAAGCAACTGGGAATCCACCTGTACTGCCTCATCATCAATCAATACTGCCGATTTGGAAGCCAACGTGATAGCAGTTCCAACAGTTTTGGCTGAATCCACATTAACTTGTCTGGTTGCATGTACCTCTGTCGAGAAAATAATCAAGCTCGGATCTGAGCAGAAGTGTGTTCTCTCTTGCAGATAGCTGATAAATGAATGAGTGAATTTTTATCTCATTAATTTTTTTATAGAAGCTCAACGAATAGACTTTTCAGTATTTTTCCTCCTTAATAACTTTCATTTAATATTTACACATTCATTGGCAAACAATAAGGAAGAATTTTCCATTTGAAAAAGAGTAACAGGCAAAGATAAGAAACTAATATTTCCTAAGTATTACTGTTAGCTACTCAATAAGGAGCTTGGTGTGCGCAAATAATATGGCACAACTCGCTAAGCCGCTAAGACATTCATGTTCTCTTTATACATCTCATGACTGGAGAGAGCTCTGATATACTCCTAATATATTTGAATAAATGCTCATAATATGAGTATCTTACCATTTGTAATCTTCATTTTTATCTAATCGTATGTAATTATATGAAAAAGTAAGTCATTTTTTCAAAAGATTGCTTCCAAATCGATTCAGAGTTAAAGTTAATATTTTATTTAAAATGGTCGGCATTTCGGATTTTTTTGTCAGGATTAGCTTATTAAAATGTATTTCATTGGATTTCTGGTGCTAGAAAATGTATGTTCAACATTTTAAAATCAAAGTAATAAGTCATTTCTGAGTGGAGATATAGGTTTATATCAGTTTTACGGCTGACATTTTGGAATGCTTTTATAGAGTTTTCTACCACCGGGATTCCTTAAGAGTTTTGATATGTTATAGAAGGCATTTTTCAGAATATAAAACGGTTTACCGACTTTCTGTTGCAATTTGTCCGAGGTTGACCCCTTTTTTTGCACGAATTGCCTACTATGACCCAAACAAAAACTTTGCCGTTTTCAGAATTACATCCTGACAGAGCTTCTGGGCGCTTCCTTTTCAACTGACGAAAGGCCCATAAGAGAGTACTGCGACTTGGTGTTATATTTTCATTCACAAAGAAATTTGTGTTAACAAACACCTTCTATCGCATTCAGTTTATTATCCAAACCTATTACTAGATCCTTTCGGATAATTTTACTCATATTATCCCTCCCTAAATGACCGAACCTTCTATGCCATAACATATCATTCAATATCGTATATGAATGTACTACAGGACAAAAGAAATTGTTAACTACAACCAATAGAAAACGAGTTTTTTTCAAACTTCAACGCTTTACATCAACTTCACAAGTAGTTTAAAACCTAATTGCCATCCCCGTATAAATTCATTACTCACGCCAACAACATCTTCAGGTGTTAAGAACGCTAATTAGATTAATATTATTATTTTACATGTATCAAGATTAAAGTTTCAAACAATCATGAATTGTGCAGTACAACCAACTTAATGAATACAACATAGTACATTAACTATGTACTATAACCGACATACATTATACTGGGTCTAGGACATTTGGTCCACGGACAATTCGTCCACGAATTGCTTTATTTTGTATTTTAAAGTGCTTATGGGATACATTTCATACTATTTTTTTTTCATTACATTATAAAAGTGACTAGAGTCGAAACATTTCAAATGAATTGATAAAAAAGGTTTCTCTATCGATAACAGTTATAAAATTAGGTATGCTACACGGGTTGACTGTTTATTATAAGTTATTTACCTCGTTTTATATTTTGCATTAATTAGTTAGTTATGAGTATCTAAAATTTTGAACAAGACTTACAAGAATAGATGTGTGGATACGAATGAACTAAAATAATCACAACAGAGGTAAATAATAATTATTATATATAGTTTTATTATGAGTTTGAAAATATGAAGCAGTCCAATAATACGGACGTTTTTACATTTTAATAATTAAACGTAAAACAAAAAATACCAATATCTAGTTAATTCTTTTATATCACTTGTTAAGTAGTATGTTGCATATCATTATGTATGTAGTCACTGTTAAATTTATTGTGCTGTGAAAAACAAATTTCTGAACTAATATTGCATCTAATATCCTAATCTGAATACTACTATTGATGATTATTATAGTTACCGTGAAATAAACACCACTAAAAATGTGTCCGTTTCGCCGTTTTCTATATCTAAGTAATGTAATAACATCAATAATTACCTCGCAATTAACATATTTGATAAGACTTGGTTGTATTAAAACGGGGCCTGCCTGTATATCATAAAAAGTATGCAGTTTCATTATTTTACTGATGCCGGGCCAGCAGGAGAAAAAGATTGCAATAAGAATTTAGTTTGCCATGAATTTCTTATTAGTAATTACCATCAACTGAAGAGAAGTACAAAACAACACACTTGCAGACGCAAAATACTATGCATGGTGTCTTCTGGTAGGCCCTCTCCTAATTTACCTCCGTGAAAAAGAAATTAAATATAACGCTTTATTCCGTTAAGGGCCAGTCTGCAAACACAAGAAATTACCCTAATTTTCTGCATGGACCCACGAACAAACATAAGCATTATAGCTTTTGCTACGAAGATAGTTAATACAATTATAATTGTGATTTATTTTATGTCAAAACTGTATATTATATAAGCGATATAAAGACTAACTGTGTAGTTACGTTATTTCATATTTAAATATGTATTTACTTCATACATGTCCCTAATGACATGTAAGTCAAATTTAATTCAAGTTTTATACAATTTGTTTTTAATTTACTATATTTAAAATAAAATTTTAAGCGACTGCAATTATCTCTTACATATATTGTTGTATTCTTAATTTCAGAAATAAGCTGCACGGACCAATAATCATTTTCGGTGAACGAATTTTCCAATGACGAATATTCAGTGATCGAATTTTCCTTGGATGAATTCTCTAGCACCGACTATAATAAATACTAAAGTTGATATACTTAAACATCGATTAATAGTGCAACTAAATCCATGCGTGAATTCCTTAGTTTTTTTATGTTTTAAGTATGAAAAACATTAAATCCTTTCATGACCTGAAAGGCTATACTCAATGAACAGAAATAGAAATACGAATATTTAATTGCACTCTCGCACAAAGAACTCAGATGTTCTAGCTCCACAAATAAAACAGGTGTTCCGATTTACCAGTAATTGGATTGTGATAAAAAAAGTATTAAAATATTCAAATAGCTGATCAGTAGTTATTTGCTCATTGTGAACGGTGAACATCTGTATTTAAGTCACTCAGGAGCATCATTCTATAAAGAAACATTAGAGAGAAATCAGCATATTGGAAAACTGTCTCTCCACAAATCTATAGAAATATGAAGAGCAATAAATACAAGATTCATCATATCTTAAAGTCAAAAAGAGTTTGGTTTTCACTTTGTCTAGCAATGATAGCGTGCTTTCTAACAATCAACTACTTGATGGCATTTAAATTTGTGCGAACTATGCGAATCAATTGTACGAAACCGTACAACAATGGAATATCTTCGAAAAAAGTGAATTCCTCAACGTTTGTTTTGAAACATGTGTATTCCTCAAAAATTGCTAATAAAACAGTTAATTTGCCAATGGTAACTGCGAGAAGTCCAATATCTGTGTCAGAGTTGATTAAGAAATTGAAATCAAATGACAAACCTGCAGATGTTTTCCATTTCGACTATTCATCAGTTAATAGCGATCAGTGCGATTTTACACCAATTGGCGGAGGGGTTAATATTCTTTTTCTAGTGAGAAGTGCTTTAAATAATCATGAAAGGAGAAACGCTATAAGAGAAACTTGGGGCAAATCTGGAACATACGAAGGAAACGTTGTCAGAACAGTTTTTCTACTAGGAATGAATTCTCATGAACGAACATATCCAGAGAGTAAAAATAGTAGCATCACTGACATTATTCAGGCTGATTTTCAAGAAGCTTATCATAACTGCACTTTGAAAATTGTCATGGCATTCGATTGGATCAGCAGGAACTGCAAAAACGTTGATTATTATACATTCGTCGATGACGATTTCGTTGTATCCATTTCTAACGTCTTTAAATTCCTTCGAAATCCTCTGAACTATCTGTCTACTAGATTTGCTCCTACACCTCTTGTCCATGGATCCAGTCAAAATCTATGGGCTGGATTTGTCTTCACCAAAGCTATACCAAAAAGAAAGAAAAGCAGTAAATTTTATTTGACGATGGAACAGTATCCTTACGACTTCTTTCCATCCTACGCATCGGGCGGAATGCACATTCTCTCTAACAAAAGTTTCAACAAACTCTACAATGCGTCACTTTATGTTGAAAAATTCAAGTAAGTTTTTATTTAAAATATCATTCCTGATTTCTGACATTAACTGTCATCGAACTGCCAGAAGTGTTTGGGGTGATCGGAGATTGAAAGTTAAACCTTTAGGCCCGGAATTAACTTGTACGTCATTATTATATAAAATTCAAAATTATTGTGCTTAATTAATATAACTCTAGACAACTATAAATATGTTCTAATAACTTAAGGCTTACACATATGTTTCTCAGGTCGTTTAAGGAAAAAGTCCTCTAAATTACACGCAAAATACATCATAAAACAAAGTGTAGGTAGTTTATGTCATTGGGACGCAAAAATGAGAGACTGAGGCACTGTGCCTCACTCAGCCAATAATGTCTCAGTAACGTTGCATTCCGCAGAAACGAACCCTCGTCTCTCCTTACATAATTAAATAAACTTGAGATGTATGATTTGTAGAACAGTTCGATTGGGATTAAGTTGATGAAATTGGAAGCAAATTACAATAATTGATAGATACGAGAAATAAGCTAATCCTTGTCATTTGATTTCTTAACGGAATTAACTCTTATCAAATGAAATATATCATTATTCTAATAAAGAATATTTCTTAACTCTTTGTGACTTTAAGAATATTCTATATCAATCGTATTAAATTTCTAAGATGGTAAATCGCATCATTAGCTTATTTAGAAAAAGGTTCTCCACTGTTCTAATAAGATTAACCATTTCATCGTGAATGACAACATTAATTGACAAAATAAGAGAACTTTCAATTAGTTGCTATTTATATCCAAATTTGTGAAGGACTTCAAACACATTTTTATCACTAAATACAAGTTATGTTACCTATTGGATTTAAATTTTGGGCTAATTTTTTGCTTCCGCAAAAAGCTCAACCATCAGCTTTTTAAAACATAACGGCCAGACATCAGATTTCTGAAGATGTAGGATGAACTGACAAAAGTTGAACTATAATGTTGTTATAGTGACGAAAGTGGGAGAAGGTAGTTAGTTTGATTTAAAATTTTAGATGAACTGACTCCCAGTACGACAGAACGTCCAAATAGTTAAGTGAAAATTAGTGGTATGATAGTTGTCGCTTCAGAATTTCGGTTTTAATTTCACAGAATATTTATAGATGTCCTTCATTGTGACAATGATGGTTATTAAACATCGCAGTAAGATTTTTGGGAGAAATGTCAGGGAATTTTTCCCAAAATAAAATATAAATTTTTCAAAAATATTATCCTCCCCTCCCGCAAATGAAGTATTAAGGTAAAAAAGAACCGATGTCTCCATATCTCCTAATTAAATATTAACGTTATTAGGTCTTCTTAGTCCTTGAGAAAAATGTATAAGTTTTTATTTATTTCCCATGTTATTCAGTTTATTGTTGATGTACTTTTTCTAACAATCTTAAAAACTCCTTTCAATTTCCTATTGAAGCATCCTTGTTAAAAGTTTCCATTTTCAGGTTCGATGATGTGTATCTAGGAATGTGTGCAGCACGAGCCAACATCATTCCCATTCACAACAAACATTTTATCATGTTTCCGAAAGAAAGACATGGGAACTACAAAAATGTCATCGGCTGTCATGGTTTTGGCAAACCGTTTGAGATGCGCGAAATGTGGAGACGAATCGAAGGAACATCTAAAACAAGATAGATTGAACCGGATTGAACCAGAAGCTTTTTTATAAATTAAAACTCCGTTATAATGGACTCCTCCTTAGTGAATGTAGAGTCCTGAGTAGTAACTTTCTGGTGTAGTGGACAACTTTTCTTTAGACTGACATGAATAGCCATCAGTTTCTAAAAAACTGATGGCTATTCATGGCCGACTAAATAAAATTCGTCCACTATTCAGAATAGTTTTCCTACTCATGACTCTACTTTCACCTAAGAGGAGTTATACTGTATTTATAAAGAGGATATTTTACCATTAAACGCAATAAGAATAGATCTTTACAGAAGAAAATACCTTTCATTAACTTATTTTAGAGGAAGCTAAATTAATGTTATAATATGTTTCCTTTCTAAAGTTGTTCATTATCACTTTATTATAACAAAAATATGTTCCTATAATTGCGTGACCGGACAATTGCCACCCGCGGACAATTGCCACCCACGGACAATTGCCACCCTCGGACAATTGCCACCCGGACAATTGCCACCCCCGGACAATTGCCACCCCCGGACAATTGCCACCCAAATATTTATTATCAGGCCTCTTAACTTTAAAAATGGTGATAAAATATGTATAATATTTTTGTACGATTAATTATTAATTGTATACATTATAAGATAAAAAATTTCATTCCACATTTACTATTTTTTTATAAAATTAATTATTCCCCATAGTTGATTTAATAAATTATATGTTGTTATTATACGAATTATTTCCATTATTCAATTGATCATGTCCTCAGTTAATTGAAAATATCTTCCTTTATCAATACTATCATTAATAACAAATATCCATATTCCAGGATATCTATGAGTTGAGATGCTCATTGGCATGTAAGCAGTCATCCCGTACAGACTATATATGTGATAAGTTAGTGCAGTTTCAAATAAACTAATAATCTGTGAAAAAGTTAATTGGCTTAAAATTATAGATGCGTGGTGTTTAAGAAAATCTATTAGTGTTGTAAATTCAATATATATAATTGGGTGAGTGTAAAAGAAATGATCCAGGAGATGTAATTTAATAGAAAATAATATTTCAAAGACGTAATGCATTTGCAGTCAAGAGAGAGATGTATCCCTAAAGATTTTCCACTAATTTCACATTTCTAAAAATAAATTTTATAATTATTATGCTTGTAGATATTTTAAAATTGGTCTGAGTGCACGATGACAAATTTGTAAAATTTGAAAATAATATGAAATTAGAAAACTGTGATATGTGAAATTAACATCAAAATATAAGATTTAAAAAGCACATTCAGAAATCAAATAATAATATTTTTTATCTTAAAATGTATATAATTAATAATTAATCGTACAACAATAATATACATATTTTATCACCATTTTTAAAGTTAAGAGGCCTGATATTATTTACTTGGGTGGCAATTGTCCGGGGGTGGCAATTGTCCGGGTGGCAATTGTCCGGGGGTGGCAATTATCCGCGGGTGGCAATTGTCCGCGGGTGGCAATTGTCCTAGCACCCTATAATTGTTGGTAAAAATGTATTTTCGAAATTTTATAATCTATTACAATGTACTTTGATAATTTTATTTGACTGAATTGTTTTCGTTGTCGGTAGTAATTGTTTTATAGTTTGGTTAATAAATATGTATTATCTATCAAGAGTGTTAATAAAATTCTCCGAGAAAAAATGTAAACAGAATGTAGGTGAGTTTGGTTCAATATTTGAGTATACAGATGAACTAATTGGTGATCGCACTCATAAAATCAATTTTGGTCAATAAATTTAAAATCAATAATAATTTAATTGAAATAATACTAAGACTAATTTCAAATAATTCACACGATTGGTTCAAAAAACATATTATTGCCGTGAACATATATTTACGGTTAAAACTACCTAGAATAGTATTATATAATATCCTATTTTTAACTATATCAATAAATAATTCTAATACACAAATTATATATCATTGAATCAATTCAAAAGATCATGCTATATTTACTACCATTTCTTACTTTATTGCATGTTGTATGTGGCGGTATATCAATTATCTTAAGGTTACATATTGTTATATAAAAATTGAATGGGAAGAAATGAAGATAGGACTCGAACTCTTGATCAGTTCTCTCCTGTTGTCTTGAAGTGTGCGACGTTACCTCTGAGCCATCCTGTACATAGTGTGCAAGATAAAAGTAGGATTGGGATAACCTCATTCAATGTGATAACTCGCGTGCTTCTTAAGGTTAACTTAATATTCTACTGACCTTTTATGATTGTATATTTTGTCTTCAAATATGAATGATAAAAACATGTATAAAGCTATATATAAAAGTAATATATAAAAGTTTTCTGTTTACATTTGTAGATGCCTACCCATTTGCTTTCTAGTGTTTACCAACTATCATGTTACCTACTACTGTTAATCAATACCTATCTAGTACCTAGTGGTGTTAAATAGTACGTACCTAGTTACCTGCTAGTGTTCATCAAAACCTACTTAGTAATCTATAATTACTCATCCATGGCTTCCTAGTTACCTAATTCCAATTGTTAATCAATACCTTCCTAGTAATCTACTATTTATCAATACCTCCCTTTTTAAATATGTTCAGTAGGTTATAACTACTAGTATCTAGTAGTAAGCATACATAGAGTATGATAATATAATAAGCGTACATAGAGTATGATAATACAATAAGAGTATATAGAGTATGATAGTATAATAAGCGTACATATAGTATGATAGTACAATAAGCGTGCATATAGTATGATAGTACAAATACCGTAGTAGAGTATGATAGAACTATAAGCGTAAATGGATCGCAGCCAAAAGACAAAAGTCTATTTAGAACTGTAGTGATTAGAGTGTTAACACAATCAATCCAAGACAAAAACACTGTCACAGCTGCTGCGGCCACAGCCCCATACCTTTCCCTCAATGCCCAAGATAATCCTACCTAGAGGTTAGTTCTGATGTCTCCAATAGATGGCAGGTCATTGTGTAAAATATATAATTATATGTTTACTCTAGATAGATGATAAATGTAAACAGTTTACTTTTCCGGAGTATCCAAACAATGCTCACATATTTAAAACTTCTGCTCTTCATTACAGTGAAAGGGAGAACAGAGTGAAGAAAGGTAGGTGGAGAAACTAGTCGTAACGAGGTAGTAGTTTTCGGGGAAATTGTGTAACCATTTAGGGACAGTGTTATTGCGATATTGAGGCAATGTTGTAACAATATTGAAGCAATGTTGCAAGAATTTTGAAGCAATGTTGTAACAATATTAGGGCAATGTTTCAGGAATATCATTCCATTTATGTAACAATATTGAGTCAATGCTGTAGGGATATTGAAACAATGCTGTAAAATGTTGAGGTAATATAGCAAAAATATTGTCCCAATAATGTTACAATATTAAGGCAACGATGAAACCAAGAATCGTTGTATGGGAAGAAACTTTGATATATTTTTCGTGAGAATATATATAGTATTGTTTTCAAAATGAAATTTGAAACTTCTTCCGATTTTATAAATTGAAGATACTCTTAATTGGAAAAATAATGAGACAATCTGCCACACAATCTTAGTTCGCTTGCCATAATTATTCACCAACAATGACTCATCTATTTTCTATACTTTTCATTACATTTTATTTAATAAATGTACATTCATTCAAATTAATATATTCAAAAATAATAAAATTCCCTATTAAAAATAAACGGAAACTTTATTAATTATTAAAAAAGTTAAATCGATTTAAAGAATAAAGATATCGAATTGAAAAGATTATTATTTTCTGGTGAATTTATTTAGATTTAAATTTATTAATTTGATTGAATATACATTTATTCCATAAAATGTAATGAAAAGTAAAGAAAATAGACGAGTCATTCCTGATGAATAATTATGGCAAGCGAACTAAGATTGTGTGCGAAATTATTTGATAATTTTTCTAGTTTGAGAACCATCAATTTTAAAAAATAGGAAGAGAGTTTCAAATTTCATTTTGAAAACAATGCTAATAATGATTGAAAATATTCTCACGAAAAAAAATCAAATTTTCTTCCCATAAAATGATTCTTGGTTTCAACATTGCCTCAATATTGTTACAATATTGGGAAATATTTTCGCAACATTACTTCACTAATATTACAGCATTGCTTCATTATTACCTTCGCATTTTGCGGAAGGTTATTGTAAGAGATTTTCTTGACTCGATTATTTCGACTTCATTTCGTACCTGAGTTTCAGGAATTTAATAGCATACGAATCACTCAAAATTTAATTTCATATAGAAACATTGTTGCATATTTTGTCATCTATGAATGTATTGGATTTAGAACAAATAATATTAAGAATGTGCTAGATTAAAAAATTATAGAGAGCAAGATAAGTTTTAAACTAAGATAAACGAAAATGTAGCTGATGGCTAAATCTAAACATTCAATTTAAACTTTGAACAATTCAAAAATACAATCTTAACTGTAACCTATTATAATAAAAAATTTATGGAACTGGTAGTAAACTATTAGGAGTAATTTGAACCAAATTTTTTAAAGCGTGGTAATCAACAGGAAATTAGTAGCAACCTAGACACAACAATACTAGACGGAGAAATAATTTCTACAAAATAAATTTAACTGAGGCATAGCTATTAACTCCTGTTCCAAAAATTCAGGAGTTCTATAAAGTAGTTTTTATACTTTTAAAGACTAATAAGGAATAAACAAATCACATTTAGTGCAACTGCGGTAACAGTTATATTTTAGACGGCATTAATTAATTAATTGATTTATCATCTTGTTATTCGCTAACTGAAAAAGGATTCGATCAAATCGCCTGAAATTTTGTGGGGTGATTGTTAATTTTCAAGTAACCTTCTGATAGAATTTTGGGAGTGATCTGGTCAAAGGTCAAGGTCAAGGTCATTTATAATTCAACAACTCAAAAAGTGCTTAACCATATTGCCTGGAACTTGGTGAAACGACTGGTCAATATCCAGGAACCATATACATAGTAGAATTTTAGGATCAATTCGGTCAAAGGTCGAGGTCATTTATGACTCACAAGCTCAAAAAGTGTTCAACCATATTGCATGAATCTTGGAAGACGATTAGTCATTATACAGTTTATTAGTTTTTGGGAGCGAACGAGTCAAAGATTGAGGTCAATGTCATTTATAAGCAGCGGCAAAGGTGTGCGCTCTACCGAAAGGACGTAATCTAGTTGTTACAGCATCAATTCAATATTATTACATTAGCAACACATCTCCAATATTGTTTCAGAATTAATGCAATATTCTTGCAACATTGCCCCAAAAGTTAGGCAATGTTGCAACAATATCGAGGCAACATTGCCTCGATATTGTTGCAGAATTTTCTCAGTATTTTTACACCATTAATTCAATATCATTGCAACAATGCCTTACTATTGTTGAAACATGGCTTCAATATCAGTTGCAAAATTGCCTCAATATTGTTGCAACATTGCCTCACTATCTTTAAAACATATCTTGAAAATAAAGCCTCAAATTGAAACTTTTTCAATTAGAAAACGAATTATATTTATAAATGGTAATATAAGATTCACATGATCAGACCGAACACATTTGACAATAATTATGACTCAAAATCAGTTTGAAATATATTTCTACAAAAATAACAGAAATACGCGCCTTATAATGCTCTAACAAAAGTCGAAAACAATTTCAAAATTTAACAAAAATTAAAAGTTACAAGCAAAAATTGTTTATGTGACTGATCTCAAATTAAATGGGTTGGACCATTTATCTACACACCACTTAGAGGGTAGCTCAGTAAATAAAAAGCGTCCGTTTCGAAAGAATGAGCCGTTCCTTCCACAATTGTGACTTTATAATTTATATCATTTCAGAATATGACAACTCCTTGTAATTTTCAAAAATAAACGCTCTTTCATCTCTAATCTGATCAATTACAAATTTTTCAAATTCAAATTAAAAAACAAAATTCAAAATAATAAATATCTAGTTCAAACCAAATAAATCATATTTTGATTAATAACATTTCTCTATTAAAAATAAATCTTAATAAATATAAAATAATTGATATTCAAATAAAGGTAAATCAACTTAAAAATAAAACATTTAATTACAATGAATGACACCAATTTCTGGGTTTATTTTAATTTTGTAGTGAGGTCATTTGGTAAAGGTGCACCTAATCACAGACTGGGAGTGTCGTAGCATGACAGTATGAACCACAAAAAAGAAAACCCGAAATCAACTGCTTATAACATTGGGAATAAATCGAGATATGTTAATTCTATTTTAGAATTAGGTTCAGAAAAGGTTTTTTGCAACTGACGTTAAATTGGTAAAAAAAATTCTCCCAGTGACATGTTGAAATACAGGAGTAAAAAGGTAATTTGCACAAACAGTGACAGACTCTTTTCTCTGATAGTACATCATCACAGTCACTATTTCTCTGATAGTACATCATAACAGTGACTCTTTTCTCTGATAGTACATTATCACAGTGACTTTTGTCTGATAGTACATCATCACAATGACTCTTTTCTCTCGTGGCCGGGAAATTCCACCGCGGAAAGTTCCACCAGGAAGATTCCACCGCGGAAGATTCCACCGGCGTTAAATGCCAGATGTGGAAAATTCCACCGTGGAAGATTCCACCATTTTGAAAAGATATACAAATGAACAGTATAGATAAAGAGTTCATTTTAAAATGTATTTCTAAGTCTAGGTAATTGATAATTATAAAATTATGAATGAACAAATCTTCTTTTTAAATATAAAACAATTGATAATCCGGCCATCATGAAGGCATTAAATATTTAACTGGTTAATCGTGACAGACTATGACGCTGGTACTTGAACATCAACCTGTGGCAACACTGCTAAATTTAGCTTCTTGAATCTACTATCAACAGAAACACTAAGTTCAGATTTTGATGTTTGATACAAAATATTTTTTTTAGGTTTCATTATTGAAAAGGTTAATATTAATCAGTAATATGAGAAGCATGTTTTTAGTGTTTATTTCAATTTAAATCAGAGACCTGCTGAACCGAATTCATATTAAGATGTTGCATATCAAAAGAAACTCTATACGTGTTATGATTTATATATCTTATGTGAGTTTTGAAGTTATGATTTTTATTCGTGTGTCCAAGGTTTCAGATCGAAGCTAGTTAATGTAGGCCTACCGAAATGTTCATGCCCAATCCTATGTCCAAAATTTAGTTGAAACGCATTATATTTAAACTTTATTTTGTAATAGTTTCAATAGAGATTATTATACAGTTTAAGAAAGTTTCATCTTGGTAATTTTCTGCTTATATTAAAATATGTCGATTATAATAAACATTTTATTTCAGTACGTTTAAAATTTATTTTTCAATTTCACCTTTTATCGTCGCTGATTTAAATTGAAATATATTGTCACGTCAAGTGATGTAAAACAGAATTTCTTTAACCCCTTGTTAGGTTGTCCCCGATAAATTTTAGTTTCATAGTTTTTAGCAGGTAGCACATTTACTTTACAAATTTATTTTCACTTTAGCCGTACTAACTTTTAAAGTAAAATCTAGTTGGTTTAAGTTTAATAGTTTTTACGGCTGTGAATTCTCACTTGATAAATTAGTTATTTGTTTATCTATTCTTGAATTTTCTCCCTTATTCTTCAGATTCCATTTAGTTCATTCAATAATGTGTACGTACCCAACTAGATCGCCTTATGCGTAATTCAGTGTTAATCAATTAGTAAGTTGATGGTATTTACTACCCTCTTCCCAAAACCAAGTGAGTTACTTATATAGGCATATTTTTGTATTCATATATTTATGAACCTTTAGTTAGCCTTGGTAAATTTCTTTCATTGTTTATACTCTGTTATCGACCATAGCATATTTCCATTTTAATCTCTATTTTCAAAGTATCTAGTTCACATCCTCGAAAGTTTAGATAATTAAAATATTTAGCTGATTGAAATGTTTAGATAATTAAAATGTTTAGTTTATTTAAAGGTTAGTTTATTTAAAGGTTAGTTTATTTAAAGGTTAGTTTATTTAAAGGTTAGTTTATTTAAAGGTTAGTTTATTTAAAGGTTAGTTTATTTAAAGGTTAGTTTATTTAAAGGTTAGTTTATTTAAAGGTTAGTTTATTTTATTATATTTATATTTTACATCATCACAGTGACTCTTTTCTCTGATAGTACATCATCACAGTGACTCTTTTCTCTGATAGTACATCATCACAGTGACTCTTTTCTCTGATAGTACATCATCACAGTGACTCTTTTCTCTGATAGTACATCATCACAGTGACTCTTTTCTCTGATAGTACATCATCACAGTGACTCTTTTCTCTGATAGTACATCATCACAGTGACTCTTTTCTCTGATAGTACATCATCACAGTGACTCTTTTCTCTGATAGTACATCATCACAGTGACTCTTTTCTCTGATAGTACATCATCACAGTGACTCTTTCCTCTGATAGTACATCATCACAGTGACTCTTTTCTCTGATTGTACATCATCACAGTGACTCTTTTCTCTGATTGTACATCATCACAGTGACTCTTTTCTCTGATAGTACATCATCACAGTGACTCTTTTCTCTGATTGTACATCATCACAGTGACTCTTTTCTCTGATAGTACATCATCACAGTGACTCTTTTCTCTGATAGTACATCATCACAGTGACTCTTTTTTCTGATAGTACATCATCACAGTGACTCTTTCCTCTGATAGTACATCATCACAGTGACTCTTTCCTCTGATAGTACATCATCACAGTGACTCTTTTCTCTGATAGTACATCATCACAGTGACTCTTTTCTCTGATTGTACATCATCACAGTGACTCTTTTCTCTGATAGTACATCATCACAGTGACTCTTTTCTCTGATAGTACTTCATAACAGTTATTCTTTTCTATGATAGTACTTCATCACAGTGACTCTTTTTTCTGATAGTACATCATCACAGTGACTCTTTTTTCTGATAGTACATCATCACAGTGACTCTTTTCTCTGATAGTACTTCATAACAGTTATTCTTTTCTATGATAGTACTTCATCACAGTGACTCTTTTTTCTGATAGTACATCATCACAGTGACTCTTTCCTCTGATAGTACATCATCACAGTGACTCTTTTTTCTGATAGTACATCATCACAGTGACTCTTTTCTCTGATAGTACATCATCACAGTGACTCTTTTCTCTGATAGTAATTCATAACAGTTATTCTTTTATAAGCAAATAATAATATTTTTGGACAGCCAGTCGCGGCTTTTGTTATAGTATTTTTTTTTTATTGAGAAAATATATCAATCCATGCTGAAAAATGAATTCATTCGATAAGGAAATACAACACTGCAGGGTATAACGTAATATTCATTAATCAATCAATAAATAAAATTTATAAAAAGACAGTAATTTAAGTTACAGTAATGTAAATACTATTGAAAACTCGTTATTTTTAGAGTAAGGTACACTCTAGTTAATCAATTAAGAAATAAATTTGAAGTTGTGAGATTTACTAATTATACCACATGGAAATCATTTGATTAATTACGAGAAGCAAATTACTTTATAGTAAAATAGTAAAAATAGTAGAAATATATCCTGTGCACAAATTTTTACTTTTTAAGGTGTACAGAATATATTTTTATGTACATTGTAAAATATTTCTATGCTTGGAAGCTCTCAAAAAAAGCTCGGGAATCTTCCATAAATATGCGGGATTATTGTAATCGTGCGGCGATGTGGCAAAACGGGTAGGGCAAAGGCGTAAAAAGCTCGGGAATGTTTGCTACTAGGCATATATTGGAATACTTAAATAATATTCAAAGAAAAATAATATTTAAACAAATCTTCTTTATTAAACACTCATTAAACCAAACTTCAGTAAACATATAGATTTTATCATTACTGTTTTTGACTTGTTTTCAAAGTTACATAAATTTTAAAAACATGTTCAGTTACGTTTATAGTCTCTTGTTCTTAATTTCTTATTAACTTTAGCAATATAGTCTTTGGTTCCGAAGCAAACGTTAAACCCTGTGTACTGATTTGTGAATACTAGATAATTAGATATATTCACAAAAATTTAATTTTGAATTGAACAATGAATTGAGTGAATCTTAAATCAACTTATATGTATGTTAAATAGTTATTACATTTACATTTTTATTCTCCATATCATTAACACAACCCATTCATTTTAACAATTTTCATTTATATGTAAAAAGTATTATTAATTAATGTGCAATCCAATTCGATCGAGTGAAATTGTCAAAGAATTAGGTAAGTAATAGCAGTAATTACAAATTATAAATAATTCACGAACATCGATCAAAGTTGTTTTATTGTGAGTACAAGTGAATATTAAGCTTCCCTACAAACAATTCCATATGTATACCATGTGGCACACATTTAAATCATGTGTATTCCATGCATATATTTGGAAATGGATACCATATTTATTACAGGTTGTTTTCCGTGGTAATATGGTAAATTATATGTGGTTACCATATGTTATAAGTATGGTATTTAACATGTTGTTATGAATGTGGTTTTTTTTATGATTTGGTTTTAAAATGGCATAACCACATGTTAATTATGTGTTTTTATGATGGTTAGATTGGTTCGATGTGGATAACACATGTTTATATTCCCTTTCCACATTAAAACCATTAAACCACATGGTAAATATGTGTATGCAATAGGGAATGGTTTTCAGGGTTGAAGACTTGTTCAATTCTTAAATTATAAACACAAAAAGAAATAGTTAAACACTGAACCAGTTATGAACTGATAATGTAAAGGCGCGTTGAGTAAACAATGAAATTGTATTCTGTCCCTAATACAATAATTTTTATTCCTTTTTTTTTCTTCTCTTAGTATTTTCTAAGAAAGGTTATATTTTCAATTTCTATATTGTAATTGATTAATTTCTGTAATATTCATCTAATTAAATATTTTACATATTTTTCTAAGCAATTTGTGTACATTTAACTAATATTTTTATTTCGTAAAAATGAATATCATTTTAACTCCTTAACGAAAGGCGAACGGCTTTTTTTTATAAATTAAATGTCATTATTGACTAAACTGATTAAATTGCCAATAAGTAACTGGCAGTTTTCCGCCTGGCAGTGTTACGTGTACAAAAAAAATTGAACAATATTATATTGCTATAATACCAATATATAAATTAATATGAACAAAACTTTTTAGTAACCTTAACAATTTTCCCTTACAAAAATTGTACAGTTAACTTAAAGAAATATTTTGTTGTAGTGAAGAAACTTTTGAACAATATTTCATTGCTGATTTAACTCAATTGATGGTTAAAATAATAAAATTATCCCATTATCATAACCAAATGTTATCGACAAAATGATTTTGTAAATTTAATAAAACCGTTCTCTGCGTGTACGTAAAAATAATATCAAATTAAATTTGAAATTTTATTCTTTTGAATGTAACTTATTCCAGTTCTCTAGCATTAATAGTTTAATAGGTTATCCTGGTAATCTGAATGAAGTGGAGAGAACATTGATAATCTGAATGAAGTGAAGCGAATATTGATAATCTGAATGAAGTAGAGAGAAAATTGATAATCTGAATGAAGTGGAGTGAACATTGATAATCTGAATGAAGTGTAGAGAACATCGATAATCTGAATGAAGTGGAGAGAACATTGATAATCTGAATGAAGTGAAGCGAATATTGATAATCTGTATGAAGTAGAGAGAAAATTGATAATCTGAATGAAGTGGAGTGAACATTGATAATCTGAATGAAGTGGAGAGAACATTGATAATCTGAAAGAAGTGGAGAGAACATTGATAATCTGAATGAAGTGGAGAGAACATTGATAATCTGAATGAAGTAGAGAGAACATTGATAATCTGAATGAAGTGGAGAGATCATTGATAATCTGAATGAAGTAGAGAGAATGTTGATAATCTGAATGAAGTAGAGACGTTGATAATCTGAATGAAGTAGAGAGAACATCGATAATTTGAATGAAGTAGAGATAACATCGATAATCTGAATGAAGTGGAGAGAACATTGATAATCTGAATGAAGTAGAGAGAACATTGATAATCTGAATGAAGTAGAGAGAACATTGATAATCTGAATGAAGTGGAGAGAACGTTGATGATCTGAATGAAGCAATGAGAACATTGATAATCTGAATGAAGTAGAGAGAACATTGATAATCTGAATGAAGTGGAGAGAACGTTGATAATCTGAATGAAGCAATGAGAACATTGATAATCTGAATGAAGTGGAGAGAACATTGATAATCTGAATGAAGTAGAGAGAACATTGATAATCTGAATGAAGTGTAGAGAACATCGATAATCTGAATGAAGTGGAGAGAACATTGATAATCTGAATGAAGTGAAGCGAATATTGATAATCTGTATGAAGTAGAGAGAAAATTGATAATCTGAATGAAGTGGAGTGAACATTGATAATCTGAATGAAGTGGAGAGAACATTGATAATCTGAAAGAAGTGGAGAGAACATTGATAATCTGAATGAAGTGGAGAGAACATTGATAATCTGAATGAAGTAGAGAGAACATTGATAATCTGAATGAAGTGGAGAGAACATTGATAATCTGAATGAAGTAGAGAACATTGATAATCTGAATGAAGAAGAGAGAACATTGATAATATGAATGAAGAAGAGAGAACATTGATAATATGAATGAAGTAGAGAGAACATCGATAATTTGAATGAAGTAGAGATAACATCGATAATCTGAAAGAAGTGGAGAGAACATTGATAATCTGAATGAAGTAGAGAGAACATTGATAATCTGAATGAAGTAGAGAGAACATTGATAATCTGAATGAAGTGGAGAGAACGTTGATGATCTGAATGAAGCAATGAGAACATTGATAATCTGAATGAAGTAGAGAGAACATTGATAATCTGAATGAAGTGGAGAGAACGTTGATAATCTGAATGAAGCAATGAGAACATTGATAATCTGAATGAAGTGGAGAGAACATTGATAATCTGAATGAAGTAGAGAGAACATTGATAATCTGAATGAAGTGGAGAAAATATTGATAATCTGAATGAAGTAGAGAGAACATCGATAATCTGAATGATGTAGAGAGAACGTTGATAATCTGAATGAAGCAATGAGAACATTGATAATCTGAATGAAGTAGAGAGAACGTTGATAATCTGAATGAAGAAGAGAGAACGTTGATAATCTGAATGAAGGAGAGAGAATGTTGATAATCTTAATGAAGTAGAGAGAACATCGATAATTTGAATGAAGTAGAGAGAACA
Organism: Caprella mutica; assembly: GCA_947561585.1. Taxonomy (NCBI): domain Eukaryota; kingdom Metazoa; phylum Arthropoda; class Malacostraca; order Amphipoda; family Caprellidae; genus Caprella; species Caprella mutica. The sequence goes on along the minus strand of CANNZV010000926.1, from coordinate 257,078 downwards.
TCGATAATTTGAATGAAGTAGGGAGAACATCGATAATTTGGATGAAGTAGAGAGAACAGCGATAATTTGAATGAAGTAGAGAGAACATTGATAATTTGAATGAAGTAGGGAGAACATTTATAATCTTAATGAAGTAGAGAGAACATTGATAATTTGAATGAAGTAGAGATAACATCGATAATTTGAATGAAGTTGATCGAGAACATCGATAATTTGAATGAAATAGAGAGAACATTGATAATCTGAATGAAGTGGAAAGAACATTGATAATCTGAATGAAGTAGAGAAAACGTTGATAGTCTGAATGAAGTAGAGAGAACGTTGATAATCTGAATGAAGTAGAGACGTTGATAATCTGAATGAAGTAGAGAGAACATCGATAATTTGAATGAAGTAGAGATAACATCGATAATTTGAATGAAGTAGAGAGAACATTGATAATCTGAATGAAGTAGAGAGAACAGCGATAATTCGAATGAAGTAGAGAGAACAGCGATAATTCGAATGAAGTAGGGAGAACATTGATAATATGAATGAAGTAGAGAGAACATCGATAATCTGAATGATGTAGAGAGAACATCGATAATTTGAATGAAGTAGAGAGAATGTTGATAATCTGAATGAAGTAGAGAGAACATTGATAATCTGAATGAAGCAGTGAGAACATTGATAATCTGAATGAAGTAGAGAGAACGTTGATAATCTGAATGAAGTAGAGAAAACATTGATAATCTGAATGAAGCAGTGAGAACATTGATAATCTGAATGAAGTAGAGAGAACATTGATAATCTGAATGAAGAAGAGAGAACATTGATAATCTGAATGAAGAAGAGAGAACATTGATAATATGAATGAAGTAGAGAGAACATCGATAATCTGAATGAAGTAGAGAGAATGTTGATAATCTGAATGAAGTAGAGACGTTGATAATCTGAATGAAGTAGAGAGAACATCGATAATTTGAATGAAGTAGAGATAACATCGATAATCTGAATGAAGTGGAGAGAACATTGATAATCTGAATGAAGTAGAGAGAACATTGATAATCTGAATGAAGTGGAGAGAACGTTGATGATCTGAATGAAGCAATGAGAACATTGATAATCTGAATGAAGTAGAGAGAATATTGATAATCTGAATGAAGTGGAGAGAACGTTGATAATCTGAATGAAGCAATGAGAACATTGATAATCTGAATGAAGTGGAGAGAACATTGATAATCTGAATGAAGTAGAGAGAACATTGATAATCTGAATGAAGTGGAGAAAATATTGATAATCTGAATGAAGTAGAGAGAACATCGATAATCTGAATGATGTAGAGAGAACGTTGATAATCTGAATGAAGCAATGAGAACATTGATAATCTGAATGAATTAGAGAGAACGTTGATAATATGAATGAAGTAGAGAGAACGTTGATAATCTGAATGAAGAAGAGAGAACGTTGATAATCTGAATGAAGAAGAGAGAATGTTGATAATCTGAATGAAGTGGAGAGAACATCGATAATTTGGATGAAGTAGAGATAACATTGATAATCTTAATGAAGTAGAGAGAACATCGATAATTTGAATGAAGTAGAGAGAACATCGATAATTTGAATGAATTAGGGAGAACATCGATAATTTGGATGAAGTAGAGAGAACAGCGATAATTTGAATGAAGTAGAGAGAACATTGATAATTTGAATGAAGTAGGGAGAACATTTATAATCTTAATGAAGTAGAGAGAACATTGATAATTTGAATGAAGTAGAGATAACATCGATAATTTGAATGAAGTAGAGAGAACGTCGATAATTTGAATGAAGTAGAGAGAACATCGATAATCTGAATGAAGTGGAAAGAACATTGATAATCTGAATGAAGTAGAGAGAACGTTGATAGTCTGAATGAAGTAGAGAGAACGTTGATAATCTGAATGAAGTAGAGACGTTGATAATCTGAATGAAGTAGAGAGAACATCGATAATTTGAATGAAGTAGAGATAACATCGATAATTTGAATGAAGTAGAGAGAACATTGATAATCTGAATGAAGTAGAGAGAACAGCGATAATTCGAATGAAGTAGAGAGAACATCGATAATTTGAATGAAGTAGGGAGAACATTGATAATATGAATGAAGTAGAGAGAACATCGATAATCTGAATGATGTAGAGAGAACATTGATAATCTGAATGAAGTAGAGAGAACGTTGATAATCTGAATGAAGTAGAGAAAACATTGATGATCTGAATGAAGTAGAGAGAACGTTGATAATCTGATTGAAGCAGTGAGAACATTGGTAGTATAAATGGGTGACCGGTCCATTCGCCGAAAACACATTTGCCGAACGACACATTCGCCGAAATTTTTGATTATTTAAAAAGGTAAACAAATCTATCTCATAAGTCTACATGAAATTACATATACAGTAAATGAACTTACATATAAGTGTGAAAATTACTTCACAATATTCTACATAATTATTGGTTAAACTTTATAGTATTTACGTTAACTTAATTAATTTACCAATAACTAATTTTATTGCTGCATTATTTGTTACAGTTTTATTAATTCTATGTTAATCCTATTCTCTGTGTACAATTATCAGTTAAAAATGAAAAAGATTATTTTTTGTTTTAGTCCTTCTATATACATCGTAGAATCAGTCTACTACTGTGAGTCACTCGTGAAACTTTCAATATACAGGGTGACACACAAAAAAGTCTACCAACTTTAAATTCGTATATTTTAACAACTATTGAAGGTACAGTTAAAACAGATTTATTTCTAAGTTTTAAGAATATTCATATAACTATTCCTTTTATAAAATATTGACACTATGGAGAAATGTATTTGAGTACAAAAAGGAAGTCAAAATCAAAATTGTTCAGAAACTCCTTTTAAAAAATAGAAAAGTTTATGTTAGAATAAATGAATTAAATATTTATTATTTAATAAATAATACTAAATTTATTTAGAAACTTTTATTATGGGACTAAGAACAAGCATTTATATGGCATTAAAACCAGACAATTAATTACCGTTTAATTTATAGGTAATAAAAAAAATTGAATCAATTTTGAATAATCATTTAACACAGAATATTCAATAAACTTAAATTTTTGTTGTAAAGCTTTGTCTGTTAGAAATTGTCATTTTTTCGGCGAATGTGTCGTGCGGTGAATGTGATTTTGGCGAATGTGTTTTCGGCGAATTGACCTAGTACCGAATGAATGAAGTAGAGAGAACATTAATTATTAGTTTTCTAACCATTGAAGTTTTATTTCACATCTAGGTTCATATGATTCAGATTTACTTTGTAATCAGTTAATTCAGTCGTTGTCAGGTCATTGTCACAGTTTTATCGCATGATTAAATCTTTATCTCATCTTCTACACACCATTGTTAGTTATACAGTCGTTGCAGAGTATGTTATATATCGTGTGAAGTGAGTTATGTGATGTAGATGTGCTGGTAAGTCATTCACAATGATTTTAACTAATGATTTCATCCATTTAACGACAGTTAAAAAAAAGTTGTTTGTAATTCTACGTGGAACTTAATTTCTAAAGCACTGTCTGTTAGGCACATACTGGCATATTCAAATAAACCTATTGCAGGTAGTGTATAACTTTTAAAAGGTGTGATGGTGTGTGGTGAGTGATCGGCAGTATCTATAGATACATGTATAGACGATCAGTCTAGGACATTTCGTGCACGGACATTTTGTCTATGAACAATTCTTCTACGAAATGCTTCATCTTGTAATATGTAGTGCTCATAATAGGTACTTTATATTTTCTACATTATTTTACAAAATTCCACTAATAGACAGTTGTATATATTTAATAATATTATAGTTATTACAATTGTCGTCAATGAAGAATTCCAAAGATTGTCTGTGTATAAATTATAAATAAATGAAAGCTTCTTTAGCTTTAGTTCTAATTGTCGGTTGTCCCACGATCGATTTAGGGAATTCGTCTGTTCTTTTATCTTTTTTGAGAGTTTTATCTGAATAGTCTTGGTTAGCTTCACATGTTGGTCTCAAATTTCAGTGGCAGCCCGAAGTAAATCAAATAATAATAATAATATATAACTATAGAGGCTAACCGTTTTTTATCGCCCCTCTACTTAATTTAAAAAAATGAAATTAAAGGAAAAAATGAAATTAAAAGAAATAGATATACATATAGCTATAGTGGTTGAACGTTTTCTATTGCGCCCCTATAGTTAGAAACAAGCAAGAAATAAGAAGAGACCTAGGAGCAAGAAGATACGTAAGATTATAAAGAATAAAAAGATTGTAAAGATTATAAAGATTATTAAGATTATTAAGATTATTAAGATTATTAAGATTATTAAGATTATTAAGATTATTAAGATTATTAAGATTATTAAGATTATTAAGATTATTAAGATTATTAAGATTATTAAGATTAGTAAGATTAGTAAGATTAGTAAGATTAGTAAGATTAGTAAGATTAGTAAGATTAGTGAGATTAGTAAGATTAGTAAGATTAGTAAGATTAGTAAGATTAGTGAGATTAGTGAGATTAGTGAGATTAGTGAGATTAGTGAGATTAGTGAGATTAGTGAGATTAGTGAGATTAGTGAGATTAGTGAGATTAGTGAAATTAGTGAGATTAGTGAGATTAGTGAGATTAGTGAGATTAGTGAGATTAGTGAGATTAGTGAGATTAGTGAGATTAGTGAGATTAGTGAGATTAGTGAGATTAGTGAGATTAGTGAGATTAGTGAGATTAGTGAGATTAGTGAGATTAGTGAGATTAGTGAGATTAGTGAGATTAGTGAGATTATTGAGATTATTGAGATTAAGTCGGAGTTATATAGTTAAAGTTTTTCAGCGTATTTATAATCGATTAATTACTTTAATTAGATCGATTGTTAACATTCAGACGTTAAGTAGATTTAGTGTTGCCGAAACCAAAAGATTTCTCTAAGCAAAAATCTAAATTTGAGAAATAATATAAAAGTTGAGAAAAATTAGATATTTTAATTTTTACATTGGAGATCGCCAAAATCTTTTATTCTGTCTCTTCGTATCATTCTCTTCGTATATCTTATTTATTATTCAGAATAATTTGTCCTTTGGCTAATCCGTATTTCGGTAAATCAATTTTCGACAAATACAGGATTCGGCAAACACATATTCGGAGAATTCGGTTAGGTGAATTAGTTTTTGGTGAATTTGTTTTCGGAAAACCAGACTAGAGCCAGACATATCGGAACTATCTTCAAAAAGCCTTTATTAAGCTGCCTCAAGAGACTTCAGAGATTGAGACTTGAACAACAAAGGCAGAATATGAAGTTAATTACAAAATAGGATCTTAACTTAACGAACGGATCATGTTCAATGATATTGAAAATTTTAATATGTGGAAAAATCTTTCAATTTCAAGAGCTAAACTTGAAGAAATTGAGAAACTAACACAGTAAAGGGTTATTGATCTGATGTTTCTTGTACCGTTTTTTCTACTTGTTTTCTTCTTGCTCATGGGGCTTTTGGTAAGGGGATTTATTTCACAGGGAGTTTTGTACGAGGGGTACTTTGCACGGTGTCCGGAAAACTGCCAGGCGGAAAACTGCCGAAGCGGAAAACTGCCAGGCGGAAAACTGACAGTCACTTACTGAATTTGATGACTTTAGTCAGTAATAACATTTTGATTTAGAAAAAAACGACGTTCGCTCTTAGTTAAATGGAGTTATTGAAACATTCTTTTTTTCTTAGTATACAAAACAAAAACATAGTTTTTCGTCATTAGAAAAATACATAAAATATACTAGTATATAAATATTACAGTAAAAATCAAATACATGATATAAATTAAAAAATAAAACCTTTCATAGAAAATACTAAAAGAAGAAGAATCAAAGAAATGATTGTACATATTAGGGAAAGAGTACAATTTCTTTGTTTACACAACTCATCTCTAAAATATCATTTCATAATGGGTTTAGTGTCTAATTATTTCATTTTGTTTATAATTTGATAATTGAACAAGCCTTCAAGCTTAATATTCGCTTGTACTCATTATAAAACAAATTCGATCGATTTTTGTGAAATATTTAGAATTTGCAACACAACATCTATGTCTATGATTATCAAACTGATACTACCAACCTAATTCTCTGACAATTTCACTCGATCGAATTGGATTGAGTATAAATTAATAATACTTTTACATATAAATGAAAATTGTAAAAATGAAGGTGTTGATGGTATGGAGAATAATATTGTAAATGTAATAAATATTGAACATACATATAGGTGATTTAACATACACTTAATTTATAATATACAAGATATAAATTATATATCTTATAAACATATAAAATCCTATATATGTAGATATATAAATATATACATGTTTTTAAAATGTACGTGATTTAACAAATAAGTTAAAATGGAAATTATAATTTCTTTGTGTGTACTTAATTTGATTTACTGTGTGTTTAATAAAGTAGCCTTGTTGAAATACTATTTTCCATTGAATGATAAGTAATCCAATAATCTATATACTTTAGTTATAACTGTAAAAAATGAATGTCTCCTTAATCCCTTGAAGAATGGCTAACGCTGTTTTTTATGAATTAAAATGTTCTTAGAATGTGTTTATCAAAAGTAAAAAATAAATATATTGCCAATAAGTGACTGGCAGTTTTCCGCTTGGCAGTTTTCCGCCTGGCAGTTTTCCGCTTCGGCAGTTTTCCGCCTGGCAGTTTTCCGTGTACCCTTTGCACAGTTGTTTTCAACCGCAGTTTTTTTACGTCATAGGGGGCGGGGTTTCTTTTGAATTTACTTACTATTTCGGAATGAAGAGAAAATCTAAAACATCTGGAATAACCGAGAAAAAAATTGCGGAATAATATCCAGAAGAAGCCCTAAAATCCGACAAAAAGGATGATTTGTTAAAGAGTCTGGGAATTACATATTCCAGAAAAACACAGTATCCAAGATTCGAAATTATCAAGAATCCTGGAAACTGAAGATTCGGAAAATTTAAAATCCAGAAATAAGATGAAAGTCCAGAGAAAAAACGAAAATTCGGAGAATAACTGAAAATCTGGAATAATTTCCAACCGATTTTATAAGTTCGCACACTCTCCCTTCAAGCTTTAATGAAATACATAGGGTTTTAACTCAATCTCACTCAAATGAGTACCTATTCAAGGAAACCTTCTCCCTTATATTTGAAAAAAAAAATCGAATTTTTTTTTGCACAAAATGATCTCATATAACGTACGTTAAAATATTAGAGCTGAAAACAATCTAGATGTGCTTCATAAACAGATGGACAATAGCGTAAATTATACCTGTCAGGTCTGTAAAAACACATGTCAGTACAGGTATTGAAGGTTAATTTGGATCTCGCATCAACTGATTTGTTGTCAAGATGCAGTAAAAAGAGAACAAAACACCGAAATAAGAGTCTCCACGCTGATATATGAAGCCAGAGTTATTTAAGTTATACAACTGTCTTCCGAAAAAAATATTTAATTGGCTCTCATGAAAAGTTCATTTTTTGGACTGCAAAAGGCATCAACTCTTACAGTTTTTGCGCTGGAGACATGGGGTTTGAATTGCTCACAAACTTATAAACGTTTTTTTTTTCAAATTTCACAATGTGTGAGGAGGTATTATGAGATATATGAAACAAAATCGATCTTATTGAATTTATTCAGAAAAAACTTCTTTACAATTTTTCTTTAACGAACTTGAAGAAATAGGTCTGTAACTCTCTAGACAACTAAATTCTGAACTAGATGAAACTAGCTTGAAAATTGTATGAGTTGATGCCTTCTGAAAGTATCCCCCTAATTAGTTTTTTTGACGGGTGGGGGTGAAGAGGGCAAAGTGAAAAAAAAAAAAATCATAAGAAAAATAGTCCATTTGAGTAGTTGCACTAACCGTAAAAATTTCAAATTTGTACATTAATTAATAAATAATTAATAAACGATTTTATTTTAAGGAGATGGCCCCCTTAGACATTCTGTCTCAGTCGATGTGTTTCGCGCCGTTTTCCGATTTGCACAATCTCGAGAGTGTTTTTATACCTCTTATTTTCTTCATTATGAAATCGAATACTATACATGTTGAGAGTTTCAAAATAATCTTCATTTATATACAGGGTGGCGAAAAAAAAGGAAACCCATTTTCAAATTTGTTTATTTTACAAACTGTAAAAGCTAGAGAATTTCTAAAAACACAGTTTTATTCGTTTGGTCAATTTGCATATATCTTGATGATCTGTTAAAAGTTACGACAAAAATTGAACATCCTGCAGCGAGTTAAAAAAATAGAAATAAAAAGCGCTTGCGCAAGGACGAAATATACGAAAAAAATTCATAATAGGTATAATTCATTTTATATGGATGTAAAAACTTTAAATTCTACTATTTCTTTACAAATAAGATAAAATAATAAAAAAAAAATTACCATTTCAAAATTGGTTTTTAGAAAAAAGGATATTTATAAAAATAATTTCGCCGTTAATTTTTATTTCCTATTCGAAACCCTCAAAATGTAGCTTTTAAAAGAACAAAGAGTTTTTTATGTGACAAATTTGTTCTCTATTTGACACTGGAAACTTTAAACAGGTTCAACTTCATTTTGAACAACGCTTTCTGGAAAGATTTCCACCAATTATTAAACCGTATTTACGAATGTTAATAAGTTCAAAACTGAAGAAACCGCTTTAAATTTGAACAAAAAGCAATCATGTCGCAGAAGAAAAGAATGAACACTTGAAAACAATAATCTTTTTCATGAACAGCTTATTGAGAACAAAAAAATATCAATCAGAAGGTATGGATTTGATTTCATTTAAGACACATTTCACCGAATTGTTAAACACGATTTGAGATATTATCCTTTCCAAAAGCATTGAACTCTTAGAACTGATTAACCGCACTGTCTAAATTTTGCAAAATGATTTCTACAAAAAAATGCAAATATTGTAGAGGACATCGTTATTGGTGAAGATGTATTTCCATGAATCAAAGAGTCAAATAGCAAAAGCGTTAATTGAATTAAAAATGGTAGGATTTAATTTTTACTATTACCACATGGAAATAAGTTATTCCTTTTATGAACTTTTTTGTGTGCCCTTTTTATTTACCTTCATTAATTCGCTGCAGGATGTTCAATTTTTTGCATAACTTCTAACAGATTATCAAGATAGATGCAGAAAAAGTAAATGAATAAAACTCTGTTTCTAGCTTTGATAGTTTGTAAAATAAACTAATTTGAAAATAGGTTTCCTTTTTTTTGCGCCACTCTGTATACTTATAAAACATATGAAGATTACAATGAAAAACTCAACAATGGTGAAAAGAAATTATTGACGATTGCTTTGAATTTTCAACCTATAGGGCCTTTATGTGGTTAGTTTTATCCACTAGTTGGTTGTACTGTACACCTCATGATTGTTCAATGTTCAATGACCTGGTATGGGAGTTTGGGACGATTCGAATTCATAATCAATAAAATGAAGGTATCAACGCACGCTCGGCATCGAGGAGTTAAAGGGGTTTGAAAGCGTGCAGCGCAACCTTGAGATTGCGCAAGTTTCAAATGGTGCGGAGCAGAGGCAGCGGAACTGTTGTTTATATTAGAATAGAATATTGAATATCGTGGTTATTCTTGAAATTTTCAGAATGAAAGCATCACAAAACTGGGAAGTAATGTATTTCACATTTTGTACACAGATATATAAACAGATTTTAGAAATATAAAATATATCAGAATTATTTAAATCGTCTCATACGATGTGACCCACCGGTGGTTCACATTATTTTTTTTTACAATAGAAGATCAAAGCTTTTTCTCTTCAACTATTATTTCTTTTAAAAGTGTGTATTTATATCCTAAAGAAGCATATATTGTACATGAAATATGGAAAAGTCTACTAATAAAAATTAAAATTTTCCTGTCTAAATTAAACTGAAATTATGATGGTCAAAAATTGATTTTTTCACAATTTTTTTTATGTTCTAATGTGAAAGAATATTGTGTAGAGACGATGTACGCAAAATTTCAAGATGATCGTATGCTTCGTAGGTGAACTACACGCTCACAAACGTACATGTGCGCTACTGTACTCAATGGTCAAAAATTGATTTTTTTTCATAATTTTTTCTTATGTTCTAATATGAAACAATGAAAAAAGAAATAAAGGATGATGGTGAGTACAACTTTGTATTAGTACTTATAAAACTAACTAAAGTGAAACGTATACCTAAAACTAAGGGGGGAAGGTGAGTGTCTTCTTCTGTGGACAAATTGCCCTGTCGTGAAAAGTAGCATTTTCAAAATTCAAAAGCCTATTTCTTTGGTTATAGGTAACTTAGTTATAATCTGTAAAGTGCATATTGATCAGTTATATATAAGGTACATTTGCTATTTAAGTTTTTTTTTATTTATTGCATATAGATCTTTTAAAAAAATATAATAAATGATTTTTTTTATATTTCAAAATAAAAAAAAACTGAATGCAAAAAATAAGAAAAACCCAAATAGCAATTATGTGAAAATGTCTCAGGAATTAATTTCCGAAATCGGGTTGTTTCTATCTCGTTTAGCTTGTGAGAAATAACAATTTTTACGAAGTACCCCCACGGGGGATTAGAAAGGGGGGTCGTACAATGTTTCTAAGAATTTCTGCATTGCTCATAATACAAAACGTTTTTCAAAACGTGAAGTTTCAAATTTCTATCCTTATAAAAAAAAAACATTGAGTCTCCTCAATGCTGTCGCAAGAAATGTGTTAAATATCATCTTCAGGTCCTAGAAAAAATAAGTTTATTAGATAATAGTGTAAAACTAAAGTCTAGGATCGTTATTCTGCAAACCGCATACAATTCGGTTCAGCGTATACCTAATTTTATTATTATATTTTAAAGTTTTTAATACTCTATGTGAAACAATAATTGAACGAAACACTAACTTGAGGATGAAAAAGAAGAATATATACTCTTTTTTTTTTTGATTACAAATTGTATATACAAACAAATCTATAAATTTTTTCCTGAAGTATGTAAATGTTTCTGTAGTAACTTCATCCAAAGTTATTGATTTACACGAATATTAAATTAATATATTATACCTAATACCTAGTTGACATTCAGAACAAATGATGTACATTCTTTTTTTTTTGACTTAAAATTAGAAAGTCGGAAGTAAAATAGGTATTACAGATTTCTTATTATGAAAATCTTCAAAAGCATATAAAATTAAAAATAGGCTATCAAATTTCATGAGGTTTGCGGCAAAATGATAAGAAAAAGCTTCATTGATTAACCCTAATTGGACTGACAAAATTTGAGAGGATTCTTTACACAATGATATTTTTGAAACCAGCTGCTCGAATTAAATGATTTTTTGACAGTTGATAGCTTTTATCATATTAATATACTGGGGAAAATTTTATTTACCCATGATTGATATAAATAAGGTTATTATATAGAATGAATTCGGTTTGTCGAGCTTAAACTCCTCAGTCAGTCTAGAGGGTTTAAGCAATAAATAATTTTGCTTCAGTGGACCTTAAGACATTCATTTAATTCCTCCATAAGTATTGCATTCATTTCTGTACCAAAATGTCTACATGTAGATTTGTTGCGCAAAAGTTACCAATCTAAGATTTGTATCGTTTGATCCTGAATCATGTAATGTGACACTTTTGCTAAATATCGAATGATGTCAACGAGTATTAGGATGAGTATATATGTATATATATGAGCACTCTATAAATGAATTTATCCAATGTATGGTACAACAGATAATAGATGGTAACCATTAAGTTACTAAATAGTCATTATTCATCATTTTTTTCTTTTTCTTCTTTCAATAGATTGTACTCCTGAAAAATGTATTCTTCAAAGGAAATGACCAAATTAGGAATAACTCGCACCAATCTTGATTTACTGAGAAATGATTTGGTGAAATTTAACTGCGGACCTTTGGTCTATCGAATCATAATTGACTGGGGATTCGAAAAGCCTGATGGTGTCAAAATAATAGATCATTTCAATTATCTAAAAATTGGAGAAAAAATTAGGAAGAAAAATTTCTCAAAATGGTTAAAAGACAATAAATCCAAACTTGATAAAGATTCTTTCTCTGACTTTGACATAACAGCTCTGCATGATTTTATCCATATTCTCTGCTCTAATAGAATTAGTCCTACTGGAAGCAAAGAGTATGAGAAACGAATCAAAGATTCTTACTCAGTGGAGAGTCTCCTCAAAGAAATCAAATCCTTCAGAAATGATGTGAGTCATGCGTTGGACCAAGCTGTTAAAGACTCGCACATTGATAAGATGAAAGAAACAATGAGAGAATGTATCAGAGCTGGTGGCATACTGTACGGTAAAAATCAAACTGAAATTGATGAAAAGCAAATACTCTTAGATAATGAGTTTAACAAAGTTCTTCATGACACAACACACTTCTATGAAAACAGAGTGAAGTATATCGCTGAAATCATTGCCAAAGAAGTCCCATCAAACATGTTAGAGAGATATTCACCAAAGTTCTCTGTTCATCTGCCAGGTAGTTCTAAAAAAGTAGATACTTCTAAGATCTTCCAGCGCTCTTACTTATCAATAAGTAGTGAAGGTAGAATAGATAAACACAACAAAGTTCTTTTTCCCTGTACTGAAATATGTAACAACAAACATGAAAAGTTTGTTATTATAAATGGAGCTCCGGGTTCAGGGAAAACAACTTTGATGCGGGAAATGTGTAAGGATATTTTACAGACATCTGTTTATGGTAGTTCACCGAGGTATGAAAAAATAGAGAAATACAAGATTCCTATTTACCTTGAATGCAGATATGAGAAACAGACAAATCTTGCGGCTTTTCTTAGAGAATGTCTTAAAGATTTCCTTTCACCTGAGTGTGATATCTACGAAGCATTTAAAATTGTGGAAGGATTAATTTTCCTTATTGACGGCTACGACGAAGTTACCAACACTAGTCGAAATCTTGTCGACAGTATCATTGATTTCTGCAAGAGCAACAACGCTAGTTGCATTATTTCTTCCCGAGTTGATGCAGGTAATAATTTTGTCAAGGAGCTGCAAGAAAGGAATTTGAACTTCATAGAAATGTTCATCGAACCCATCAGCGAACGAATCGACCAAGTGAACTTCTTGAAAAATTATGCTGGTAAGATGGATGATTCTATTGACACTGATAAGCTGATAAATAGCTTTGAGAATCTAACTGAAGCTGCTAAAGAAGTTTTTTCTTCTCCCATTCTCTTGGTACTATTCATATCCTTGTTCAAGCATGATCCAGTGTCATTGTCTCAAATGAAGAATGAACATAGTGCTTTTGAAGCAGTTCGAACTAATTTTCTGTTTGAAATTGCGAGAAAGTTTAGAGATGCTCCTGATCCAAAAGGAATTGCTGAAATAGTTGTTAATAAACTTAGTTACTACTGTTTTAAATTTTTTAAGGCAAAGAAATACTTCCTGAAAGGAAGCGATTACTCCAACCTGGTGGCTAATTGCAAGAAAATAGAAGGAATGCCTGATGGTGTAGATATTCACAGTTTACTATCTTGCATCCTAACGCCAGAACAGTCAGTCAAGTTCACCCTTTATAAGTCGTACCAGTTCATGCACAGAACTATACAGGAGTTTTTTGCAGCCAAATACGTCAGCAAAAACATCAAGAAGCTTCAAAATGACAGTTCACTGAGTCAGGGTTCAAGTTCATATTCCGACAGGAAAAAACCTAGGGAGAAGAAGGGTGAAATAATTCAACGGCAGGATGAACAACTACCAAAGCTTTTTCAAGTGTTGGGACTTGATGAATCGAAGTTCGATATTAAAGAGGAGGTGGAAAGGTGAGGTATTGTTCATAAATACCCAGATGAAATATTTTAAAACTTTCATTGCATTCGATTGCTTATTATTGTATAACTACAAATTAGTTAATATATATAAGGATTCGTCGTCTGTTGCAAGCAAATAAATTGTAAAATTATTTAAAAGTCAATAAATGATATGTTTTCTTTACAAAATTTTCGAAAAAAGCTAAACATATCCCAAAGGCAATAGACAGGTAACTGAAGTTTATTATACGTAAATAACTATAATACCATTCAATTATAAGTGAAAATATTTATAAAATAGTGAATAAACTTCATATCAGTGAGAGTTATATTTAACGTTCGGAATAATAATAGAAAACAGTACATCATAGTTTTAAAATATGAATAAGTAGATTTTGAAGGACATTCAATGATGTGAATCAGTGATCAAATGATCTAGGCAGGACCTAGTTAGTTTATATTTGTAAATTATATAAAAGTTCTGGTTGTTTGAATGTATAATTCATTTGAAAGAGTTATTTTTGCATAGTTTTGAATTTTATAAGTCATAGAGAAGTATTATAATGTATTTCATCAAAATATAAAAGTCAAAAGATTTATTCTACACAACTTTTTTCTTGATGTTATATAGAGAAATTTAAACATATGTCGATTTGTTAGGCAATTAAAAGCCGCGTAAATATAGTTGTTATTTTCATTTATATGCCAAAATGACGTTTGGCTGCCTTTGCATTCATGTATTCACTTTATTCTCAATAGGTATGGCAATATCATCAAACTTCTGATTTTGGAAAGTTCAGCGAATGGATCATTGACGGAGTACACCAACAAATTCACTACAGTGCTCAGGGACTACTTTAAAATTAATGATGTGTATTTACTTGATTTAGTTCGTTCTTCAAACTGTGACTCCGCCATCGCCTCAATTGTCTCTGATGTCCTGAGAGATAGAAGTAGCTATTACTTACGCCACACTCGTCACATCAGACCCATGACTGAAGTAATGAAAAAAAGGGAAACTAGCGTTGTGATATGGTGTACTTTATTTCAGTCTTTAACAGACACCGACTTTTTCAATCTTGGCCAATTGGTGTCAATACTTAAAGATGATATTGAAATCAGGCTTGACTTCAAACATAGCTTCTACAATTACCAACCACTGAATGGAGAATTCTACGAACAGCTCAAGAATAGCAAGTTAGTTAATTTTATTGTTGTTCATATGCTTTGTATTTAAATAACTGCTTAAAATGTTTAAAATTAAAAACATTCTTAGCTCTACTTTATTAAATTGTAATGATTTTTACAATTTATTGAAGATCTTTCAATGAATGCTCAACAATTAAAGGGTAAATAAGGTGAAGAACCTACCTACATACTACTTAGATCCTTCACTCACAAACGTCTACAGCAATTATATGTTATAAATATAATGAAAAATTGTTAAAACACAGAGTTAATTATAAACATTTTTTTTTAAATTAACAGTCCAATATGCAAATAGACATTAATTTCAACGTCAAATCAAAGATCTATTTCCTTGTTATTCATTTTTTCCTAATTACAGGTGTGAGGTAACTAGATTCAGAGCTTGTATGAGCTCAGCAAAGCATCTCTCCATTTTGTTGAGAATTTGGAAAAGCTATGACAGTCTGCACATCAGCACTGTGTCTGTATGTGACGTCAACTTTACCATCTTAGAGGGACACAGAGGAATATTAGGTGAGAGAATTACCCTGTAATGTTAACACCCTTTGTTAGCTGTACTGATATTAACGCCTTAGTAAATAAGCTTAATATCCTTATCTAACTGGAGTGTTGACATTTTCAGCTACCTGTAGTGTTGACACTCTCAACTACCTGTTTAATTGTTTTGAACATGCTTAAACTGTGACTGTGTTCCATTAGAATTGCCCTTTTTAAATTGCAGATTGGGAGAACTTAAAATGATTCAAGTTGTATTATGCATACGTGATTTTGTTCAACGTTGAGTTTAAATAACCTCATAACATTATGGATTTCCCGTTCAGTTTGAATCTTTTCCATCAGATGCAACACTTTGAAGTATAAGAAAGGATTATTATTATTAAACATTTATTGACTTAATCATATGAGGCACATCTCCTGAGGTCCTACAAAAGTTATTGAAAATGATTCCCTCAAGTCTGAAGACAGAACGACGCACGCTTCAGAACATTCTTGAGTCTTCTTGTTATATCTTTGAGCGAAGCTTTGAATACATTGTATAAGAGACTCATTTGAATCTGTTTTTCATATAAACTCTAGTTTGTGAAGCAGCTTATATGTGAAAGTACAAAGGGTTGAGATCTTGACTGTGTGCTGAACAGAAATTTTATTTCCTTACTTCTGCTAATCACTCGACCTCGAAACTTTTACTTGAAAATTCTAAAGCTGCATATATGCAATGTGGTCTTGCATCCACCAAAGTGAGGGGATTGCAGTCTGGGCTAAATAATGTGATGGAGCAATCAGAGTTTTGAAAAACCATTAACCTATGACAAGTTGCCATATTCGTCAAGGAATGCATGAATAATTGAAACCATTCCATTATTAATTGCAACTAAGATACCTATTATCTTAGCATCATACAAATTATTTGTTTTCCAGATATTTCGATTATTTTCATTAGTATTTTTTCGATCTGTATTTGAATGTCCAAATGATTCAATAGGTAATGCTGGATGGTTTCTGCAGAATCCACTGACAAAACTGCTATTTCAGTGCTTTTTCTTAATGGTTGAACTGAAGTGTAAAGCTTTTCTGAGAGAGCAACTTGGGTTTTTTTCGAAGAAACTCTTCACCTCCTAAATTACTATTTCTGTTCTTTCTGGTTTTGTTTCCATTTGCTTTCCCTTGTGGATGGAACCGGTCTTTTTCAGTGGACAATATTTTGCTCTCCTTCCACTTATCTTTAAATGCAGCATGAATTCTCGGCGAACTGATGAAGAAGAAAGTATTTTGGAAAACTGCGGGAAAATCTATTTCTTCTCTAATTCAGAAACATTTTTAGGTTGAAGACCAATTCTAATATTAATAGGGTGATAAAAATCCATTCTTCTTGAACAAAATTGAGTATTCATTATACGACTTGAAGTATTTTAACTTTTCCCAAATTGCAATTTAAAAATGACACTTCTGATAGAACACAGTGTTAAAGCATGTTCAAAGCAATTAAATAATAATAAAATAATTGACATTTCTCTAATTATCAGAATTAATCCGTATATCTTTAATAATCCGTAGATTTATTTGAAAAATAATTCAGCCTCTTCCCCCTTGTATGAGTGTTAACACCGCTAGCTACATACAGTGTGTCCGCAAAAAATGTATCCAATGCCTTGAATCTGCATTATTCATCATTTATGCATAATATGTGGGTACCATAGATACGTAGATTAATATTAATGAATTATAAATATCACTTATAAGATTTTTCCGATGGCAGTGGATACATTTTTTGCGGACACGCTGTATAGTCCTAAAGGTACGTTTTGCATTCAGCGATTGTTAATTGCGATCATCGCCCAGCGATTATTGCTGAGCACTAGTTCAATGCTAATCCTATGGAGCTGTTTTGCAACGAGCGATTACGGCAGAGCTATAATTCAATGTACTCCTATTGCTGGACGATCATCATTGAGCGATGATCGCAACAATCGCTGCATGCAAAACGTACCTAACACTCTTATCTATTCCTTTGTGTTAAAATCATTGTCGAACTGTAGATTTACTACACTCTCAGCTACCTGCAGTATTAACACCCTCAATTACTTGTATAGTGTTAGCACTTTATATTATCTGTAGTGCTTACATTCTTGACTACCTGTAGTGTAAATACTTGAGACCTCAAATTTGTTACTATTTGTAAATAGGACATTTTTGAGATGAACTGTAGTCAAATGATGAGAGATAATATGGAATTCAGCTTTTAAAAATTTAACAGGTGCCCACTTTTCTTACAACATTCAGGTAGAGAAAAATATAGAATAGACATGTTGTTGCTGTATAGTCGCCGCGACGCCATGCTACGGCACCCCGCCAGCCCATCGTCCGCTAGGAACGCCTGAAGGTTCCCACGCTCCCGTGGTATTTTGTTGAATTCAGAGTACCTGGTGTATCTAAGAAGTGTCCAGGTCAAAGGAAGGCCGCATCTTGCATGTAACGAGAGCCACAGTCAGCCGCTAACACGTATAGTGGACCTAAGCAACCTGGTGCATCACAGAGAAAGTCACAAGCGGCCTGGAGACTTCATTTAGATGCCTCGAATCGTCGAGTTCTGCACCATATGTCAAACAGCAATCCAAGAAACTACCTTCTATCCTCTACTGGTAGCTCTTCTATCCTCTACTGGTAGCTCTTCTATCCTCTACTGGTAGGCCAGAGTGGTGCGTGCGACGCAACCTCGACAGGTTGGCCCCGTCACGTCTGCAGATGTCCTTTCGAGAAGTGGACAAAAGGTTGCAAGCCAACCTGCTGCGAGTTTGCACCCCCTTTTAAAGGGCGATGGCATGAAATTTGTGTTGAGGTGTTTCTTTTCACATGTATTGTCTTGAGGCGGTGGGATGTCCTCCAACACCGATGCAAAGTGCTTGGTAAGTGGACTACGTAAATTTCTTGCAGCAGGCAGATGATCGCTAGAGCAAAGAACTGGGTTCACTGGAGATCCAGATTGGAGGTGATAGGGACCACTTGGTTTTCAGCGTGTAGGTGGTATATCGGGTTAGACCCGGTGCATCCTGCTGCAATTCAGAGGGCAGCGTTCTTTGAGCGCTGGAGAGAGTCGACGTGGACCTGTGCTAGATGCACTGTTTGTACATGTTCGTTTGAATCAACGTATGCTGTTACAGTGTGGGATCAAAGGGTATTGAAACGTGATTTCACCCTGGAGTGATTTGGAATAGTGATTTGGGCAGGAAAGAGTCTTGGGGGACACCGTGGCTGTTGTAGGAGGTCTGGGCGTGACGACAAGATAAAAAGTTAGCCAGCTACTTCTTTTGGTTGATGCTCATGGAGGTGTTGGCTTGAAACTCGTGTACAAGGTGCGTTAGATTCGTGATTAAGGTTTAGGTTTAGTGAAGCTCCTTGAAACCATGTAGTGATAAGTGCAGCAGGATGTGACGACCGACCTGCTGCAGCATTAGCCACTCTATTATCTTTGACGGTGGGCTGTAGGAAGTGGTTTCAGTAAGAGTCTTGTTTGGCTTCAGTATAGGGATGATTTTGGTATATTTCCATTTGTTAGGCTGATTATTTAGGTGATTGAGCGGTTGAAAATTTCTGTCAGGAAGCGGATGGTCTATGGCCGAGGTGTTTTAGTTGATTCTCAGAGATGCTGTTGGGACCGGTCGCTGAGGAATATTTGCATTTTTTTTATTGCGTCAGTTGTCTTATCTGATGTTGATGGCGGTGGTGTGTTATGGTCTAGTTTCAATTAGTTCAGTCCCCTCAGGGTGACCCTGTCATCTGGTTGGTGCAGTAGATGGCTGGTGAGCTATTAGTGGGAATTTATGATGTTTGCTTGATTGGCACTAGTTGGGTTGTTTTGGTTGTTGGGAATGACCATTGCCTCATAGGTGTCAACATGGTTAGTGTTGCAGTTATGACTAAACGCAGAGTTTTACATGGAAGGTGCGGTGGTCGACATTCTTTCTCCAAAATTTCCTACCAGAATGCAGATTACTTCGCTTGTATTGCTATTGTTATGTTCTGGTTTAATTTTTGAATTCAATAAGCTGTTTATTGAGTAGGTCAGGGGTTTCAGATTTGATTTCTGAGTTCTAGTACTTGAAAGTATGGGTTGGCTTTCTAAGTAAATGATGGAGGATTTCACCTAATTAGAAATGACTATTGGTACATGGTCAGAGGATAGATCATAATATTTTTTCCATCGTGCATTGATTGCCAGACATGGACTGCAGAAGTTGCTATCTAGAGGGGTTTGCTGTTGGTTGATGTTGTATGGTTGATAATAATTATGAGGTTTTCCAGCTGGCTCTGTAGTGAGGTGGCTCTTGAGTTTGTGCTATGAGTGTTAAGCCAGAGTGCATCGTGAACGTTTGAAGTTGGCGAGAAACAGACAGTCATTCACTCCGTAGAGGGGACCGAGCTGAGGGATGTACCGTGTAGGGAATGAGCTTGTTGGTGTGATGTAGAGATTGTGAATTGTGATGTGCTCTTTGTGGAGTTGAATGCCGATGGCTTGCAGTTCAAGAGTCTGGTCGGAAGGAACCGCTGCTCAGGTGGCCTCGGTGATGCTGGTGTATTTAATGTCCGTGCTGATAAACATGATGAGTCCCCCCTGCCCTTGTTGGCAGGATGGTCATGGTGAAATGCTTAGTAGCCGGCGATTTTTAGAGTGTTTGATGCTGATTTCAATGCTGTCTCCTTGATGGCTGTAATGTTCATCTCGTTGGTTTTCATAAAGGTTTTCAGCTTCTGCTGCTTGGACTTGATTCCTTTTATCTTGAGTTGCAGGATGAGGATTGCTGAGCCATGGTGATCTCCCCTGGTAATGCGATGCGGATCACGCGAGGGAGGGGCTTGTGACATACATTATTAAATATGATGTATATTTATAAAATGAATTAAATTACATTGCATTTGTAAATACCAGCAATATCATACATAATATATAAATAGATTCAATGAAAAGTAATTTATGAATTTGATAAGTTTTCTCGAATTTGTAATAAAATCCAACTTTTCGGTAAAGTATTTTATGTACGGGTGCACTCATATAAATTATAATGTAGATGAATTGTTCAAATTTATTCGTTTACTTATTTAATTTTCAGTTACTAGTAGTTGCTAAAGGTATGTTTGTTGCGATCATTGGTCAGCGATCATCGCCCAGCATTAGAAATTAATTGAACTAATTCACAACAATAATCTGTCATTGCAAAACAGCTAAATAGAAATGGCATTGAACTAGTGCTCGGCGATTTCCGCTGAGCTATGATCGCAATAATTAATCACTGCATGCAAAACGTACCTTAATTCATTTATATTGCAGAATTGATGGTGAAATACACCGATGACTGTCCAAGTGTTGGGAGTAATCCTGTTACAGAGGGAACCTACCTAATCATAACAGATATACCTGCTGATGGCAGAGAGAAACTCTATAACATCTTGAAGTACATCTGTCCTAAATCAAAACAGTGAGTGGTATAAGTATATTAGATCATTTTCTATCTATGAAATGACTCCTAGTCATTTAATTCATAGACAGGAATTATTTCCTATTACCATTCTAATTATTATCACTCCTATGAATATTTGTATAATTGAAGATGATTTGTATTCATTTCTTTCTCTCCTAGTCATTACTGCATTGTTTTTCAGATTTAGGAGTATACAATTGGATAATTGTAACTTGGCAGACTCTGACACCAATGAGCTGCTGAATATGTTAGAGGGGGAGAAAATAAGAACAGGATGGGGAGAAACAACTGAAGTGGAGGAGAAATGGTGAGTGAGTGAGTGAGTGAGTGAGTGAGTGAGTTTGAAACTGGAGAGCGAGAGAGAGATTGCTGAATGAGTGTGATGCTGGTGATTGTGAGGCTGGTGAGTGATCTAATCAAACTGCGTAAAAGACCTACTTGAGAAGTGGCAACTGAACGAAGATAACAAACAGATGAAAGAAAGAATTTTTTATCAGTATTTGTGTTACTCAAATATTATACCTAATGAATGTAATTTGCTATCTCATCTCACTTTTATTTACTTACATGTTAACCCAATATATATTACTAAGCTGTTTCAACTCACTTTTATTTACTTACATGTTAACCCAATATATATTACTAAGCTGTTTCATCTCACTTTTATTTACTTACATGTTAACCCAATGAATATTACTAAGCTGTCTCATCTCACCTTTTATTTTCTTACATGTTAACCCAATAAATGTTACTAAGCTGTCTTATCTCACTGTTATTTAATTACATGTTAACCCAATAAATGTTGCTAAGCTGTCACATCTCACTTTAATTTACTTACATGTGAACCCAATATATATTACTGAACTGTCTCATCTCACTTTAATTTACTTACAGGATGAATGGAGATCAATCGAGAAACTTGGAACTCCATTTAGTGAGTGAATAAAATGATCAAACATTTCTCTAGTGTGCGGCTTAACACTTTGATTCTCACTATAATTATGTGCAAAGCTGCAAAAAATTATTGATTTGAATTACTTTGTCATTATGAGATACACTTGGAGTTAAATAAAAACTATTATTCTTCATGCAGGAATAACTATGAAGTCCGTGAATGAATTCTCCAGGAAGTTCTTCAGAAGATTCTAAGTTTCGGTATCATGGCAGAGTTGGAGTATTTTGCTAAAAACTAATTACCTCTAATCAAAACATTATTACATTTTGGTTATTAGCATATAGTTATGTTCAACATAGTTATTTGTATAATTTCAATTAATTTATTTTATAACTATAATTGAATATTTAACTTCTTGTTTCGTCTTTATTGTGATTCAATAATCTTAATTAATCATCTTGAATTTGGAGTTGTAAGATAATTGCTTTCTTATATAATACTATTTAAATAAAACATAAGTGGACTAACTACAATTGCTTTAGAGGTTACGAGAATCAGAAATGACAGGCTTTGAGTTTGCGTACAGTTCACTGATTTTTTCTCGTTGATCATTCGTTATTTAGAATTGATTTCTTGTATTACTGTCAAATACGATTTATCTATTTATACTGTAGTGTTGCGTTATGTATATTAATATAAACTTTTGGCATAGTTAAGTCATTAAATTTTCGGAATCTTAGTTGGTTTAGTTCACTGATTGTTTCCTCTCATTAATTATTTGTTGTATAGAATTAATTTCATTGTATTACTGAAAAATAAAGATACATCTATTTGTAATGTAGTGTTGCGTTAAAGGGGGGGTGCGTCTAATTTTCATATCAAATATTTTTTCAAAATATCATAAATAAACAATGATTAGTAACGGATATGAAATGTTTCATCTCAAATCACTGTATTTTCAGAGAAAATAGGGTTTATATTAGTTAACATAAGCTTATGCGATCATCTCATAGATGGCGCTGTTTACATTATTTCCTGAACGTTCCAGAACAATCTTCATGAACGTTTATAGAATGTCTGATTATCTTCCCAAATAAGCTATAAATAAATAAATTTGTGATTTATATACAATAAACTAACAAATGAAGTATTTTTAGAGTTATAATTAATAATATCACTCGCAGATATACTAAAGTTTTTTGCACAACGTTTGTGAAATCACAGCAAGATGGCGTCAATGACTCGAGCAAAGCTTATGCTATTTGTCACTAGATGGCGCTTTTTCAAAATAAATTAAATTTTCTTTTCTTTAATAAGTTTTATTTAGATGAACAGAGTAGGCAATCATACATAATTAAATATGCTGATTCCAATAAAACACATATTAACAAATGTTTGATTTTACCCGCACTTTAAGTATATTTATGGACACTCTGAGCATAGTTAAGTCATTAAATTTTTGGAATCTTAGTTGGTTAGTTTATAAAACTGTGCACGGAATTTCAATTGTGTGATACACCCCTCTCAGATGTGTTAGAGAAAGGGGTCTTTCTCATCTGGAATATACAGATAAATCAAGTCATCAGAACCTACGTCTAGAAATAACGCACTAAGACATCAACTCTTAGTATCAACTCTTGTCTTCTTCAATCTGTGAAGTTGATAGCACTAGGATGCTATCTTATGTGCTATTTTAATGTTATCTTCAGATTATGGATAAATCCTATATGATGTGCTAAGAAGCTAACGAATGGACATCCACTTCGATGCATGACTGCCCTAGACTCCAATTTTCATTAAGTGGCCGTAAGTTCATCCACCATGAATTATTAGCATCACTCCTTTGTTACATGACTATAATTATGCCTTATCAAGTATCCACTCAGTTCAATATAACTATAAATTTATTATAACTTAGAAATTACTATAACTTAGAAATTACTATAACTTAGAAATTACTATAACTTAGAAATTACTATAACTTAGAAATTACTATAACTTAGAAATTACTATAACTTAGAAATTACTATAACTTAGAAATTACTATAACTTAGAAATTACTATAACTTAGAAATTACTATAACTTAGAAATTACTATAACTTAGAAATTTCTATATCTTAGAAATTACTAAAACTTAAAATTTACTATATTCTAAAATTTTCTACAACTAAAATTTTACTACAACTCAAAATTTACTACAACTCAAAATTTACAACAACTCAAAATTTACTACAACTCGAAATTTACTACAACTCGAAATTTACTACAACTCGAAATTTACTACAACTCAAAAATTTACTACAACTCAAAATTTACTACAACTCAAAAATTTACTACAATTCAAATTTACTACAACTCAAAATTTACTGCAACTCTAAAATTTACTACAGCTCAAAATTTAGTACAACTCGAAATTTAGTACAACTCTTAAATTTACTACAACTCAAAACTTACTACAACTCAAAATTTACTACAACTCAAAATTTACTATAACTCAAAATTTACTACAACTCAAAATTTACTACAACTCAAAATTTACTACAACTCAATTTACTACAACTCAAAATTTACTACAACTCATAATTTACTACAACTCAAAATTTACTACAACTCAAAATTTACTACAACTCAAAATTTACTACAACTCAATTTACTATAACTCAAAATTTACTACAACTCAAAATTTACTACAACTCAAAATTTACTACAACTCAATTTACTACAACTCAAAATTTACTACAACTCAAAATTTACTACAACTCAAAATTTACTACAACTCAAAATTTACTACAACTCAAAATCTACTACAACTCAAAATTTAGTACAACTAAAAAATTTACTACAACTCAAAATTTACTACAACTCAAAATTTACTACAACTCAAAATCTACTACAACTCAAAATTTAGTACAACTCAAAAATTTACTACAACTCAAAATTTACTACAACTCAAAATTTACTACAACTCAAATTTTACTACAACTCAAAATTTACTACAACTCAAAATTTACTACAACTCAAAATTTACTACAACTCAAATTTACTACAACTCAAAATTTACTACAACTCAAATATACTACAACTCAAAAATTTACTACAACTCAAAATTTACTACAACTCAAAAATTTACTACAACTCAAATTTACTACAACTCAAAATTTACTGCAACTCTAAAATTTACTACAGCTCAAAATTTAGTACAACTCGAAATTTAGTACAACTCTTAAATTTACTACAACTCAAAACTTACTACAACTCAAAATTTACTACAACTCAAAATTTACTATAACTCAAAATTTACTACAACTCAAAATTTACTACAACTCAAAATTTACTACAACTCAATTTACTACAACTCAAAATTTACTACAACTCAAAATTTACTACAACTCAAAATTTACTACAACTCAATTTACTATAACTCAAAATTTACTACAACTCAAAATTTACTACAACTCAAAATTTACTACAACTCAATTTACTACAACTCAAAATTTACTACAACTCAAAATTTACTACAACTCAAAATTTACTACAACTCAAAATTTACTACAACTCAAAATCTACTACAACTCAAAATTTAGTACAACTAAAAAATTTACTACAACTCAAAATTTACTACAACTCAAAATCTACTACAACTCAAAATTTAGTACAACTCAAAAATTTACTACAACTCAAAATTTACTACAACTCAAAATTTACTACAACTCAAATTTTACTACAACTCAAAATTTACTACAACTCAAAATTTACTACAACTCAAAATTTACTACAACTCAAATTTACTACAACTCAAAATTTACTACAACTCAAATATACTACAACTCAAATTTTACTACAACTCAAAATTTATTGCAACTCAAAAATTTACTACAACTCAAAATTTACTACAATTCAAAATTTACTACCTATTGCTTAGGATTAACTACAACTCAAAATTTACCACCTATGGCTTAGGATTTGATATCTTGAAAATAATAAATGCTCTTTAGTATTATCATATCCTTCAATATAGACCTATTACCAATTACCATTGATTCATATCATATTCTTAATTAAACTCTAATCTCTTCACCTTTAACTTTATTACGCTAGCTATACAGTTCAATAACAAAGTTTCACTCCGTATTACATTCTACCTAACTTTCAACTTATCTAACCACTACACGTCAATTATGACTAAAGTTGTTCTTCAATAGAAATATATTCAAATACTCGTTCTAATGTATTATAAGAAAATACATTTTGATCATTCAAGTTCTATAACTTTATTCCTATTCTTTACTCGTATCAATTCAATGACATCAGTGCTGTAACTATCAACAAATTAATACTTAATACAATAAGGGATATAATTACTATGTAATCAACATTTTCTAGTACATTATTTTAATTTAATATTTGAATTACTATTCAATCAATGT
Organism: Caprella mutica; assembly: GCA_947561585.1. NCBI lineage: Eukaryota > Metazoa > Arthropoda > Malacostraca > Amphipoda > Caprellidae > Caprella > Caprella mutica. The sequence continues at coordinate 230,712 of CANNZV010000926.1, read as the reverse complement.
CTTCCAGTACCTTATACCAATTTTTCTCTTTTTTTCCTTCTTTTCTCCATAAGTTCAAAGTCTCAGGATTCACTCTGAGCCAAGTTTTCGAACACCAAACCAATAGCTAAATGTTGCATCTGAGAACTGTTCTAACATCATCAGCTGGCATCTATTGTAATTATTCCTTCCTCCAATAATCCGCTCCACAATTAATCCTTTCCACCAATAATATTCTCCACAATTAATTCTTTCTTTAATTAATCCTTTCCTCCATTAATCTTCCTCCATTAATCCTTTCCTCCATTAATCTTCCTCCATTAAACCTCTCCTCCATTAACCCTCTCTTCCATTAATCCTCTCCTCCATTAATCCTCTCCTCCATTAACACTCCCTCCATTATTCCTCTCATCCATTAATCCCACCTTTATCAATCCTCTTCTTTCACCCGAAATTATTTGGTTTAACACTTTGGTTACCCTGTTAGAAAACTTTCTTACTCATTCTCTGCAGATTATTGGAATGCTTTCTCATATTTTGGTGACTGACCACTGACCAGTCCATCTCTTGCTGTAATACTTACTACGGAGGGAGAAAGTTATGGTGAGCACATAGAAGATTAATAGAGAAAGTTTTGGTGGGGCCATAGAAAATAGAGAGAGGATACCGAGAGATAAAGTCATGGTGAGCACACATTAGATTAAAAGGAGATACCAAGAGATAAAGTTTTGGTAAGTCCACAGAAGATTGAGAGGGGATACCGAGGGATAAAGTTTTGGTGGGGCCATAGAAGATTGAGAGGGGATACCAAGGGATGAAGTCATGAAGAAGTCATAGAAGATTGAGATGGAATACCGAGGGATAAAGTTTTGGTAAGTCCATAGAAGATTGAGAAGGGACACTACCCCACCATTCTTCTCAATGTCAAGTTTCTCGTTGGAGTCTGTTCAGGAATTAACTTTCCTATCACGTCTATTCCCTCAGTCCTTCTAAATCTTTACCTACTTTTTAAAACTAATAATCCTTTTTCCTTCAATTCTCCAACTCGATTGGATTTTCGATGTATCCTGGGTGTGTACTTTTTCTAATTCAGCCAAAAGAGAATTATATACAAAAGCCCATTTTTCCTCCCCAAAACCGTTACGAAGCTTTTTGCTAAACCATTTTCTAGTCTTCTAACCCAAACAACTAGTGTTTCCAAAGCTATGTTAGCTGTCACCCCATGTAATAAATATCACTGCCTTAATCTATAAGGAACTATTTTGTACCTAAGTCTCCCTTTATAGACTCCCTTGTTTCGCCATCAAAGCTAACATACAGGGTGAGTCAAAAAAATTGGTGAAAAATTCAAAACTATTCATCGATCTATATTGATGCAATAGTGATTAAACTGATTATAGTAAACGGTCCGAAAGTATGCTTGCGCACAAACAGAAGAAATACGACTTTTACCTATACCACCATTATTAAATAAATAATTAATCTTAATTCCTTACTTACTATCTACCAACTGCCTCAATATGTCATCCATTTCTTGCCATAATTCAATCCTTGTTCTCATTGCTGCCATAACTTTTTTTACTAATGAAGGGTTTTCTTTGAGAAAATTCAATTCACTCGTGATTCTTTCCTTCAATTCTTCTGAGCTTGCAGACTGAGTATTATACTCAATTCTTCAAATATCCCAATAACAAAAAATGTACAGATGTAATGTCCGGTGATCTTGGTGGTCGCTCTTTTGCATAGCCTAGTGCAATAATGCGATGTCGTGGAAAAGATTCATAGTCAACGGGAAATTCATTTTAGGGTAAGTATCGAATCGTCGGACAGACCGATTTGTCGGACAAATGATTTCAAATACCAAAATATGAAGAAATTCTACGTCATACGAGGCCGAGTGATTAGCAGTCATGTAGCGTTGTGTTTTCTTAATAATCTAATGTAATTTTAAACCTATCCCTTGAATATTTGTGAAATAATTTGACTATCAGTGAAAAATGTTAGATTTTGTCATTATTTGAATTTAGGAGAAATAAAACCACCCCATATGGCAATTATTATTACAGATGACCTATACGATCCACGTCATTCTACCAAAAATGGATGGGTCCTTTAGTAGTGCTGCCATATTTTGGAATAAACCATTTTTAAAAATTAGGCATGCTCGTTTTATAATAGTTTGTCCGATAATTCGATTCAAAATTACGATAAATCGTTTTTTTCGGACAGCTGTCCGAAGTTTCAATTTCCTATTAAATATAAAATCGATTCTTCGGACTACTTGTCTGAAGAATCGATTATGATCATAAGAATAGTTTTTGAAATAATTTACATCCATATGTTATAATTACCTTCGCAAATTTGCGTAAGGTCATATTTTACCCGGCATTTATTTATTTATCATCTTGCTATTCGCCTAACTGAAAAACTGTTCAACTATTGTTCGGACAGCTGTCCGAAAAAAAACGATATAGCCTGAAATTTGGTGAAACGATTGGTCAATGTCCAGTCACCTTCTGGTAGAATATTTGGGAGCGACCCGTTCAAAGATAAAGGTCATGGTCATTTATAACTCAAAAAGTATTTAACCATATTGCATGAAACTTTGTGGGACGATTGGTTTATATACAGGAACCATTTTGTTAGAATTTGGGAGCGATCGGGTTAATGCGATCAAGGTCAAGGCCATTTATAGCTCAATAACTCAAAAAGCATTCAACTAAATTGTCTGAAATTTGATGGGACGGTTGGTTAATGACCAGGAACCATCTGATAGAATTTTCGGAGCAATCTAGTCAAAGGACAAGGTCATTTATAACTCAAAAATTATCAAACCGTATTGCAGGATACTTGGTAGGACGATTGGTCATTATCCAGTTACCAGTTTATTAGATTTTGGGAGCGATCAGGTGAAAGCGGCGGCGAAGGTATGCACTCTATCGAGTGCACGTAATCTAGTTGATGATGTTATGTCTTGCATAATACATAATAACGATAAAAACTAGCACCATATTTGTGCTGATCGAGTCGAACTGGACCTATGACCGACCACATCACCTCCAACGGATATTTATTTACTGTGAAAAACTAACATAATCATCACGTTTCAAACAGAGTGGCCAAACCTAAATTATAGTCTTTGAAATATTGTGATTTGAAAAAAAAAAAATATATGCTAACTAACTGTTTTTTTTATTAGTAAAGATACAATTTTGAAACTTCTCACATGTTTGTGTCATGTCTTATGCACAAACTTTCATTTAGGATTTTTTTTGCGATTCCCCACCCCCTAAAAGTGTGGTTCATAAAAAATAATATCTCAAAAACTGAAAGATATAAAGAGATGCAGTTTTCAGAAATCGATTGTTAGGGAGTTTTTACATAAAACTACTCTTCATTGGTCTCATTTATGAGATATTTGGTGTATAAAAGAAATAGAATGAAAAGAGAATTTTTCATGGATAATTTTAGTCCTCTCTATATAATAAAAAAATAAAATCACTACATCAAATAAACGAGAGCATACATTGCCAACACATTTCTGAACATTATGCAATGTTGCACGAACGAAAATCTTCAGATTGGAACCATTCACAGAGCATGTACTTCAGTTCCTGACAGACAAGTTTTCAGCCAGGCATCCAACATTTCTGAGGGTAAGTACATTCTGACTCCGAACATTTTCAAATTCTTGTATAAACTGTTAGCAGAATAGCTTTTATATATCTTCTACAATTCAGTACCACCACTTCCAATACGCCTGCCAAATCCTGCCAAGTGTACAAGGCATTCAGATCAAAGTATGTGACACCGTATAAAGTTAATAATTTGAACTTGCTTAATTCTAATTTAACTATGTTTAACTATTTTTCACTCTTACAGGCGTGTTCAGGAAGGGGTGTCCTTGTCTAACCAAGAAAAATCAGCGTCCTGCAATATTAGTTGGAAGGAGAAGCTCTACTACTCCTCCGCAAGGGCCACTCACTAAGAAGACTCGTTCTCCAAGCATTTCTAGATTTCTATCAACCTTAGAATAAAAATTGACTTACTATATGCTTATTTCGGATAAGAGTCCAAAATTTTTACTGCCAATTCCCTGTAAGTAGTACTAGTAGGTCATTACCTGACAAATTCTCGACTTCAATCCTGATAGATTCTGTGACCATAGCTTATGCAGCTGACAGTTAGAATACTTTAAGATTTTAAATTGTTCTAAGTTCAACATTCTTCCAATCCTTAGAAATGATTGTATCAAACTATCAGTATATGCTTCTCATACTTCCTAATACACATGTAAGACCTAATTCGAAACTAAAATTAAGTATTAAAAATTATCAGGTTATATCTGAAGAACTCATCAGAGTAAGTCATGATTAGGAAACAGTCAGGATCTATGCGCGTAAACTGTCACACATTGTCTACCTGACTTGAATGAGTGAAGTTTCAGCCTGACTTTTCAATTTTGGAGAAGTTCTTAGTGGAACTTTCCGCAGTGGGATATTCTTTAGTGGAATATTCCGTAGTGGAATATTCTACAGTGGAACTTTCCGCAGTGGAATTTTCCTAGAACCGTTATCTCTTCAATTATTGATTTAACACTTTATTTATTTCATTCATAAAAATGAGCTTGGACGTTAGTTAACTCATATATTTGGTATGAAACGTTATTTTTCCGTCTGAAATAATTATTCACATTGAAAATTATACTTTCTATTTAATCTTAAATGGAAATATTATTATTTGGTTAAAATAGCGTATGTAAAATTATAGATTCGAGTTTGAATTGGCAACCGTAGTTGGAAAGTGTTTAATTCACCAGAGATTTACACATAGAAAGTTATGAAGAGGTTCTGTTGATGTTAGCCACAAAATGCATTTGAAAATTTTCTATAACTGAGAAAGAAAAGAATATTTCATTTTAGGGGTAACTGATCAACTCTAACTTTGATATAATAATTTCACTTTTTAAATAATATTATAGCTTTATAGGCCAATAAATTAATGAAGCAGCTACAATACAATAATACTAAAGCCTTATATAAATACCTAGCAATATGATAATATCTAACTAATGTTAGGTTGATAAAAGGAAGCATTGGTCAATTTAGTTTAGCCAGATATAACTCTGAGTAGTGATGTATGATCACTAACTAATTATTCTCATTTAAGTAAAACACATGATTTATGAAGTGCTGCGTTATGAAGTACTCGATAAATGAAGGACCTGAATTAAGGAATGCACCTGAGTTATGAAGTATTTTCTATGCCTAGATTTTAGAAAACGATATATGTCAAGAATTTTGTCCTAGTTATCCCTCAAAGAACACAGTTTTCTCCAAGATTCTAATCATAGAAAATATTAAGTGCACCTGAGTTGTGAAGGAATCATTACTTCATAACTCAGAGAGTTTCACTGTAATAGCATAAATAAATATACAGAAAATTACCTAAATGTAAAATAAAAAGTTTAGGAAGTATTCAATCTAAATTTTATTTGAATTCACCATATAGTTAACAAATTTAAATTTAAATTTTTAATATAAATCATTTATGCAAAGCTACACATCCATTCTTTACATTGACTTACACCTCCACTCCTTTTTTAAACTTATACCTTCATTCCCTATTTAGACTTGCACCTCCACTCCCTTTTTAAACTTATACCTTCATTCCCTATTTAGACTTGCACCTCCACTCCCTTTTTAAACTTATACCTTCATTCCCTATTTAGACTTGCACCTCCACTCCCTTTTTAAACTTATACCTTCATTCCCTATTTAGACTTGCACCTCCACTATCAATATAGGCATTTGCCTGCACTTCCTCTAACGCCTCTCCAATCCTATATCATTTGATGTTACTTAGGTGAATTTGCCTTGCTTTCTTACAAATTAAACATGACTTTTTATGGATGAGAACAGGCAGATCATTGTGAATATAATTTTTTCTAATGTGCTACAGTATTTAACACTCATTTCCAGGTCGCTGATTTATAGTGTAACTAAATCCATGTGTTGTTTTCTTAGTTATTTTGATGTTCTGACTGTGACAAGCATAAAATCTTTTTATAATGACCGGAATTGCTATAATAATAAACAGAAACAGAAAATACAAATATTTAATTGCACGCTCACAAAAGAACTCAGATGTTCCAGCTCCACAGAGAAAACATGTGTCCCGATTTTATAGTAATTAGATTTTGATACTGTTTTTTTTACAATAATTGGATTCTGATTAAAATAACTATTCAGTAGTCAACTGCTCTTTGTGAAGGGTGAACACATGTAATGAAGTCATTCAATTGGTCTATTCTGTATAGAAACATTGAAGAGAAATCAATAATTTGGAAAACTGCTTCTCCACAACTATATAGAAATATGAAGAACAATAATTACAAGATTCATCATATCTGCAAGTCAAAAATAATCTGGCTAACACTTTGTCTAGCCACGATAGCGTGTTTTCTAATAATCAACTACTTTATGACATTTCAATTTTTGCTTACTATGCGAAACAATGGTACAAAACCGTACAACAATGAAATATCTTTGAAAAGAGTGAATTCTTCAACGATTATTACGAAAGAAGTGCTACTAAAAAAGGTGAATTCACCAAAAGTTACTACGAGAAAATCCCATTTAAGCGATTCCGTTAAAAAGACGACCATTCCAATATCTGTGTCAGAATTGATTAAGGAATTGAAATCAAACGACAAACCTGCAGACGTTTTCCATTTCGACTATTCATCAGTTAATAGCGATCAGTGCGATTTTACACCAATTGTTGGCGGGGTAAATATTCTTATTCTAGTGAGAAGTGCTTTAAATAATCATGAAAGGAGAAACGCTATAAGAGAAACTTGGGGCAAATCTGGAACATACGAAGGAAACATGGTCAGAACAGTTTTTCTACTAGGAATGAATTCTCATGAACGAACATATCCAGAGAGTAGAAATAGTAGCATCACTGACATCATTCAGGCTGATTTTCAAGAAGCTTATCATAACTGCACTTTGAAAATTGGCATGGCATTCGATTGGATCAGCAGGAATTGCAGAAACGTCGATTATTATACCTTCGTTGATGACGATTTCGTTGTATCCATTTCTAACGTCTTTAAATTCCTTCGAAATCCTTTGAACTATCTTTCTACTACATTTGCTCCTACACCTCTTGTCCATGGTTCCAGTCAAGACCTATGGGCTGGATTTGTCTTCACCAAAGGTGTACCAAGAAGAGAGAAAAGCAGTAAATTTTATTTGACTATGGAACAGTATCCTTACGACTTTTTTCCTTCTTACGCATCGGGTGGAATGCACACTCTCTCTAACAAAAGCTTCAACAAACTCTACAATGCGTCACTTTATGTTGAAAAATTCAAGTAAGTTTTACTTAATATCATTCCTGATTTCTGGCTTTAATTGTCATCGAACTGTCAGGAGTCTTTGGGTTTGTCAGTGATTGAAAATTATACCTTTAAAGGTCCTCTCCAGGCTCCGGGGAAAAAATGAGTTTATAACATAAATTATAGAACTAAGGTCTACGATCATTATTCTGCAAACCGCATACAATTCTGTTCAATATATATTTTATAATTTGTTTTTAAAGTTTTTTAATACTCTGTGAGCAACAATTGAGCGAATCACTAATCTGATGCTCAAGAAGAAGATTGTACACTCTTTGTTTTGATTACAAATTTGAATTTTATAAACAAACCATGCGTTTTCGGCCTTCATTTAAGTTATTTTAGATATTAACTATTTCCTAATGTATATAAACGTTTCTATTATTAGTTCATTCAATTTTATACCTTTACACGAATATTAAATGGATTTATTAAACCTAATACCTAGTTGACAATCAAAACAAATGGTGTACATTCTTTTTCTTCAGGCTGAAAATTTCTTAAATTAGTAAGACGGAAGTAAAATAGGTTTTGTAGAGTTTTGATTATAAAAATCTTTAAAAGCATATAAAATTAAAAATATGCTACCGAATTTGATGCGGTTTGCAGCAAAATGATAAAAAACATTAGCCTCGTTGAATAATGCAATAAAAATATTTGCTTGGAGGGGACCTTTAAGACCTGAATTAACTTGTATGTTAAATATTTTTTATAAAGAAATCACAATATAATTGTACTTAAGTAATCTAAGTGTACGCAACTACTCGTGTGTTCTAATCAATTAAACCGTAAATATGTGTTCATATGGTTGCTTTAAGGTCCCCTCCAAGCAAATATTTTTATTACCTTATTCAACGAGGCTAATGTTTCTTATTATTTAGCTGCAAACCGCATCGAATTTGGTAGCATTTTTTTATTTTATATGTTTTTAAAGATTTTTATAATCAAAACTCTACGAAACCTATTTTACTTCCGACTTACTAATTTAAGAAATTTTCAGGCTGAAGAAAAAGAATGTACACCATTTGTTTTGATTGCCAACTAGGAATTAGTTTTAATAAATTCATTTAATATTCGTGTAAAGGTATACAATTTAATGAACTTATAATAGAAACGTTTAATATATTTTCGGAAACAATTAATATCTAAAATAATGGCCGAAAATGCATGTTTTGTCTATAAAATTCAAATTTGTAATCAAAACAAAGGGTGTACAATCTTCTTCTTGAGCATCAGATTAGTGATTCGCTCAATTGTTGCTCACAAAGTATTAAAAAACTTTAAAAACAAATTATAAAATATATACTGAACCGAATTGTATGCGGTTTGCAGAATAATGCTCGTAGACCTTAGTTCTATAATATTATGTTATAAACGCACTTTTTTCCCGGAGCCTGGAGAGGACCTTTAAAGTATAAAATCACCTAAGTTAACACCGGCAATACATCATTTAGCAACGGGTAGGTAATTTATGTCATTGACACGTATAAAAAAAAGTGTGGCACGGATCACGGTGTCTCCATCTGCCAATAATGTTCCAGTAACGTTGCATTCCGCACAAACGCGCCTCTCTCCCAACGTGTATAAAAAAATAATGTCTGTATAAGACAGGGGTGGGCAATAATTGCGACACTGAGTGCTCTTTATGGCACTCAAATGGCACCGGTGCCCACCTCAATCTAATTGCATTAAAATAAAATAATTATTTAAAAGAAAATTATTTAACTTACCGATAACTATTCAGGTTTCGTTGTCTAATGCAAGACTATAAACTACAAACCAAAAAAATATTCTCGGCCATTCTCGTCTTAAAAATTCTGGTTAAAAAAAAAATTCTGCTCCTCCCTGGTCTAAAATGTATGATTTCTTGGCCGGTAAATTACCCCATGGAAAGGTCCCCGCCAAAGTTCCATCAGGAAGATTTCATCATGGAAGATTCCACCAACGTTACAATTCTACCATGGAAGATTCCACCAGCGTTAAAATTCTACCATTCTGGAAAATAGTATACAAATAGTATAAATAAATAAAGTATTTCATGGCATAATTTCACTTATTATCAAATAACTTTAATTACTTATCGCCATTCTTGTTCATTCTGGAGTGTTCCAGAGGTGCCAACTTATGAGATGTCCAGCTCCATCGGCCGTTAACTTATGCACTCAGTTCACCATTTGCATTCGGCGCATTAACATGTGTGTGTTTTTTCCTGCTCCCCTAGGCTTAAAGTCTAGTTGTGCGTGTACAGTGTTTGTGATCGATTAAATTCGGTTTTCATTCAAGCCTAGATGTTCTCGTATACTGATAAGTGTTTTTATTATAGCTTTTCTTTTAGTTCTATAGGATATACATTTAAGCCACTTTTGCCCGTTATTATAAATTAAAAAAAAAATACCTATCTTGCGTAGTACTTGAATACAAGCCTTGCTGATAGTTTTTAAGTGAGCCAGTTAACTAGTAACTAGTTATAGGTTATATGCCAATAGTCTCTTTCCAATAATTTCTTACCGTGAAATTTTCTTTGATTCAGAGATATATAAACAGGGGAATTTCGATAACCTCCTGCTAGGATCGAAGACAAACCCTAGAAATTCGTGACTAGGGTAAATCTAATTAGTAAGTTCAAATCCGGTATTTCGAGACCGTGCTTACACTGCATCAAATATACGCTATATCTTGTATAACTAACTCACTTAATATTTTTGTACGAAATTTATGGTGACTACTAACCAGTTAACTACTAAATAGCTATAAGCTTAGCTATGCCTATGGTCTCTTTCCAAATTTCACATTGAGAAATTCTTCTATTAAGAGAACTATAGACAGGGGAATTTCGATAACCCCCTGCTAGGATCGAAGACAAAAACTCTAAGAATTCATGACTAGAGTTACTAGTTAGACTAGATAAAGCCAGAAATTCGTGTCGGTGCTTAAACTGGATATCTCAAAAATACCCTAGGGTCACATAGGTAAATTGCGGCTCCCAAATTACATTGAAATGTTGCATAGGTATCAAAAGAAGCGCAGTGAATGATTTAATTTATTAATTTAAATTTTTAACGTGTGTTTTGAAACTATGATGTTTCTTTCGTTAGAGGCCGCAGTTAGTTAGCGTGCCGCAATCTACCTGCTTGACCCTATATCTAGTAACTATTTAACTCTCTTATTAAAATTTTCGTCACAAAATTGGTGACTACCAGTTTACTACCAACTAGCTATAGGCTTAGCTATGCCTATAGAGTCTCTTTCCAAATTTCACAGTGAAATTCTTCTCTACTAAGAGAAAAATTATAGACAGGGGAATTTCGATAACCCCCTGCTAGGTTTGATGACTAAAACCCTAAGAATTCGTGACTAGGGTACTAGTTAGCTAGTTCAAGCCGGAAATTCTTGACCGTGCTTTACTGGATTGAACAAATATACACTACATATCGTATAATACTATAACTTTCTTGAACTTCCTTATTATATATTATATGGTAAATTTACATATGTGCAATGATACTCAAAATAAAACATTTTAACGGGTACAAAGTGGCGTAATTGTAAATAATACTTGTTTGTAATCATTGCTTAGGGTCCCACAGGTAAATTGCGGTCCAATTGCAGTCTTTGCAAGAAGTTTTCTAAAACTTTTTGATTTGAATTTTTATTGAAATTTGTTTAGATATCTGAAGTAGCAGAATGCATTCTATATTTTATTATTGTTTGAAGCTATGATATTTCTGTGGTTAGAGGACACAGTTAGTTAGTGTACCGCAATTTACCTGCTTTACCCTATCTAGCTTATAATTGGTAGCTACTTACAGATTGATATTGCTACTAGTGCTATGTATTCCATTCAAGAAGCACCATGAATTTATGGATACAATTAATAATAATAATCCAGTTAACTACTAACTAGTTATAGGTTATATGCCTATAGTCTCTTAACAATAATTTCACATCGTGAAATTTTCTCTGATTCAGAGATATTATATAGACAGGGGAATTTTGAAGAGAAACTCTAAAAATTTGTGACTAAGGTAAATCTAGTTAGTTAGTTTGAAGCCGGTATTTCGAGACAGTGTTTTCACTGGAAATATCAAATCTACGCTATATTGTGTAAATTTTTTTAACTCTTTATGAAAATTTCGTCGCAAATTCATGGTGACTACTAACTAGCTACAGGCTATATGCCTATTGAGTCTCCTTCCATATATGCTCACATTATGAAAGTTTTCTGTTCCAGAACAATTTGAGAGAGGATTTCGATATTCACTACTATGATTGAAGACAGTCTCTATGAATTTTTAGCTATGGCAACTAGTTAGCTATTTTAGCCGGGAATTTGTGACCCGAGCTTGTACTGGCTTCATCTAAGGTACACTAGACATATCGTGTAACTTGAACTTTAGTCTCAAGTACCAATATTAATTTCTTAACAAATACAGACTGTTAATACCACTACAGATATGTTTTACGATTGCATATCCAAGTCTAGTTCTTCAATAAAAAAATTTCTGGAATCCAGTTAACTTACTAGTTATATGCTAATGCCTACAGTCTCTTCCCAAATGAATTGGCAATGTTAAGTTTTTCTCTGATTTAGAGAATTAACAGGGGAATTTCGATAACCTCCTGCTAGGATTCAAGACTGTTCATAGTTTTTCTAGTAGGCCAGTTTACTATGTGTCGCAATATACCTATTTTACCCTAATTACCTATATTCCTCGATACATTCCTCTTTGACTCTGGAATTGACGAAGAGTTGAAAGACTGGCAACAACAGTTCAACCGGAAATTTGGTACACATAGTTACATAAAACCTGTATTTCAAAAATTATTTCTTATTTTGGAAATTCAAAAATTAATGTCTATAGGTATGAAGATTGGTCATAGAGAAGAATAATAATTTTCGGTTCAGTTTTCTCATTCATATAAGATGTGGAGGACTTAATTTATTTATAAATTTATCTAAAGCCATTGAATCTGCATATCCATTATTAACGTTATTAATTAGAACATTGAAGAACTGTAGTTGGTTCAATGGAATAAATTTGTCTCGTGGCCTCTATTGATTTTGAAGATGATTACTTTTCTGTCCATATAGAGAATAATACCGTAGATATTAGAATTGGAAAACACTTCTAACTTAAGTAAGTTTAGAGCTAAAGGCTCTACTTGTGAATCATGCAACTTACTTAAGTCATGAATTCTATATTGGCAAAATTAAGAACTGAAAGTTATTTGTCTACGTACTATTTATTTTACTTAATTGATAGATGAATTCGAGAGAGAGCACTGTTGTTATTAGTAATGAAAGAAAATTTATTTTATTTATTCCTAATCATTAGAAAAAAATGATTTTTAATTGATGCAACAAATTTGAGCAAAATTCTATTATTTGTGACGTTTTTATTTTTATCAAACTGTTGACTCTGACTTTCCAGCAGTTTAATGGGGAGGTTTATTCTTTATAATTTTAGAACGTCTTAAAATTAATGCTCTCAAAATTGTCAATGGTAACTTACAAAAAGAATAGAAATTGATGAAGATTATCCAGCTTAAAGTATTTAGACACCCTTTCATTACCTTAGTTTCGTAAGCGTTGAAGGTATTTTTGGTTTCAAGCTTTCGATTAAAAAGATTTCTATTCATCATCAGGAGAAGTGTGGAAAACGTGGCCTTCAACTCTGTGTTTATATAACCTCTGATAATATGGATTTCCAGTTGAATATAAATCTTTTCAATCAGTTTAGTAAGCATAAACAATAATTCTCAAAGTATTGTACTTAGCTACCACTGATGCATCAACTTGAAGAATGTACATTTCTTATAAATTTATTAAATTTTATTTAAAATTTATTATAATTATTTATTGATAGATGGGATTATATATGCTAAGACTCTACCTCCCACATTAATGTACTAGAACTGAAGGCTATTTTTATCCTGTTGGCAGGGCCTTTTTAAATGTCCTTTAGTTTGTCTACATCAAAATATTTACTGTCAAGACTACAAATATTCAGTCATGCTCTCGTATTAAATAAAGTTTTTGACAACGTCTGTTCGAAGACTTATTTTTCTGTGAAAAATATACTTTTATCGAAACATTCATGCTGATAAAGTAAGTTGGTATTTTGATGGGATTACCGAATAGTAGCTGATATCTAACGTTTAAGTATCATGATGCTTTATAAAATTTAGGAAGACCAAGTGCAACAGTGTTCATTACCCCTTTTACGGTACAAAATCAGTATCATGTGTTTTTAGTGCAGAATTTCCGCCAAACCTCTATAAACAACATAGCTAGATCACAAGTGGTATATTTCTTGAGTAGACAGAAAATTGATCCCATGCAATTTAATGATGTAAATTATTAATGTAAAGTTTTCTTATAATACTGGATTATCTATAGAGAAATCGCTTGCAGTAAAGAGTGTTAGTTATTGAATTAGTGCAGGTATCCTGGATACCAATTAAAATTAAAATTAAATAAGACTAACCACTCCCATGTACAAATGATCTTGGATGTTTCTTTTGTTTTGAATTTTGAAAAATTATTTCTCTCTGGAAGGTATTGCTTTTTAGAATTTCAACCTATTTTGTATCATGAAAGAGACTATTTCAATTACTTTATACACCACGTAAGGGAAATAGTGAATTCCTGATTAAATGAGGTATTTTAATGTCAATTCAAATTCTGTCTATATTTAACCTTCAAAGAGTACATGGATTAGATTTCGTGGAGAGTCTAATCAACTCTGTAAGTTTCCGAAAATCATACAAACAGTACCTATCTATTTCAAAAATAGGTAGACGGATTGAAGCAATTATGGAAGAGGCAGGAATCAACATTGCTAATTTTAATCTCTGCACTTGTGCAGCAGCCGCCTCTTCTTTCTTAAACCATAATATTACCATTGACGATATTGAAGGTCGCAGGCTGGGCCAACGTTACAATTTTCTAATGCTCTTATATTAAATTCGTACTTGAAAATTGGTTGGTCTCATCTTTTGCTGCGTTCTTTAAAATCTCATAAGTTGGCACCTCTGGAACACTCCAGAATGAACAAGAATGGCGATAAGTAATTGAACAGTTACCCAAGGCTTACCTGTAAGGTGAAGGGTGACTTCAATTACTTCTGAAGCCATTCTTGTTCATTTTTCTTGTTCATTGTAGACCAGTGTGGAAGCTTTATTTGTTCAATTTACACAATTTAAAGTTTATGTACTATAAATTCGATAATGCATATTTTAAAATATACTCTTTAATCAATCGTTTGATCTGTCACTTATTTCGTATATTCACATTAGCTTATCCATTAGACTTTGACTTAACATAACTTATTCTCAAAATTTCTTAAACTTTTTAACTAATGAACTGCTGTCTGGTTAGCACCAAATATACATTTCCTTTTAAACCTGTTTTATTTAATGTCATACATTCTGTAAATGAAATCCAGTATTGTACGGTGTAATTTTCCAGCGGTGGAATATTCCTTGGTGGAAATTTCCAGCAGTGGAACTTTCCTGATGGAACTTTCCATGATGGAATTTTCTACGATGGAAAGTATCATCGGGAAATAACGTCAGGAACGACCGTTCATAAACATAAGCGACATAAGCGTATATTTCGCTTTACTGAAAACCTTGTTGATACTATGGCAAATATTTTCCCTGGCAATAGATTGTGATCTACATAGAGGTCATTCTCTAACCGGAAAGAATAAAACTTTAAGTGTTTTCTTTGGTATGTAGGTGAACAAAGTTTTCCGATAAACATGGGTACAAAATGTGCATAAACCAAGGTATTCTTAGCCAGGCTATCAAAGAAGTATAGGAGAAAATCGTCTCGAAATATAAAATTGTATGCATATATTTTCCAAGAACAAGAGAAGAACTACAACTAGCTGAACAAATTTAGGGTATGCACTTCACTCACCCTTATGCCATTGATGTGATTGATGGAACTTTGATTCGATCCTGACAAATACATTCTAAATGTATTTTATTTATGTATTGTAAATGTAAAATATACAACTGCTTTTTACAATATACTAAGAGCATCAGCACTTTTCTATAATCGGCACCTACCCGTAAAATTGAAAAATAATAAAATTCTATCAAATCAATCACGGGGGCAAATCACTACTTGCAAATGGATTTTTTTTCAGTAAAAAACGAGAAAGGAAATTAAATATAACTTACTAATCAGACAACCTAAGAGTGGGCAGATTCAACATGCTTGAATATATGTATATAAGGATTTTTGTTTATAATTTATTGATGATGATAAGATATCATCATCATTTTCCCATACCTTTTGTATTTTCTATATTATTCCAACGGATGGTGGTGGCTGAAGGTGCTGATTATTGGGGTATTTACCCTACACAAAATAACAAATATTATTTAAAAATATTATAACATATTTTCTCGTTTTTTAACAAGTGGACGTGGACTACTACGCTACACAAGGACTAATATTTTTCACACTATGGCAAAATTTCTCAAAAATTCCACAAAAAGCGTGGTGTGGTACTTCACAATTCGTCAAAAAGCGAAGTAGCACTAAAAAATAATTTTGCATACGAAACTGTAGTGCGATACTACACTGTGTAGTGCTACTTTGAAGTGCTTAGTGTGTTGTACCAATTTAGCATACGAGAGGGACACTTTGAAGTGTGCAGTGCTACTTCATAGTGCTAGTGTCCTATTTATCATACGGCCCTAGATTAAATCCAATTATTTACTTCATTACTATTCATCCATATTGTGCAACATAACTATCATTTTATGAATGTCAAACGGGTGATAGATAAAAGTAGTCTGACAGATTATCTAGAAATTGCGGTTTTAATTTACACAATATTTATTTAAGATCTTCAAAGTGACAACGACTGTTATTGAACATCGCAGCAAGATTTTTGGGAGTCATTGGAGGAAATTTTTCGCAAAATAAAGCATAAGCATTTCAAAAAAATATCCTTTAATCCTGTAAATGATGTATTAACGTGATATAGAACCAATGATTCCCTATTTTCTTTTTAAATGGTAACTATATTAAGTCTTTATAGGTATTTCGAAAAATGTTCTTTTTGTAATAATCTTAAAAAGTCCATTTCGATTCCTTATTGAAGCATTTTTTTTAACAGTTTCCATTTTCAGGTTCGATGATGTGTATTTGGGAATGTGTGCAGCAAGAGCCAACATCATCCCCATTCACAACAAACATTTCATCATGTATCCGAAAAAAAAACTTGAGAAGTACAAAAATGTCATCGGCTATCATGGTAATGGTAAACCGTTTGAGATGCGAAAAATGTGGAGCCAAATCGGAGGAACATCTTAAACAATATAAAGTCAGACCAGTATATTTTTTATACAGTAGAACTGTAGAACTCTTCCATTATGGACTCCTCTTTAGTAAATGTAGAGTCCTGAATTATAGAATTTCCCGGTATACAATAGTGGACAATTTCTTTTTGTCTACAACTCTACCTTAAATGGCCATCAGTCTTAGAAAACTAATTGCTATTCATACTAAAATATTGTCCACTATTTTGGATAATTCTCTTACTCATGACTCTACCATTTTCACTATAAAGAAGTTCTACTGTATTTAAGAAGAAGATATTTTTCCAACAGGGTGTCTAAAAAATATCCTAATTTAAATGAGTATATTTTAATATCCATTTAAAAAACATTTCTATTCTGGTATCATTTTGTTTGTTGAACCCTTCTCTATCCACAGTTGAATTTTTATAAAGTTTTATTATTTTTTGTTTTGATTGATGGGTGAAAATGGAAAGCGCAAACGGACAATGAAGTAAGTTCAAACATCAAAATATCTTAGTTAGACAAAACCCCGTTAATAAACGGATTTATTTCCATGTTTCAAAAAATTAAATAACTGTTCCTCTTATAAATATTGACAATCTGAATAAATGCAAAAAAATGAAGACACAAATTTAGATTTTAACATGGGTCGCTCAGGTCGGAAAAGAACGATACCATCTGAAGACAATATCGAAATATTATTCAGGAACTCTAATTAGAAAATACAAATGTTTCTATTATTAGAGGTGATAGTTTAAATATCTCGAAATCTTCAATCAATCGAATCACCAAAGTAGACTTACAATGGCAACCCTACAAAATGAATTTCAGAGTGATGATTATGTCCACAGTGATAAAGTCAGTCAAAATAAAAATCAGGACTGTTATTCCGTGGAGCATATTGCTGAATGTTATGATTATTAACTTAATTCGTTAATGAAAAATACAGCTTCATTACTAATGACTTTACCTTCATAAAAAAAGAGCATATCTTTGCAATAACAAGTTGGCGAAGTTCAAAGGTGTGCGAAATTTACTGTTTCAGATTGCGAACTGAACTGAAATTTAGTTTGTGGCTTCCTTTTTGTATGTATATAATCATGCACATTTCTCCAGATAGTCAATATTTTATAAGAAAAAATTTATTAGAAAGCTTCTAAAAACTGGATAAGAATTAATAGGGTTGTTGTCCATAAAGATATTTTTGATATTTGAACTTACTTCACTGTCCGTTTTTTGCGCAAAGACATTTTCACCACCAAAATTCACAAAAATGAATAAAACTGTATGAAAATTTAACTTTAGGTGGAGAAGAGTTTAACAAACAAAATGATACAAAAAAACCTATACAGTATTTTGAATAGTTATTAACTTACTAACTAACTTAAAGTTGGGTTCTGTTTTTTTGGGAACACCCTGTATATCGAAGATAATCTATCTTTTATGAACTTGTGTGGCAGGTCAAACTAAAGTAACTACAGTTTTTGAAGCTAAAGTATTGTGATGATATTTTTTTATCTCTAAAAGTTATTCATTATCATTTTATTAAGTAGGTATTCAACAAAAAATAGTCATAATTGTTGGTAAAACTTTCAGATCTAATCGATTTCGAACCTAGTATTTTCGTAATTTTATAATACTTATAGCACATTGTATTTTGATATTTTTATTTTAGTGAATAGTTTTTGTTGTCAGCAGTAATGGTTTTATAGTTTGATTAATAAATATGATTTATCTATTATGACTGTTGATAAAATTTTCCTAAATATATTGGATACAGTTTGTAAGTACATGTTAGATTCAACACTTATGTATTGAAGAACTAATTGGCGATCGCACTCATAAAGTGTTATTTTAATTTGAATAATTTAGAAACCTGGCTAGGACACTGTACAGCATGAGTTCCCAACCGGGGTCTACTGAGACCTTTAGAGTCCACAGAACTTCTAGGGGTTCACGAATAGAAAATAATTGTGTTTTTGGGGTCCACAAGAGAAAGAAGGGGATCCACCGAATAATTTCTCATACTTGTGGAGCTGATTTCAGGATTAATTTTCTTCTCTCAAGAGTATTATTTCTGCAGCCCAATTAAAAATATATATTGTAAATGGGAAATGAAACAGTATTATCAGTGAATGATGAGGAAATTTGTGTATGGAGTTGAGAGAGAGGGAGTGAATGGTTTATCGCAGGAGTTAGAGAAACTTAAAAAAAATTGGCAGATGAATACATTTAAGAGAATATATAGGAGGAGAATCAATAAGAAAATTTAGGGTATCATAGAAACCTTGTTGGATGATTGAGTTGTTGAATTAAATATAGGAGATATTTCTATAGGAAGAAAAGAAGATTGGTTGGAATGAGTAGGGACATTATTGGGAGAAGTAGGTATTAGGTGCAGAAGGAGAAAGTTAAGGAATCGGGAAAGAGAGAGAAAACAAAATTTTAAGTAGAAATATATATGGAAGTGAAGAGTAACAGGAACTGAATGAAATTGAGGAAAATGATAGACGAAATGAGGATGGATGGAAAAATCGAGAGAAGAAATAAGTTACAATGAGATAGTGTATAGGAAATGCCATTGGAGAAGGAGGGAGAGAAAATGATTGAACGTTCGATAGAAATATGTCACAGAGATAAGAATAGAGTGATTTAAATATGTGATATATGTTGACGATTGGACTGAAATATGGAGATAGTGGGCAAAGATAGGAGAGTTGGATGTTAGAAGAGGAATAAGGCAGAGATATACGGGGTTGTCACAGTTGTTTGTAATGGCAGTTGGCATGATTATTGAGAAGTGGTTTAGGATATAAAAATAGAAATTTGAGAGTACGTGTGTTATATTATGCTGATGATTGTTTAAAGAGGGCAAATTCTGTGAGAGGTGCTGACAGAATCGTGGAGTTGTTAGAGGAGGAAGCTGTGAGATTTGCGCTGAGAATGAATAAAGAGAAAAGTGTGTGTAAGATTTTCAATGGGGAACGGGATGAGTAAATAAGGATAGGGTTGAGACATTGAACCAATTTTTGGCACAGAGTGCCCAATATTGGAGTTCCTTAGGGATATATATGGGGTGAATGGGATATAGGATATCTGTGTTTTGAGAGAGGCGGCATGGGTGAGGAAGGGACGATTTTGGAAGAAGTGTGAACTTGCAGGGTGTATTGGAAGAATTAAGGTCTGGGAACGGATGAAGGGGGTAAAGACCCTGTGGAGGCTTTCGGCAGGGTGTTGGCGGTGGTCAGTCAGCATAGAGAGGCTTGAAGAAGGCGAGAAGATAGAGTAGTTTATTTAACAAAATGGTGAGGGATGTAAAATCGAGAAGAGAGAGGAGTTGATGATATGAATGGATGGAGAGGGTTGTGGAAGTGAAAAGATGGAGATTGATGAGGGGAAGCCTTGGAAGATGAGAACGGTGCCAATCCTGTGGCAAGATTTGGACTTTTGATCCTGGTTTTATGGGGTGTATATTTTTATTCAAAGAAAATAAAATGATCGACCACTGTATGCATATATTTTTATCGACAGAGAATGTATTCAAATACATTGTACATTACGTATAAAATATTCCTCATATATTCAAATTATTAGTATATTTGGCAACAAAATGATATGATTCAAGTTAAAAGAACTAATTTAAACTTTTCAAGGATTCTTATTACACCGAAACATCAAAAGATGATTTAATTAAGAGACTTAATAATATATCCCTAATCATGTTTATCAACCGAATTACATCCCTTTTATGATCTGTGAATAAAATGAATAAAAGGTATATATTTTATAGAATATAAAGCATATATTTAAGAGATTATAAAGCATATATATTGATGCAACCTTGCAACCTTAGTTGCAATATTGTTGCAACCTTAGTAATAATACAGTAACATTTCTTTATTATGTCTGCTGTTCAAATTTTTCTAGGCTCAATTATCTTTGGGGCCCAATTTCCGTCAGGCCACATTGTCCTGGACCCAATTTCCGTCAGGCCACATTGTCCTTACCAATTGTCTTGGGCCCAATTGTCATTTCACTGTTAATGTTATATTTAATAGATAATGAGTTACTATAATATATTCTGAATTTCCACTTTAGAAATTATTCTTTATATAACTAAAATGAAAAAACAACAACAAAATTTAAGAGATCCGAAGATATTTTCAATTTATTTGATTTATAATTATAAAGATGGACAACTTGCATCTTACCCATGAGCAAACGGTGAGGATTAGACGTCTGCCAGACGTCCAAAGTCCTCCGTCCCGTCTCCCAGGTAACATTGAGATATTCCCGGAATATTCCCTCGATATCTACAGGGTGGGGCGTAAGTTTGGAAGCAATTTTTCAAACATTAATATAATTCTTAAAAATAAGTTCCTAAGTAGGTGATAGGGTTTGAACTATAGTAGAGACGCTACATTATGACGTGGCAGTGTTATTTTTTACAAAAATTAAGTCAATTCAAAAATGTCAGACAAAAGAGAAGCCATTATTGCTCTACACCGTGCCGGGAAGTCAGATTCCGTCATTTCAAAGACTCTCTCAATAGCGAGTTCGACTGTTTGGAAGTGTGTGAAGCTTTTTAATGAGAGAGGAGACTTGACTGATCGTCCAAGAAGTGGTAGACCACGATCACAACACACCAAACAACTGATAAAATGTGCCCGAGAGAAGATCAGGGGGAACCCGAAAAGGTCAATACGATTGTTAGCCAAAACAGCTAATGTGAGTCCCAGAACAATGAGAAGAGTTGTCAAAGAAGACCTAAATATGTCCTCTTTCACCCTCCAAAAGAGACAGACTCTGTCAGAAGCTGTAAAGAAAAAGAGATTGGAGAGAAGTAAAGCAATTCTGAGAGAATTGAAGTCTGGCACGGCTGGTGAAATGGTTTGGTCTGACGAAAAAATTTTCACAGTGGAAATGGCTCACAACCGGAGGAATGACAGAATAATTGGTAAAAGTGCAAAAGACATCCCATACAACTAAAAAACTGTCCACAGAACCATGAAACCTGCTTCAGTAATGGTCTGGGCCGCCGTTTCAGAAACTTGGAGATCTCCTTTAATTTTTGTGGAACAAGGCGCCAAAATCAATACTAAATGTTATATTGAGAATATTTTGACGCCAATGTTGGAGTCAGCTAAGGATCACTTCGGTATGGACATTTCAGCAAGACGGGCGCGACTTCACATACTGCAAATGTCACTCAAAACTGGTGCCATGACCATCTTCCACGGTTTTGGTCCAAAGAAATGTGGCCTCCCTGCTCCCCAGAGGTTAATCCTATGGACTTTTCGGTATGGTCCATTTTTGAATCAAAGGCCTGTGGTAAATTCCATCGCAGTGTGGATGATTTAAAGCTTTCGCTCCAGAGATCTTGGAAGGAAATTTCACAAGAACAGTTGCGTGCCGCATTAGGAAGAGTTCGGAGGAGATTTGATGCTGTTATTAAAAACAAGGGGGGACATTTTGAATAAATTTATGATTTTTGAATTCTTAAAACCCTTATGTAATAATACATAACTGTAAATTATTAAATATATTTTTCGTTGGATTATGATATGCACTTTCATTTGCTTCCAAACTTACGCCCCACCCTGTATATATTCCTTCACTATCCGCTATCGTAAAATGATATCGAGGGAATATTCCAAGGATTAGTGAGAATGAGTTGATCAACTAATAATATCGAGGGAATATTCCAGTGATTAGTAAAAATTACTTGATCCCCCAAAGATATCGAGAGAATATTGAAGGAATTAATGAAAATTAGTTGATCCCCTAGCGATATCGAGGGAATATTATAGGAATTAGTGAAAATTAGTTGATCCCTATTGATATTGAGGGAATATTCCAGGAAATAGTAAAAATTAGTTGATCACTATCGATATCAAGGGAATATTCAAGGAATTAGTAAAATATGTTGATCCCAAACGATATCGATGGAATATTATAGGAATTAGTGAAAATTAGTTGATCCCTATTGATATTGAGGGAATATCCCAGGAAATAGTAAAAATTAGTTGATCACTATCGATATCAAGGGAATATTCAAGGAATTCCTGAAAATTAGTTGATTCCCTAACGATATCGAGGGAATATTCCAAGAAATAGTGAAATTAGTTGAACCCCTAACGATATCGAGATAATACTCGAGGAATTAGTGATAATTAGGTGATCCAAGGAATAGTGAAAATAACTTCACCCACTAACAATATCCAGGAAATATTCCAGGAACAAATGAAAATTAGTTGATCCCCTAATGATATCAAGGGAATATTCCAGGAATTTATAAAAAGTACTTGATCTCTTTCCGATATCGAGGGAATATTCCAGAAATTAGTGAGAATTAGTTGATTCCTTATCGATATCGAGAGAATATTCAAAGAATTACTGAAAATTTGTTGATCCCCTATGGATATCGAAGGAATATTCCAGTAATTACTAAAATTTTGTTGATTCCCAATCAATATTGAAGAAATATTCCAGGAATTAGTGATTTATAGTTGATCCACAAAAAATTATAAAAGGAACAATTATAAAAGAAAAATAAATAATCTATGAAATATGAAACTATATCTATCGATGATAACCCAAGGACAAACTTGAGTTATATTGCATAAAGTTCTTTAAAAGTCCTACTTCTACTGTGTCCAGGATAGTAGAGTGGTTAGCGTCGCAAGCAGAAGTCAACATGGTGCTGGTTCGAGACCCGCAATCATCACTTCATTTATTTTCATTTAATTTGTATATAACAATATGTATCATTCAACTAATTCATGTAAAGTCAAACGTACACGTACAAATGATGTATATACTAGGAAATATTAATTTTGGTATTCTTGTTTTTATATCCTTCCTCTATTCTAGATATCCAGGGAATTTCAGGGAATTTTCCCATTCGATCCCATCGATTTTGAGAGAATATCCCCTCATTATCATGATTATCTCAATTTTATTCCCTTGTTATCGAGGGAATAATAATTTCATTATTCCTTGCCCTTCACTTGTAATCGAATATTCAAAGGACAATATATTTAAATCCCATCATTATTCCCTCAATATAATTTGGGGATATCGCCTTATCGCTAGAACGTCAAAATAGGATATCCTCTCGAAAACGATGGGGATATCGAGGGAATTCTACCGGGGAATTTCCCTGGAATATCCCGGGATTATTTTTTGTTACCTGGGCTTGCTATACGGTAAAAATCCCTCAATTGCGAAGGGTATTAGACGTCTTAAGACGCTGGACAAACTGATTTTGGTTTAATGGGTTATTATATGGATGTTCTCCATCGAAAGAATTCATATCTAGTCTCATAATTATATAAGGGCTTGCAATTATATAAGGGCTTGCAATTATATAAGGGCTTGATCCTAAATTAAAGACTTAATTTTCTTTGTATATTTGTATTTTGTATTTTTATAGTTCAATAAAGATGTTTCTATGTTTGAATATTATTTGTATTGACTGTAAATAGATATTGTATGAATGTTCTTCACCGTAAGAGTTCATCCCTAGTGGAATATTATTTGTATTGACTGTAAATAGATATTGTATGAATGTTCTTCACAGTAAGAGTTCATCCCTAGTGGAATATTATTTGTATTGACTGTAAATAGATATTGTATGAATGTTCTTCACCGTAAGAGTTCATCCCTAGTGGAATATTATTTGTATTGACTTAAATAGATATTGTATGAATGTTCTTCACAGTAAGAGTTCATCCCTAGTGGACTATTATTTGTATTAACTGTAAATAGATATTGTATGAATGTTCTTCACCGTAAGAATTCATCCCTAGTGGAATATTATATGTATTGACTGTAAATAGATATTGTATGAATGTTCTTCACCGTAAGAGTTCATCCCTAGTGGAATATTATTTGTATTGACTTTAAATAGATATTGTATGAATGTTCTTCACAGTAAGAGTTCATCCCTAGTGGAATATTATTTGTATTAACTGTAAATAGATATTGTATGAATGTTCTTCACCGTAAGAATTCATCCCTAGTGGAATATTATTTGTATTGACTGTAAATAGATATTGTATGAATGTTCTTCACCGTAAGAATTCATCCCTAGTGGAATAATATTTGTATTGACTGTAAATAGATATTGTATGAATGTTCTTCACCGTAAGAGTTCATCCCTAGTGGAATATTATTTATATTGACTGTAAATAGATATTGTATGAATGTTCTTCACCGTAAGAATTCATCCCTAGTGGAATATTATATGTATTGACTGTAAATAGATATTGTATGAATGTTCTTCACCGTAAGAATTCATCCCTAGTGGAATATTATTTATATTGACTGTAAATAGATATTGTATGAATGTTCTTCACCGTAAGAATTCATCCCTAGTGGAATATTATATGTATTGACTGTAAATAGATATTGTATGAATGTTCTTCACCGTAAGAATTCATCGCTAGTGGAATATTATTTGTATTGACTGTAAATAGATATTGTATGAATGTTCTTCACAGTAAGAGTTCATCCCTAGTGGAATATTATTTATATTGACTGTAAATAGATATTGTATGAATGTTCTTCACCGTAAGAATTCATCCCTAGTGGAATATTATATGTATTGACTGTAAATAGATATTGTATGAATGTTCTTCACCGTAAGAATTCATCGCTAGTGGAATAATATTTGTATTGACTGTAAATAGATATTGTATGAATGTTCTTCACCGTAAGAATTCATCCCTAGTGGAATACTATTTGTATTGACTGTAAATAGATATTGTGTGAATGTTCTTCACAGTAAGAGTTCATCCCTAGCGGAATATTATTTGTATTGACTGTAAATAGATATTGTATGAATGTTCTTCACCGTAAGATTTCATCCCTAGTGGAATATTATTTGTATTGACTGTAAATAGATATTGTATGAATGTTCTTCACCGTGAGATTTCATCCCTAGTGGAATATTATTTGTATTGACTGTAAATAGATATTGTATGAATGTTCTTCACCGTAAGAGTCCATCCCTAGTGGAATATTATTGGCATCTTTTTACGGACAATTAATTTTGTTATTCAGGATATTTATTTTATGGGAATTGGGAAACAGTTGAAAGCTTCATAGAAACTTTTACCCCATTTATATAACATCTAATTTATCAAAATCATTACAATGTAAAATTAAATCATTTGGATAGAGTCAATTTGCAGTGAAGTGTGCCTGTAACATCTTCAGAACACTAGTTTCACAATTTCAAAAATGAAATTAAACTAATTGTAATGATTGCAAATGAAGTGAATTTGTAAATGATTCTTATCCAGTCAAATGATTCTTATCGAGACACATGATTCTTATCGAGACACATGATTCTTATCCAGCCACATGATTCTTATCCAGCCAAATGATTCTTATCCAGCCAAATGATTCTTATCCAGACACATGATTCTTATCCAGCCAAATGATTCTTATCCAGTCAAATGATTCTTATCCAGTCAAATGATTCTTATCCAGTCAAATGATTCTTATCCAGTCAAATGATTCTTATCCAGTCAAATGATTCTTATCGAGACACATGATTCTTATCCAGCCACATGATTCTTATCCAGCCAAATGATTCTTATCCAGCCAAATGATTCTTATCCAGCCAAATGATTCTTATCCAGACACATGATTCTTATCCAGCCAAATGATTCTTATCCAGTCAAATGATTCTTATACAGTCAAATGATTCTTATCCAGTCAAATGATTCTTATCCAGCCAAATGGTTCTTATCCAGCCAAATGATTCTTATCCAGACACATGATTCTTATCCAGATGAATGATTCTTGTCTAGTTAAATGATTCTTATCCAGTCAAATGATTCTCATCCAGACACATGATTCTTATCCAGACACATGATTCTTATCCAGCCAAATGATTCTTATCCAGTCAAATGATTCTTATCGAGCCACATGATTCTTATCCAGCCAAATGATTCTTATCCAGACACATGATTCTTATCCAGCCAAATGATTCTTATCCAGTCAAATGATTCTTATCGAGACACATGATTCTTATCCAGCCACATGATTCTTATCCAGCCAAATGATTCTTATCCAGCCAAATGATTCTTATCCAGCCAAATGATTCTTATCCATACACATGATTCTTATCCAGACACATGATTCTTATCCAGTCAAATGATTCTTATCGAGACACATGATTCTTATCCAGCCAAATGATTCTTATCGAGACACATGATTCTTATCCAGCCAAATGATTCTTATCGAGACACATGATTCTTATCCAGCCAAATGATTCTTATCCAGACGTATGATTCTTATCCAGACGTATGATTCTTATCCAGCCAAATGATTCTTATCCAGTCAAATGATTCTTATCGAGACACATGATTCTTATCCAGCCAAATGATTCTTATCCAGTTGAATGATTCTTGTCTAGTTAAATGATTCTTATCCAGTCAAATAATTCTTATCCAGTTGAATGATTCTTATCCGATTAAATTATTCTTAACAATTTAATTGATTATTGTCGAGTCAAATAATCCTCATCGAGTCAAATGATTCTTATGAAATCAAACGATCTTTATAGAATCAAATGATTCTTATTGAATCAAATGATTCTTATAGAATCAAATGATTCTTATAGAATCAAATGATTCTTATAAAATCAAATGATTCTTATAGAATCAAATGATTCTTATAGAATCAAATGATTCTTATGGAATCAAATGATTCCTATGGAATCAAATGATTCTTATGGAATCAAATGATTCTTATAGAATCAAATGTTTCTTATAGAATCAAATGATTCTTAGAGAATCAAATGATTCTTATAGAATCAAATGTTTCTTATAGAATCAAATGTTTCTTATAGAATCAAATGATTCCTATAGAATCAAATGATTCTTAGAGAATCAATAGATTCTTATAGAATCAAATGTTTCTTATAGAATCAAATGATTACTATAGAATCAAATGATTCCTATAGAATCAAATGATTCTTATAGAATCAAATGATTTTTAGAGAATCAAATCATTTTTAGAGAATCAAATGATTCTTATAGAATCAAATGATTCTTATAGAATCAAAAGATTCTTAGAGAATCAAAAGATTCTTAGAGAATCAAATGATTTTTAGAGAATCAAATGATTTTTAGAGAATCAAATGATTTTTAGAGAATCAAATGATTCTTAGAGAATCAAATGATTCTTATAGAATCAAATGATTTTTAGAGAATCAAATGATTCTTATAGAATCAAATGATTCTTATAGAATCAAATGATTCTTATAGAATCAAAAGATTTTTATATAATCAAATGATTCTTATAGAATCAAATGATTCTTTTAGAATCAAATGATTTTTAGAGAATCAAATGATTTCTAGAGAATCAAATGATTTTTAGAGAATCAAATGATTCTTATAGAATCAAATGATTCTTATAGAATCAAATGATTCTTATAGAATCAAATGATTCTTATAGAATCAAATGATTCTTATAGAATCAAAAGATTCTTAGAGAATCAAATGATTTTTAGAGAATCAAATGATTCTTATGGAATCAAATGATTCTTATGGAATAAAATGATTCTTATAGAATCAAATGTTTCTTATCGAATCAAATGATTTCTATAGAATCAAATGATTCTTTTAGAATCAAATTATTCTTTTAGAATCAAATGATTCTTTTAGAATCAAATGATTCTTTTAGAATCAAATGATTCTTTTAGAATCAAATGATTCTTTTAGAATCAAATGATTCTTTTAGAATCAAATGATTCTTTTAGAATCAAATGATTCTTTTAGAATCAAATGATTCTTTTAGAATCAAATGATTCTTTTAGAATCAAATGATTCTTAGAGAATCAAATGATTCTTAGAGAATCAAATGATTCTTAAAGAATAAAATGATTCTCAGAGAATCAAATGATTCTCAGAGAATCAAATGATTCTCAGAGAATCAAATGATTCTCAGAGAATCAAATGATTTGTAGAGTTTCAAATGATTTGTAGAGTTTCAAATGATTCTTAGAGAATCAAAAGATTCCTAGAGAATCAAAAGATTCTTAGAGAATCAAAAGATTCTTAGAGAATCAAAAGATTCTTAGAGAATCAAAAGATTCTTAGAGAATCAAAAGATTCTTAGAGAATCAAAAGATTCATATAGTATCAAATGATTCTTATGGAATCGAATGCTTCTTATGAAATTAGATTTCATTTCTGAAATTAGATTTCATTTCTGAAATTAGATTTCATTTCTGAAATTAGATTTCATTTCTGAAATTAGATTTCATTTCTGAAATTAGATTTCATTTCTGAAATTAGATTTCATTTCTGAAATTAGATTTCATTTCTGAAATTAGATTTCATTTCTGAAATTAGATTTCATTTCTGAAATTAGATTTCATTTCTGAAATTAGATTTCATTTCTGAAATTAGATTTCATTTCTGAAATTAGATTTCATTTCTGAAATTAGATTTCATTTCTGAAATTAGATTTCATTTCTGAAATTAGATTTCATTTCTGAAATTAGATTTCATTTCTGAAATTAGATTTCATTTCTGAAATTAGATTTCATTTCTGAAATTAGATTTCATTTCTGAAATTAGATTTCATTTCTGAAATTAGATTTCATTTCTGAAATTAGATTTCATTTCTGAAATTAGATTTCATTTCTGAAATTAGATTTCATTTCTGAAATTAGATTTCATTTCTGAAATTAGATTTCATTTCTGAAATTAGATTTCATTTCTGAAATTAGATTTCATTTCTGAAATTAGATTTCATTTCTGAAATTAGATTTCATTTCTGAAATTAGATTTCATTTCTGAAATTAGATTTCATTTCTGAAATTAGATTTCATTTCTGAAATTAGATTTCATTTCTGAAATTAGATTTCATTTCTGAAATTTGATTTAATTTCTGAAATTTTATTTAATTTACGAAATTTTATTTAATTTTAAATTTTTTCATTTAATTTTCGAAATCTGATTCAATTTTTTGATATTCAATAAATTTCCTTATAAATTATTTCTTTTAGAATAAGGTAGGTACGTGAGATGAGGACATTCCTAATTATCATTTGTGTACAATACGAATATTGACCGAAAAGATCCATGTGAGAATTCTATATTATTAAAACTTTTATCAATATCAGGTTTCAAGATTTCTAATAGAAATTTTCTATTCATCGTCGGGAACTTTAAAAATTATGATAAATTGTCCCATCCTAACACTCATTTTACAATGTATGTCAAATAAGCAAACAAGCATGTGGTTGCAACATAAAACTAACTTCAACATTGAACATCAATAACCCTCTTCACTGCATACTGAAGAGTATCATTTAATACAAAGGCTCTATTGAGTAGTTATCAACGAGTTCTTCTACTCATATTTGGCATTTTATTGTAATTAGATCTGTTGCCAAGTGGGTTAGCATGAATAGATTCTTGTGTATTTCTTAGAACTCAGTAAAGTAATTTAATTGATATGATCTCAATTAGAATACTCTATTCAATAGGTAAGCATGCAACTACTATATAATGCACTGAACTGAGCTCCAGTTCTTTAGTTTTAGTTTGCTCTTTCGTGTGATACAGCGACCACGGATAAATTCTTACATCCCTAATAAAATCCCTACATCATATAACAATAGTTTTTTTGTTAATTTCAAGCAAATGACGTTTTCATTTTTAGTTCTTACTTTGACCAGTCTCATCTTAAGTCAACCCAGAGGTGAGTGAATTTATAATGTAAATTTTCTTTTTACTTATTACATTTTATTATCTGAAAACCTTGTAATAATACCGAATAATATTGATTATAATTGAAGTGAAAATCTGAATCCTGAACGATTCGATGGAAGAAACAAATTGCACATTCATAAAGGGAATCTATGTTGGTAATAATTATACTATTTCTTTCAACAGTTGATGGATTAAATATTCCAGATTTATTCATTACACTCAACGGCACAGTCTATATCCCTTGTTATGTTGACACCGGAACTGATCATGTGAGTATTCAGCTCAACTTTGTGAAGTAGAGTGTTTTAGTTAGCAATGGGTACATGAACAATTATTCAAAACCCATGGAGTATTAGTACTTCAAAAACAAATTAAAGGTCGCTTAAAATCAATTTTTTATTGTTTAAGTAGCGTTAAAAAAATGATATACATGGTAAAAATGGAATGAAAATCCATAATCCAAAATGCAACAGTTCGGGGCCCAAGGGATGCCACTCCCCTTCTCTTCCATTCACCACAGACTGTTTCAGGATAGAGCCCCCGGGGGCAGGTTTATAGATTAATGATCCTAAACCATAGTTCTATAACATTATGTGGCAAACCCATATTTTCCATAGCCTTGTGCATTTGACTGAATTGACGAAGGGGAACGTCGAGGTGCTCGCAAACTCATAGTATTAGAAATATGCCGAGGACTCAGACATCTCCCAGTTGCTATTGTAATAACACTACATTTTCTCGCCTAGGAACACATGACTCCAATTTCCTGGACTCGGGTAGGATATGACGGCTTTGTGCAGACTATGATGGCTCCTGATTTCGTGTTACCAAGTAATGTGGGGACGATCGAATCGAAAATAACAAGTTTCCCTCTCTTGTTGTTACTAACATAGTAAAATCTTGGTCTGGCACCTACATTTGTCACTCTGATAAAGGAAGCGCGAGTACTTGATCCATGTTTTAGATGGTGGTGAGTGCCTTTGGATTTGTATTAAATATTTACATTATATATTTGTACATAATACAGAATGTACATATTGTACAGTTTAGGATCTAAAAAAACTACAAGTTTAAAAATTGCCATAAGTATATTTGAATATGAGGTAAGAAATTCAAATAAAGATAATTCGAATTAACATGGAGTTAAATTTTGTTAACTATCTTGTTAATTTATTTTTTTAGATTGTCCGCCATCAACAGTAATAAACTTCTCAATACGTGGCGCGAAATTATCAATGACTTTACCGAGCATTTCATTATTTTTATACCTTTTTAAAGATACATTTTTTCAATTTATGAAGCCCTAAACAACAGTGAAATGCTTGGCAAAGTCATTTAAGAACATTTCTTCTCGTATTAAGTAGTGTATTACTGGTGACGGAGGACTGGTTATAACTGGTTATACAAGAGAGTTAATAAAATTTTATTTCTTTTCTTCCAAATAATTTATATTTATATTTCCCATCTCGTATGTTTAATATAGTTACGGCTATTCTAAAATGTTCATTATTTAGCGCCCACCTTGTATGATCCTATTATACGCTAGATGGCAATATATACGATACTTTTCTGGTGTAACTTCGCAGTACTCAGACACTCTCAGTACTCGGTGAGAGTGTCTAAAGTGCATCGAAATGATGCATTTTCGAGCATTCACACTAAAGTGCATCGAACTGATGCACTTTAGTGTATCCAAACTATAGTTTGATGCATTAAAGTGTCTTGCTTTGGAGACAAAGTCCTAGGGTGAACTCGAAACACCTTGGTGCATCAGAATTTCTCTTAGTATACTATAAATTATTAGAGCCGCGTCCGTCTGTCCGTGTTTTACACTTTTATTAAGAAATATTCATTATAAACAGAAACAAATCATTTGTGGCAGTATGATGACTACGGGCTACAATAATATTGACACTAATTATTTAAAACATTATTTAGGCTTTTGAGAGTTTAATTTTTCGGATTTTTGTGTAATCTGAATATGTGTATCCATAATACATACTTGCAATCCAATATAACTTAGATTTAATAACATGTACAAGTTTAAATAAATTCAGGTATCATAAATTCCAATTAAAAAAAATAAAACGCTCTTATTTTCTTTAGCCAATCAATAGGAATATTTAGTTATCTTTTTTATGATAATATGACACATCACCAAAGTAATATTAAGCAGTACAAGCAGACCCCGTTTTGATTACCAAATCACGACTCAGTTTAATTACCAAACGGTAATCAAAGCGAGGAAATGTAACAATATATTTATAATAATTTCAGTAATTGGCTTCCTTCTTGGAAATCTTAGTAAATTTATGAAATGAAGAGCGAGTGAGACGACAAAAAAGTTTCCATCCTTTTATTTCAAAATTTAAAAAAAAATCAAAATTTTGCAAACTTCAAACCAGTGTGATATTCGTTTATTGGAATCTATATACATTCATAAACAGTCTCCATCGCTCAATGAACAAGCAAGTTCATTTAACTTAGCTATTTTGGGTTAATAACTTATTATGTTCTATGATTTTTCCTTTTTCTTTATTATTTGTGAATTAGTTAGGTGACTTTATAAATATAGGTATCCATAATACTTCTTATTTCTACTTATTTTGTTTAAAATTAGTCAAAATTAGGATATTGATAATGAATATTGAATTATTCGAAAGCTCTAGAAAAATAAAAGGATGGAAACTTTTTTTGTCGTCTCCCTCGCTCTTCATTTCATAAATTTAATATATTTATATATGTCACTAAATGATCATACATTTCATTTTCCATTAGTTATAATGAAAGAAATTTTGTTCTTGAGTTAAAGTACAATATAAGCCTATTAATAAACGGCTCTAGGACAACTGCCATGCGGAAAACTGCCATGCGGAAAACTGCCATGCGGAAAACTGCCATGCGGACAACTGCCATGCGGACAACTGCCATGCGACAAACTGCTATGCGGACAACTGCCATGCCATGCAATATATTATAATTTTATTTTGGGTGAATTGTAATGCACTTGTTAACCTAACATTTCTTTGAATTAATTTAATGTGAAGTATATTATTATTTTAACCTACAATTTTAATATAAAAATGTTAATTGTATAGTAAGAAATTATGAATGAAGAAGCATTGAAATTACTGAAGTAATACTAGATTTCTTTCTTTGTTACAATCATTTTCTTTCACATTTTACTCCTTAAATAATCAAATAGTTGACAAAAAGATCAAAATCAATAGATACAAAACTTTTTTCAAACATTTCAGAATACAAAGAATAGTACAAACATAAGCTTCACAGGTTAAAATTTTCAGTGAGTGTGGGTGGCTTCGCATCTTACTATTTTAGAGTTGCTTTCAGCCAACACTGGGCATATATAAGCTAACTAAAATGTTTATTTGTTATTATTATAATAACAAATTTAATAAAACATGTTTCAGTAATAAATATTCTCATATTTTGACACTTTTCAAATATTTATAAGACATGTTTCTGATCGGCGGGAGCTAGAAATAAAGAGAAAGGGTGACAAAAGCCCACACGACAAAATTCCTAGCGTCAAAAGCCCACACCGACAATAGCCGACACCGACAATAGCCCACACCGACAATAGCCCACACCGACAAAAGCCCACACCGGCAAAAGCCCACACCGACGAAAATAAAATTAGTATTTCTGCAATATAAATAATTCATATATGTAAAGTTGGAACGAAGGAAGATAAACAGTTTTCTTTCTATGGAATCATTGTAAATTTGTATTATGCCCCAAATTAGGGCGCTGTTATCGCAGAACTTAATTTAAAAACACTAGACTATGGAAACTGAGAGTAAATATAAATGAATGGTAGGTTGTCGTTGACCACGGTTTATGAAAAATTAGAATAAAGTCTTTATTCAGGACATTAACAACCATACTAATTGACTAATTACACATGTATTAGGGGCATACATAATTGTAGCCTAATAAAGTATTTACGAAGAACTAGGCTATAAAATCTAAGACTATAGCTAGCAAAGTCTACAGAGGCTGATGTATTACCTTTCGATTAGAAATCCTACATGACAACTGAACAAGACGTCTGCCGGTTACCTGACGTCTGATAAATGTTCCAGTAGTAGGTATATACTAAAATTTTAGTACATATATTAACGTTTTTTTTTTAAATTTGGTGCATAATACAAATTTACAATGATTCCGTAGAAAAAAAACCTGTTAAATTATTATTTGTCCAACTTTACATATATGGATTATTTTTATTGCAGGAATACTAATTTTGTTTTCGTCGGTGTGGGCTTTTGTCGTTGTGGGCTTTTGTCAGTATGGGCTTTTGTCTGTGTTTGCTTTTGTCAGTGTGGGCTTTTGTCGGTGTGGGCTTTTGTCGTGTGGGCTTTTGTCGGTGGGGCTTTTGTCGTTGCCCCAAATAAAAGAACTATAGAAAAACAAATTCAAATTTAAAAGTTACTGAGTGAAGTGTACTTTGTAATATTTTTCAACATAGAAATAAGATAAATACTATTTCAGTTTCTAATCCGGAATCTAGCCGAAAAGTTCGTTTTTACAAATAAAAAGTATTAATTACCCCAATGAAAATTCTTAAATAGTAATATGCAAAATCACACTCACTGGAAATTTTAACCTGTAAAGCTTGTGTTTGTACTATTCTTTGTATTTTGAAATGTTTGAAAGAAATTTAGTATGAATTTAGTATACTTCAACTTTAAATTTTGAATCTACCGTCAATATTAATTTTTATACTTCTTTAGGCACAATTTCAGACTATGCGATTAATATTATACTTAATTTTTAGGTTAAGATGATAATATACTT
The DNA here is from genome assembly GCA_947561585.1 of Caprella mutica. Taxonomy (NCBI): domain Eukaryota; kingdom Metazoa; phylum Arthropoda; class Malacostraca; order Amphipoda; family Caprellidae; genus Caprella; species Caprella mutica. Next base: position 195,444 of record CANNZV010000926.1, on the reverse strand, counting down.
CACATCAAATATATTTAATGAAAGGTTAGGTTTACAAGTGCATTACAATTCACCCAATATAAAATTATTATATATTGCATGGCAGTTGTCCGCATGGCAGTTTGTCGCATGGCAGTTGTTCGCATGGCAGTTGTCCACTATGGCAGTTTTCCGCATGGCAATATCCGCATGGCAGTTGTCCGTACACCTAATAAACAGTGTCTCATTGTTTGTGACTGTGATAAAAGTTTAAAGTAGTGAATTTATTTAAGATTTCAAAATCCAACCATAGCTTAACTCTCACTCAATATACATAGATGATTAATTGATAGGGTGACCGGTATATTCCACCACGGTATATTCCACCCCGGTATATTCCACCCCGGTATATTCCACCCTAGGTATATTTCGCCCCGGTAAATTCCACCCCACTTTACGGGTTAGGTTTGTTTAGTTATTAATATTAATCCTTTATTAATATTATATGTAATACTAGGTAACTTGCATTTTCACTGTATCAAATTAAACCTTTCACAAGCTTTAGATTTTTCACTACACATGTGACAAAACTGCAGAAAGAACGGTCGTGTGAACCCATTTAATATTAGTTAAGGTATTTAGATTTTCAATCTCAAGCTGATTTTCTTCCCTATCGCCAACACAACAGCGATATTGAATGTAAGATGATGTCATATAGTATTTATTGTTATATTTATTTCATTTTGAATTTGGTATTTTAACTTCTTGTATAAGGGGTGGTTTTTGACAGAAAGCTTTTTTTAAATGTTCTTTTTAACCAGGAAGTTTTTGATGGGGAGGGGAATTATTGCACTGGGTTTTAAGACTGGGAGATTATTGCCTTTTTTACATTGAGAGATTTTGATCACGGGGAATTTGGTCATAGAATCCAAAAGAGCAAAGAGCGAAAACATTGAATGGCTGTCTCTGCCAGTCGACCCTTTCCATACCTCATCCAACCATTGTTTCATGTTAAAAATAATTAATATTAATTTTTTCAACACTTAAACTTTGAAATACACTATCATATTAAGAATATTTGTAATTTTATTAGGATAAAATTTCAATTGACTTGAGCTACCTCTAAATATTGTCCAAATGTCTCAGGATATCGTCTGAGTTATTTTTTAATCGGTACAAATTATTTAACAAATGTCCATCTCATTGTCACTCAAATGAGAATTGTCACAGGGGTGGAATATACCGGGGTGGAATATACCGGGGTGGAATTTACCGAGGTGGAATTTACCGGGGTGGAATATACCGGGGTGGAATATAACTAGAACCAATTGATCGATACTTAGATTTCTATAATGATTGTGTTACATTGAAGAAACAACAATTTTATGTGCTGTGAAATATTTTTGGTAGTAGGGTGCTAAGTTCCAAGTTATTGGTTGGTTCTACATTTTCGGTAACGTAAGAAAAAAAAAAAATAACTGTCTAACTTCTATTCTAATTGGTATCATGAATATCAATTGAAATAAAAGTTAAATAATGATTATTTTATAGAGATTTTTACGTGTTCAAAAATATGGAATCGTGCGGTAACACGCAACTTACCCTAAAATGGGACATGTTGAATTTCTGAATCAATTACTTCTAATAACCTCATCAGGATTTTCATATTGATGTTTTTTTTTAATTACCGTGAAATAATCACAAAAAACTGTCACCGTTTTATATGTCTACGAAGTTCAAAAGTCATGTCTCGAAATAAGTACCACTTTTATTAAAGCAGGGTGGAATTAAAGCGAGGCCTGCCGCTGCCTGTAATTTAAAAGATGTTATAAATATTAACATTGAATTAAATACGATTTAAAACTAACGATCGGCAGATCGTCTGTTATTGTCAATTACGCTAAACATTGATGGTATTTTATCGTATAATATCATAATAAAGACACAATAGGAAATGTCTGATGAAACATGATAGATCATTCTTATGTTTCTTAACTATTTAATTTTCCTGAATATTATCTGCTAGTCTTATTTAATGATTTTTTTTAATTGAAATTAATTTCAAAATTGAAAATTGAAAATTTTAAATTCAAACCTAATATCTCAGATAAAGGCACTTGTTTTTAAATCTATAGAAGTGGTTTATAGGACGAAAAGAAAGAAGATGATAACAATAAACTATCCTACCTTTCAGAATTACCTCCAATTGAGTCACAGAATCAATGTTCAGAGAATCTCGAGTTGGTCCATGGTAAGTGTCTCTACTACAGCAATGGAAAGAAGAATTGGTCAGGGGCACATAGAGATTGTTTTCTTAGAACCAGCAGCCTCATCACCTTCAAAGATGCCAACGATTTGATGTCCTTCTTGCTCAATCTTCAAATGTCAGGTTAGAATAATGTGTAATTATGTATAGATATCTCCCACTCGGAAATTATAATCACTGATTATCGGCTTACAATAATATTGGTGATTACAGCCGTAATTATACGAATAACCAATCGCATTTTATCATGAATTCAAGACCCTTATTTTCTTTGTCGGACATTTGAAATAGAGGAGAAAAAAATTACCCTAAATAGATACTGTCAGCGTTATCCAATTAACAATATTAATAGGGTGAAATTTTCTACATTTTCATCTTAAGGACCTACACATTACGAGTTTCCGATGTGGACTGGACACGTTTATTTTGATGAGAAAAGCAGCAGGTTCGGTGCGCTAAATAATGACGCTCAGGTGAATGAAAATATAATATTATTCAAAATAGCATGTAGCTTTAAAGTGATAAACACATGGTGCAATAAAAAAGTTAAGACAATCCATTATAAATTACAAAAGTTTAATACTTCCTTCTCTCATTTGAGTGAAGCCATTTCACTGAATACACGAATACATCATTTTTTAGCTTCATTGAACAAAAAATATTCTGAATCATAAATTAATTGAATGTAAATATGTATATTTTATACCTATGTAGTTTTAAAAATTAATATCTAACACTATTCTCTATCAACACATTTTTTATTCTGACGTTTCGCTTGCAGGTTTCATCAGTGTTGTACAGGTACTCCGATGTTGCGAGAATATTTTCCTGCGGTGTCCTACATACAGAAAAGAACGCTGGCATTATTCCCCACACTAGTGCGCAGTGTGATTCATGGAAGTTTAACTTCCTTTGCGAACAACCGACTCTCTGACTCGTCATTTTATTTGGGGAATAGACGTAGTGATGTGAATGAAATGTAATACTTAACTTTTGTTCATCTCTATTTACAATTATTGTGTATTTCACAAAATTATTCTTTCAAATTATGATACAAATTATTCTATTAAATTATAATATTATGTTATTCTATCACATTATAATACTAAATTATTCTATCAAATCATTAAAATTTTATGTTTACTGCTTTTTCTTTCCTTCATATTTTGAAGTCATAATATTAAAGTTTGAGCGAAAGTGTGGATAAGTATTTAGTATTCTTATTTTAATCTATGACTAAATTATAGTGAGAGATGATATACATTTATATAAATGAATATAAGGAATTGATTTAAAAAATTTAGTCTGTTTAGAATGACCGATTTAATATACGACTTGATATCTATAATTTTTTTAATTATTGTATGATGAATTATTACAAAAATTCTAATCCAAATTACAACAGTTCGTAGACCATGTGACACAACTCACCATATATTATTAATTATTAAAAATAAGTTTCAGTTTGTCCAAGGACAATATGGATTCTCATATTAATAAAGTTCTTATTATTTCTTTGTACAATAATTTGGAGTTCAAACTATTCTGGCTTCAATATATTTGTTTCTATAATAGACCTTGAAACCAGATCCAACTATTGTTATTAAAAACATAGAGAGCAGAAGTCTCTATTTTTACAATCAATAATTTATTTAGTACGGGTTTAACGTCTGCATCGGCACCAAAGGCCATATCGCTGACGTCAAAAGGAAATTAAATACAAGGGACTGGAAGAAGCAGTAAGAAAGGAAAGTGAATCCATGAACAAAGTCACCTATCGTAGACGGTAACAATGCTCATGGATGCAGAAAAGCTACTCCGTGAATACAGTCTCTTAGCAAGGAATGTGACTAAAAAAGACACATAATACCTCGTAGCTGAAGAGTGGAACCCTAGCGTTATCCTCTTAATGCATGTATTATTAAGAAAATTATGGACGTTAAAAAATTATGATCATGGTAAAAAAAAACATAAGTAACCCAAATTAAATGCGGGGACCGATGTATCCGACCCCCTTCTCTTCCATTCACAACAAACATCTTGCCCCTGGGGGCAATTTTACATCAATAACAACAGCAACTGTTAGTATTAACATATTTTATCTGAAAAGCTAACATAAAGAGTATATGTAATAATATAAATAGAAGGTTTTGTTTTCTGTAGTTGTATTTTACTCGCACCAATCACTGTTACGTTTCAGCTGTACAGAGTTTATTTAGAGTTGACATCTGCTCATTTTTTATTTATATAGGATTTATGGATTTACACAATTTCTAGTAAGCGAGTCTTTATTCTCAAACTGTTCTCAATTTTTAACTGTTATAGAGTTTTCCTCTGTATGTTTTCATTTTTTCTTATGAAGATTGGTTCTAGGCCCTTTCGCCGAAAACACTATCGCCGCACGACACCAAAAATATGACAATAAAGTATACATTTTGTCACTATAAAACCTGGTGCTAGTGGTACCTCCTCCTAAATCACCCAACCGGTCCGCTATCCTAACCTTAAGTATCTCTTTATATTTATACCGTATAGTGTTTTTGGAATTTTCGGCGGAATTATCGTTCGGCAAAAGAGTTTTAGACGAAAGGACCAGTCAGCATGGAGATCATATAAGGGCTTTAAATATAAAGATGAAACCATCTCACTTATGAGAATTTGTACAAAATGATTAAATATTATACTGAAATTATACAAAATATGATTCATTTATAATTATTTTACTTTGATAACTAATTTTAACTGTTCATACGGTTAATCATTATCAATTACTACATGTTAGTGAAATCTGATCTATCATTCTATTACATTAATATTTTAGATTAATATTATATTTCAATCGTAAATTAGTTTATTTACACATAACTAACCACTGAAAATTGATATGCGAATTCCAGTTGCACCCTACAATGTAAACACTTCACCTGACATACAGAATCAAGAACTGTTTACCCTGTTATTATTTTCAAAGATAATCCTCAAAGGGCCACGATATGGACACTGGCTTTTAAATTCTCCCTTCACTCTTAAATAAACGGAGTATTCTATTCCTCATCGACTGCATTACCGTACATTGAACCAAAGTAAAGTAAAAAGTTGCCTCTGTTTGGTTTAACTGCATTTTACCATATGATAACGATAAATACTTCCTACCATAAGGGGTGACTCAATAAAACACTGCACTCGACTGAATGCATTGCACAAAAAAATGCACAGTGATGAAGAGTTTTCATTCCTCCCATTACCCAGTTAGAAAAAGTATTGCGACGCTATTGTGATACCCTTTCAAATTATTATTCTCACCGATTGCTGGCTTTTAACCATTATTCATTATAAAGTGATCGTCTATTCTCAAAGGTAAATGATAAGATGGGAATAGTAACATGTTTGTAATGTGAATTACAGTTTCTCATCTTTTTTCGAACACTCCTCACTTAAAATACCGATGACAGTGTATGAAATTGTATTACTATCAGATAAAATACGGTAAATATCACAATCGACACAAATAGATAATTTTACAATTCAAATTTTTCGATTGGGATATCAGTTTTTTTTTGTCTCAACCGTTATTGTAAATCTATTTTGTTACAGAATGAAACTGGGAACAATTCATTGGATTATGATGAGGAAGATATTAAATTGGATAATTGTTTCATTTAATGTTTTTTTATATTTTATTTTCATTTTATTTGTTTCATTGATCTTAGACCAAATAAGGAAGAAAATCCCTACTCATAATTCCCCATATAAATAGTGACTGGAAATTAAGTTCATATATTATTGTGCAGGCGTGTGTATTCAGTATGCAACATGTTTAATATTATTAAAAGAGAAATATAATAAATGAATAATAAATATAACTACCATTGGCGATGGTCGAAGCCATGCATGGTCGTAGAGCAGAGAAGCTTATCTTTTATTTTTTAATGTTCATTGTCTTAATAAAAAAATCCAAGACAGGTAATTTGACCACCTGATAATTAAGCCACCTGATATAATTTGCCCGGTGACAGGACAATAACCCCCCGTGCAAAAAACCCCCGCGGTCAAAAAACCCCCGTGCAATATACCCCCCGGACAAAAAAAAAACCGTACAATAAACCCCCCGGACAAGAACCCCCCAAGCAAAAAACCCCCGGTGCAAAAACCCCCGGTCGATATAAATAGCATAATACATTTTAATCAATTTTCATTAATTTTTATTAATAAAATTACTATATGCTATAAATATAAAGAGATATAGTGCACCTAAGGTAAGGTTAGCGGTCCGATTGGGGGGTTTTATAATGACAAAATGTATACTGTACATATTTTTACTATAAAATAGGTAATTTGGTATACCTTATTTTGCAAAAAATTTGTCATATTTTCGAAGAAAATGTAATAATTATTGGTTCGCATTGAATAATGTTTAATATATTAACAAACATGAATTATGCTATTTATATAGACCGGGGGGGTTTTTGCTTGTTTTTTTTTTGTGCGGGGGGTATTTGTCCGGGCGGTTTATTGCATGTTTTTTTTTGTCCGGGGGTATATTGCACGGAGGTTTTTGACCACGGTTTTTTTTTGCACGGGGGGTTATTGTTCTGGAATCAATTTGCCCCCCCCTTCAATTTGACCCCCCGGTAATTAGACCCCTGGTACTTTGAGCCCCGGTAATCTTATATATAGTCATGTAAAATAGTATATTTCATTATACACTGTTATACGTATTATAATACACTTATATTTTATAATACACTATTATTTTATAATACACTATCATATTATAAAACACCATTATACTCTATTATTTTGGGAGTTAAATAACAACGCTTTACAGGGAAGCTAATTAAAGGAAGTCAAATTACTGGTGGTCAAATCACCATTCCACTGGACGGTATTTGCTCATTGGAGAGTTAATGGTTTATATTACCTATTAGAGGTAATCTAAACCTCTATTAGAGGTTTAGATTAGTATATTATTATCGGTACCTATTTTAAAGGTGAAGTTAGGTAGATTAACCATTTTGGATACTGAGAGATGAATGTAATATGTACAGTTTTACAATATTTTTGTAATTAAACCGAAATGTCTACCAAATAATCAAATAATCAATCTAACTAGGACCATATTAATGAACTAAAAATGAGTAATTGACCATCAAGAGAAGATAAAAAATGAATTCTGTAGTTGCACTATATTATTGTTGAATTAAAGTTATTCTTCAGCATTTTAATCAATATATTTGATCTATTAATTAATTAATTAATTAATAGGATTGATATATTACACCAAATGAAGTAATCAATATTGTACATGCCCTTAGGAATACAACGTATGGTTTATACAGCATATCAACTAAAATTTTCAAAACTGCAATTCAATATTTATCGATACCTCTCTCTTGTATAGTTAATGATTCGATTGAAAATGGTATTTTTCCTTATGTTCTGAAACGAGCAAGTGTTACTCCTTTGTTTAAGTCTGGATCGGAAAATGAGATTGAAAATTATCGTCCTATATCAGTTTTGCCTCTTCTCAGTAAAGTTTTTGAAAAGTGTATTTATGGTAGATTAGTGACTTATCTTTCTGAGAATAATATATTAAATGGCTCTCAGTTTGGCTTTCGTAGGAGCAGAAGTACAACAGATGCCTTAATAAATGTAATTGATCACATCTATGAGCAGCTAAATCAGAAAAAGCATACTGTTGGCATATCTCTGGACTTTTCTAAAGCTTTCGATACTGTGGCTCATGAAATACTTTTGTGCAAATTATACAAGTATGGAATACGTGGATTGACGCTTGCTTGGTTCAGGAGCTATCTTAGTGGTAGAACTCAGAGGGTGAGAGTTCGTGGTGTTTTTTCTGAATTTAAAGTTGTGAAGAGCGGTGTTCCTCAGGGTAGTATCCTCGGACCAATTCTTTTCCTTATTTACATCAATGACCTGCCTAATGTAAGCAATATTGCTGAGTTCACACTTTTTGCCGATGATGCAACTCTGACATTTAGTAATGGGACATGGTGAATGGGACGAACTCTAATCTATCTTTGGTTCATGAATGGACATTGAATAACCGATTAATGCTCAATGCCGATAAGACATCTGCGGTGTTATTCACAAATCGCACCAGAAATATAACTGGCTCTTTGATTAATATAAATAGTACATCACTTTCCTATGTTGAACATGTGAAGTTTCTGGGTGTACATGTTAATCGGAAGTTTTTTTCTTCTCATATTGAATCATTAACTTCTAAGTTAGCAAAAACCTCTGGAATGTTGTACTTCATTAGTGGTAATACCCCGCAGAGTATCTTGCTAGATCTGTACTATTCTTTAGTGTATCCACATTTAATATATGGAATACTTCTGTGGGGAGACACTTCAAATGTTCATTTGGAACCCTTAAATTTGGTCCACAAGAGGATTGTTAGAATTATTTCCCATTCAGATTATATAGCTCATACCGCACCTATTTTCTATAGAACTAAAATTGTATGTATCAAAGATATATATCGATACTTTGTAGGTGTTTACATGTTTAAATTGCAATTATCAAACTCTGTAACTTATCCATCACATACTTACGGTACTAGATATTGTAATAATGCAATTCCCTCTTTCCAACGACTTTCTCAGTGTAATAAGTCTTTCCCATAATGGTCCTAATGCTTGGAATACCATACCACTATCCATCCGAAACTTTTCTACTCTTAATGCCTTTAAATCTAAGTATAGGGAATATTTGGTAAACTCTTACTTGTCTGCTTGATGTAATTTTGTAATTTTCCTTGTTTTTATTCAATTTTTTTCAACCAAATTTGTTTAGCATTTCACCAATTTTGTATTTCACTTAATATCTGCCTGAAAAGAATTTCCTTCGTATAGGCTTGATTAATATGTTTTTTTTTGTATTGTGTAAATTATTATTTGTTCCTCTGTAAAAGATGTAAACCTATTTTTTCAATAAAGATTTCAATTTCAATTTCAATTTCAATTTCAATTAGAAAACATTGAACAAGTTCCAAGAGATTAAAAAATATATATTCACTCGATCGATGATATATTCAATTCCTAACGGACAAATCCCTTTTCCCAATTGCCTTCCAAAGACTTAATTAGAGGTTTTAAATCCCCTAAGTCCGGCAATCCGCAAAGGTAAAGTCGTCAGTAAACTTCCCGCTGTGACAATTAATTTGGAATCTCCACAATCGAAACTCATATTAACTTTGGAAATTTAAGAGAGTGACCAGGGGACTGGTCTCATGGGAGGGAAATACGCAACTTAATTGGATTTCTGATCGATTATTTTTATTCCATTTGACGTGACTTTACAGGTCCTCCCCACTCTAAATTAAAAAATGAAAGATTAGAGTGCACAATGAAAGATTATGGTGGGCAATGAAAGATTATGGTGGCCAAAGAACGATTATGGTGGGTAATGAAAAAGATTATGGTGGGCAATGAAAGATTATGGTGGGCAATGAAAAAGATTAAGGTGGCAATGCAAGAAAATGTTACACTCTCATGATCTCATTCCCTCCCATTACTAATATAATGATTTTACTGCAGAGCTTCCGATGTGTGACATCGAGGGACCATAGAATTTTATTTTAAATTAAACTTCATTTTTTTTAAATTAAACTTGAACTATTTTAAATTAAAGTTGAACTATTTTAGATTAAAGTTGAACTATTTTAAATTAAAGTTGATCTATTTTAAATATAACTTGATATATTTTAAATATAACTTGATTTATTCTAAATTTAACTAGAATTGTTTTAAATTAATGTTAAAAAGCTGTAGATGGCGTTGCTACAGATTTGGTGACAAATATTATGAACACAAACGTGACAAACGCCCGCACGGAGATTGACGTTTTCACCGCTAGATGGCGTAATCATATAATTTGGTAAGGCTTTGAATAGATCAATTATTTGTCAATCAAAGTATAGAGTGATGCAGTGTGCCTATAACGTTTCAATCGATTAGTTAATGCAATAAGCGATAAGGGATATCAGGTATCTCTTTACGTGTGGCTAATTTTTCTCTCCACAAATGGACAGATCAATTTCAGTTCTCTTATTTGCTGTCATTTCCTATTTAACTTAATTGACAATGTGAGAGATTTTTCAGAAGGGAGATTGGAAGTTTGATTTGAAGGAGCGGAACGATAATAAATTCAAATAACTAATTCTTATTTATTTATATTAAAATTTATCATACAGATATATTTATTATATAGATATATTTATTTAAAATATTATGACGATTCATTTATTACTCATATTCAAGAATGGTAGCATGCTGGCATTATTCTAAGCCGTCAGTCTAAGATAGAGGAAGTGGGAACGATATAATTAGTTCATTTGAATAGTTTCTATAATGATGCAGGGAAATTAATGATATTAGGTAATAAAATTCAGTTAAAGAATTGTTTTTTTATCAAATTTATTATTCTGTTCGTATGTGTTAACAACTTAGTTTTTATTATAGACGGAGAGACAAAATTTTAAAGTCAGAGAAAAAATATTATAGAGTGGTAGACTTAGATAATTATACAGAATCGAGTCGTTCTAAACCAGCGGTATATAATATTTGATACCTATTATTTCCTGTTTGTCATTCTTAAGATCTGTGATTTTGGTGTGCAGATGTTTCGCCGACAGACGTTTCGTCGACAGACGTTTCGTCGACAGACATTTCGTCGACAGGACTTTTCGTCGACAAGACGTTTCGTCGACAAATTTTCGTAAATGGGATATTAACAATCTCTTATGTTACGAAACATAATCATTAACAGAATAACGATCAAAATACAAAATGGAATAATGGTCATGATGAAAATTATTAAATACTTTTCAATCGTTTTTCTGCTTCAATATTAAACCAAAACTACTGAATAATAACAAATTATTTTATAGTAATTCAATACTTTTGGGTCGAGTTAATGATATTTAAAATTTAAAACAGGTTCCTCTCAATAATTTACGTTCCATAATAATAAGATTTATATAATCGGATTTGTCATTGACAAGCCATTATCAGTAGGTAAATGCCCACTGTTCGACTACTGCAAGTGTTCTGCAAAGTGGTAATCCTAGATTGAATTCCACGATTTTATAAAAATTATACTCGCTGTTGAATGTTTATCGATATTTTAGTTTTTTTTTACCAAAAAGTTATTCTAAAGAAACAAGTAGTTGGCTTAAAATAGAAAATGAAACGGCATCCCATTTTTATATTTTGATCATGTAAGAAAAAAATATTATAAATGCTCTCCGAGAAATATATGAGTTTATTACATAATATTGTAGAACAAAGTATCATTATTAATATTCTCAAAGTACTCGAAAAGACACCTTTACCCGAGCCAACACGGCAAGACTCGCGAGCCAGTTGTGACACGAGGCTACTTATAGACAAAGAATTAATTTTAAGAATGCTCTTTGTGTTTTGATTTAGTCCTATAGATTTCAATGATTTCATTATTTGCATATACAATTTTTCAAATTACTTTAAAATAATTTTGTATTATCGAGTAGTTTTGGTTTAGTATTAAAGTAGAAAAACGATAAAAATATATTTTCCTTACTATTATTCTATTTTGTAATTAGATCGTTTGATACGTTATTCTATTAAAGTTCATGTTTTGTAACATTAGAAATTTTTAATATCCCATTTACGAAAATTTGTCGACGAAACGTCTTGTCGACGAAAAGTCTTGTCGACGAAACGTCTTGTCGACGAAAAGTCTTGTCGACGAAACGTCTTGTCGACGAAACGTCTTGTCGACGAAAAATCTTGTCGACGAAACGTCTTGTCGACGAAACGTCTTGTCGACGAAACGTCTTGTCGACGAAACGTCTTGTCGACGAAACGTCTTGTCGACGAAACGTTTGTCGACGAAACGTCTGTCGGCGAAACGTCTGTCGACGAAACGTCTGTCAACCGTGATTTTAAAAGCATATTGTAATAACTACGGATGTGACAATATGCAGCATAAAATATGCATAATTTTCGACTCGATATGCAACATATTATATGCCTATTTCTGCATATAATATGCAAAAAGTCAATGTGCATATATGCAGAACCAAAATGCATTTTGAATATGCATTTCATATGCCAGAAATTATTCAATATAGTGTGCATATTACATGCCCAAAGTTAATTACGGAATTTAAAATAAAGTTAATCTGTATATAGTTATGTTTTGAATGTAATTGTACTTTGGTGATTTGAATGAAACTTACAATAAAACGAAGGTGTAATCTCAAGTTTTTATTTTTACTGTGTTATGTTTAACGGTAGAAAACAAAATATAACAAAGCTGTCTCAAATTTAGACTTTATTAATAGTAAGTCAATTTCAAACTTACACATTCAATTTCAAACAGTGGAATTGGACCTAATTGTTAAATGGTATTTCAGGTTTCCAACCGTAAATCTCCTTCTATTATCTGCTAATGTATTTTTGTACTGGGAAAACACCCGTTCTACATCACAAGAAACAAGAGGAGCGAATGTTTCTTTCAGCCAATTTAGTCTTCTAAAGTTCTAAACTATCCTACATTCAAATATCACATTCATAACAGCGACACTAAGTTATTAAATGGTAAAATTAAACCATTTTGTGTTTAATTACTTGAATAAATATATACGTTTTATAAAGTTTTGATATATTTCGAGTAGTAAAACTCTCTAAAATAGTTGTACCTATTCATTTATTTATCAATAGCTACTAGTATTTACTAAACACCAAGTGTCATATTATTTATTAATACATTTATAGATTCAATATTCCACCTACAAACTTTTTAAATTTGAATAATTCGTTTGAAAAAATTTACTTGGGTCCACAGTTAAAATCATTTTCTATGCCGGAGTCCAGAAGAAAACGACATAGATTAGGCATTTACATGTTAAAAATTGACCAAGAAGATCATATTCTTCGGTTAGCATATATGCACGTGACACGTGCATATTATATGCTCTTGAAATATATGCAGAGGACTGCATATATGCAATATGCACAATGTCACATCCCTAGTAATAGCCTTAGTTTCATTCTCACATCCACCACAATCGATTTTTAGATAAGTGTGACTTAATTATCACGAATATATTCTACCTGTAATAAGTGTGAGATACCAAACACAATACTAATATGAAATCGTTCATTTGATTATTTTGTGACTGAATGATAATTAGTTCTCATTTATCACTGGTATAATTGATATATTATATTTTGCGTCTAATATCATTAATCATGAAATAGTATTTAATTTTCTATAAATATCATATCCAATCATATATTCGTTTTTCGACCCCTTCCTTTTATTTTTGGGGAAGGAATGAGGGTTGAGCTGCCATTCAAAACTGGACCAAATTAAATGGAACACACCTTTGGAATATCTAACACATATACATCATACACGCATCATCACAGTTAAGAAAATCAATAGTCACAACAATAAGTTTACTAACTGGGTAATGGAAGAGTAGAATATTGCATCAATGGTTCAATATACGGTAATGCAATCGATGAGGAATAAAATACTCTTGTTTTAAAAATGAAGGGAGAATTTGAAAGCCAGTGTCCATATCCTGGTTCTTTGAGGATTATCTTTAAAAATAATAACAGAGTGAACCGTTCTTGATTCTGTATGTCAGGTGAAGTGTTTACATTGTAGGGTGCAACTGGAATTCGCATATCAATTTTTCAGTGGTTAGTAAATGCGGATTTCGAGCCACTTCAATTTTAGGTCTTACAGACTTTGTACAAAGATGACATTTTAATATATTATTTCAATTGCATTATAAATGAGATATGATTTTAAAAAAATAATAAAATAATGATATTTCAGAATATGAGGAAGTGGCTCAAAGTTCAAGATTTTGATTTTGAGCCACATGAAGTTTTCAAAATTTAGATAAGCGTATTTAATTAGGCAGATTGTGCTAAAAAAATGAAGCACTAAAAAAGTGCTAAACCTTATCTTTAGATCCTTAAAGACTATTACCAATGCGTGCAACTATAAATATACCTTACTAGTATATATTTATCAGTAATGAATCGAAAAACTTAGTAAGTTTTAATCTATAAATAATTCATAACCATGTCAAAAGGTGACAATAACCCCTGAGCAAAATACCCCACATACAAAAAGACGTGCAATAAACCCCCCGGACAAAAAACCCCAAGCAAAAAAACCCCGGTGGGTGCATATTATAGGATATGGCAAGCTACTTCTTCGGTTGACTGAAGTGTCCTACAGCATGGCTTCACATAACCCTGGGAAGATGAATCATGCACGTTGTTTGACCACTTCCAACAGATTTATTAGGTTGTAAATATATAGTTCAGCTGAAACACCGAGTGCCGGATTATTAGTTATAATGAAAGTTTACATATCATTTTGTTTTCGAATAAAGTATGTCCATCACCCTAAGATGGGTCTAAGCATTTGTTTAGATTAGTGTAGTCGCCAAAAAAGTTAGCATCACAAGTTATTGGGGCCCATATGGATACCAGGTTGACAAATAGTATTGGTACCGTGTGTTTTTTTGTAAAATAGGCCAATGTGGTCACACCATGGCTGTTCTGTTGAAACCATTTTGACCCAAGATTTTGCGTTGCCGATATGTTAACCAAGTTTCAGACATGAGCCATATAACGTTGATAGGCTCTATCAGGTTGGGCCAGTATAACAATTCAATGGAATGGATTCGCCACATTGAACCAACCTTCTCCCTAGGAATCATTCCATGAGAATGGGAAACCACATTATTTCTAGCCATTACATAATATGTTAATAACTATATAAAAAGGGTCATTGAAAGTGGGTTCTGAATAGTGGTCAGACTTGTAATATAACAGAGAACGATAGAGGGATTACAAAGTTAGAAATGATAGAGATGGAACCTTATCCTTAGATATGATAAGGGTCCTGGTAGGAGAGTCTGCACAACAAAGATCATATATAATACTAACTGACTCAGTAAATGCAACTAAATATTGTCCTACAGAGTCCTACAACAGCTGTTGATGACTTCACTCGTAAAAGTTGTATGTTTGGCTGATCCATTCGACGATAGAGGGCAGAAAGTGATAACCAAATTTTAATAAAAATAATGATTGTAATAATATGTTACCAGATTAATTATAGGAAGGGTGGGTTGGGTTGGATCGGATCTCTGTGAGCAGCAACCTTCTCGTGGTGACTTCTGTGATTAATTATTTGAAGTTAATGAATTAATGAATTAATTAATTAATTTATTTATTTAAACATAATGTTTCCCAACAATGAATGTAAGAGAGCCTGGATTACTCTCTCACACTGACTAATTGACAAAAACAAATAATTTATACAGAAGAAACATTAAGGCCCGATAAGCTAAATGCTTTTAGGGCAACCTATATAAAATTAAAATGTTACACATGATGGTCCTACCTATAAAGTTTGAAAGAATGAATTAACATACATAATATTGAAAACAAAAGAAAAGTACTACTGGAGAGCAAGCAGATGGACTTTATAAGAACTTTTGAATTTACAGATACTAGAATTAGATTTCAAATTTTCACTAATATCATTCCACATGCTGCATCCTTTGTAATAAATACTATTGTGAGTTTTAGATCTACTGAAAAGAGGCAACGTTATATTTGAGGTGTTCCTAGTAGAATAAGAATGTGCATTTGAGTGAGTAGTAATATAGTTTAATAATTCAGGGAAATAGCCATCAATATTAATAATTTTATAAAAGAATACACCAGTTTTAAGTTTATGTAAATTATCTAATTTCAGAATTTTAAGTTGAGTGAACATACCTAGCAGTGTGTTCACGATGAGTTGCTTTTTTTATTGCACGTATTGCTCTTTTTTGTAAAGTGTGAATACTATTTGTTAAGAAATTTGAAGTATTATACCAAAGTTCAATTGCATAGGAAATATTAGAATTAATGAAAGAGCTGTAAAGCATTATCAAAACATTCTCGGGAACAACATGATTAATTTTATTTAAAATGCCTATATATCTAGAAATTCTTATGGATAATCTACCAATGTGATTCGAAAAAGTTAAATTGTTATCAAGTGAAAGTCCAAGAAAATTAACTTCTCTTCCAAACTGTATTTCCACTCCTTCTATTACTATGGGACAGAGTTGATAAGAATTACGGTATGAGAAAACTGTATATTTTGTTTTGTCAGGGTTAATCATTATTTTATTTTTTTTGCAGCCAGTTAGTAATCAAATTTAAATTTAAATTGATATCATTGTGAATTACATGCAAAGCAGATTTTGGAAACTTCAAAGAAATAGTAGAATCATCAGCAAATAAAGTGAATTTGAAAAAAGTTTGTACAGTTTGGAAAATCATTAAAAAATATCAAAAACAGCAATCCACCTAGCACGCTCCCTTGGGGCACTCCACATGTAACTTCCAGATCATTAGACGATATATTATATATAACAACTGACTTAGTACGATTTGACAGATAAGATCGGAGCCATTCCAGTGGAGTACCCCTAACACCATAGTGAGACAATATAGACAACAGTACATCATGTGACACAGAGTCAAACGCTTTCTTTAAATCTAAAAACATAGAAAAATAGAGATCACCATCGTCTAAACTACTATATATATCACTAACAATATTAAGCATTGCTTGAGTCGTACCTTTATTTGACCTAAAACCATACTGATGTTCATAGAAAATATTATTGATTTCAAAATAGTTTACAAGTTTATTGTACATAACTCTTTCATATATCTTAGAATAAGTGGGCAATATTGATATCGGTCTGAAATTACCAACGCTTTCCTTTGCATCTCCCTTATGGAGTGGTACTACTTTTGCTTTCTTTAAACTTTGAGGAAATTGACCATTTAAAAGTGACTTTTTTACCAAACATGCCAGAATTGGAGAAGGTACAAAGGATAAGCGCTTCAGAATAAATACAGGGAAAGAATTAATGTGACATGGTTTGCTCTGCAAAGACATTATCACTTTACTAATACATATAGATGAAATAGGTGAAACAAAAAAAGAATCTACATAATTGCCCGCTAAATTTCATATGAATGAGAAGAGAGCTATACCATCATTTGACTATATTATTACTCAATTACGATGTTTTATATGCTAATAATTAGCTCAATTGTGGCGAAAGAAGAAAATATTCTATGATTTTGAGACTCGAAATATAGCTTTATATAACCAAATATCAATGTAATTAACCTATTACAATATGTAAAAAGCAGAAAATAAAGTTTGAGGTATGAAATTAAAAAGTGGAATAAATCAATATTTTTCAGTATATTGGTTATTTTTAACACATTTGTGGCGCATGATGATGATGTGGCAGAGCCATATAATTTTTTCTGGAGCCAATTGGACCTTTATCTAACTAATTTTATCTATTACGAATCATATGTATGAAAAATTAAAAGAATAGCCATATATGAAATGAATCAGATAATTTCGTCGGTTGCCTATGTGAAATTAAGCAGAATATTTTTGTGGTCCTTCCATTGGATCAAGTCAATGTCGTTGTACAGTGAAAATGTTATCAAAATTAATCTATTGTTGTTAACGTTGATTACAATCCAGTTTCTTTCCTGATGATTTAATATTTATATTGTAATTATAAAGTGTTATTTATACACATTATAAATTATTTAATTTTCTATCAATAGAAGTGATTATATTATCATACAAATTAAATTTAGATTAAATTTTAAGTTTGCGATCTATTTTTCTATGGATTAAATGAAAGTACAATAATAATTTCTATATAAATTTTCTCAAACTATCGAAAATATGAAACTGTTTTATAACTCGTTGCTTAGCCTACACTATAAAAAGAACAGACAAAGAACTGAGCCCTGTGACACAGGAGATGAAGCGTTAATAACGTTACATGAAAGGAGTCACGTTGCTATTATTGTTTCTAATCGATATAGGTGCATTTAATTGATTCACAGAAACTTGAATAAATTATTAAAAGAAATCAAGAGTCTGATGGACTTTGAAATAATTGAATTCAATATTCAAACATTTATTCCCCAAAATCTAATCTCCAAATTACAACAGTTCCCTTCATCAATCAGCTGTTTGACTGTCATTTGTTTACCTCCAAATACAGACAAGTTAAATAATAACTCTGAGGTAATTATCTCAACTGCCGGATAACATTTTCTGAGTGGGAAGAGAGTGTCATTAATTAGAGGAGGTTATGAAATCATCAGAGTTTGTAATGGAAACATTGTAAATAGAAAGAATTGATGTAGGGTAGGTTGAAAGTTTCAATTTGCAAACTATATTATTTATAGATTGTCGAATTAAATCAAAATTACTATATTGTTTTTAACTAAAAAAAAAACCCTATCTGAAAATTAAATTTCGATTCAATTAATTCAAAATTATAGAGAAATTGCAAAATCTGAAATTAATTACATAAATTAATAAGATGAAATAAGTAATATATGGTAACCAAGTAATATATTTATTTATCATTAACTAAATCAATGTTTGTAGCAATAGTTTTAATTGAGGTAACATTTTTTACGCACAATTTAGTCCCATGGAAGGACCATGATAATGATTCAAATTGAATCATTAATTGAACTAGCTTACTCGTTTTATTCCAAAGAACACCTGTAACTAATTAGTACTGAACACTGTAAGCCTTTGTTGGGTAACTGTAGAAGAACACCTGTAGCTAATTAGTACTGAACACTCTAGGCATTTAATGGGTAACTGTAGAAGAACACCTGTAGCTAAATAGTACTGAACACTCTAGGTATTTGATGGGTAACTGTAGAAGAACACCTGTAGCTAAATAGTACTGAACACTCTAGGTATTTGATGGGTAACTGTAGAAGAACATCTGTAGCTAAATAGTACTGAACACTCTAGGTATTTGATGGGTAACTGTAGAAGAAATATAAAATATACTTAAATTACCGCATGTGAGAAATTTTTCATAGATATTGATCTGATAATATGAAAAATTATATAAACACATTACATATATAGTATAGAGTAGTATTTCTTAAACGATTGAAAATGAGGAACTGGCCGACAACTCGGAATTTACGCAATACAAGTACATATACACGAAATATAGTTTAAACTGTTCAATCTAATAGTGCTGAGGAAACAGTAGGAATGTTACGGAAGTATTCACTGGGAATACCAATAAATATAAATATAGTTTCTAAAGTAGTTATTTTGTTTACTTGGTCTAACATTTGGAACTGGACTGTGAACTCTCTGTAGAGTCACTACTAATTAACTTACTGTAATATTGTACAATGCGCTGTAGAAATAATCTATCTTATTATTATAGAATTATTTTATTTATCCTAATAATACCCGTAGTGTGTTTATTTATTTGGTGTCCGCCTTTACTAGACAGGTATTATACATGAAAAATATAACTTGATATTCACAGCTATATGTTGACTTGATATTTAAATTCCCCTGTTTTTATTCTATTTTTATATGTATCTTATCTGTAAAATAAATTAGATCACGAAGAAAAGTTTATTTTTAATTGAATTGATTAAATGTAACCTAAAAGCGGGTAATAAATTATTGGTATTAACGGGATATCCTCTAGCGTTAAATAATGCTTTAGTGAGCTGTTTGACATTCTGTATCATGAATACCAACGGTATGCTAGAAACTGTAGAACAATAGGTATAATAGATACCATCAACATAGTAAATAACAAACATTTTTCCATCACGTAAAAATGTTAGTAGAAGAGTAGAATATAATTTAATTAATTGCAACTTGTACCTGATAGACTTCAGTAGGTCTAATTTTTCTTTATATTATTATAATAAATTGATCATTTTTTAGTCGTTTACTCAATTACAAACCGTGCGGTTTTCCACGTTTTTTGCAAGAAATACTGATAAGTTCATAAAATTTTACATCAATCATTGATAGATTACAGAAATATTTAATTGATCATTTCATTTCTAAGTACTACTTCCAATTTCAAATCCAGCTGTTGTCATCTAAATTTCGATTAAAATAAATCAGACAGTAACGCATTTTCGATCAGATGGAAAAACTGTAAAATAAACATCAATCCATTTATTATTAATCTTCTAACAAGTCACATGTTTAAATAGACTAATTTTCAATAGAAAGTTAAGTTGCAATTACGTGAGGTAAATTTAATTCTATCTTATATTTCTATGTTCTGGATTGTAGAACGTTTTTACAATTTCGATCTTATGAAAAACTGTTTTATACTGGTGCATATCATTATTTAAATATCAATGAGGAAGAATGACAACAATTTTATCTAAGACTATAATCTATTTCTTCTACAGTTACCCATCAAATTATTAGAGTGTTCAGTATTAATTAGCTACAGTTGTTCTTTCCTATGAATTAGATAACTTCGTCGCCTATTTGAAAATGTTAAATATTTTTGTGGTCCTTCCATTGGATCAAATCAATGTCGTTATACAGAGGAAATGTTATCAAAATTTAAACTATTGTTGTTAACGTTGATTACAATCTACTTACTTTAACCCGTGCACGCATGAGCTACACATGAAATTTGACACAAAAACAGGGTTTACTGTACAGCTAACCACACGTTCATTTGGATAGGTGAAGGTGTCATTCAAATGTTATTCGAAAGTTGTAACTCAGCTATATAACTATTAAGTTATTTTCTTTTCCTATAGATAGAATTGAAATTAATACTTAGTTAATTTAAAAGGAATTTAGTAAGTATTTCAATTATTCTAATTGAAATACTTGATTAATAGTTAGGAACTTATAACATTTCTGAACATGTATTAGGTTAAACAGGACTCTGAAATAATATGCTTTAATTGGGATGTTTATTAGCAAATCAGGTTTCACTAAAATGAACTATTAGTAAATCTGTTCGATCTACATATAATGTTATTCGTATAGAAAGCCATTACCACTAGCGTGTTAAATTTGAATAATGCATTGTGTGTTATTTCTATCTGCAGTGAGTAGAAAAACATCTTTGAAAAGTACTATCAGTACCTTAACAGAAGTTTATTCACTCACAGGAAGGTTGAACTCTCTAGTCCATCTTTTAAATACCGTTGACGTCTAGCAAACGTGTTCATAGTTCGCGATAGTCTCCTGAAGACTGGTTGGTCGGACTAAATCCGTCGGACTTGTCCACCGATGGGTTTCCGTGAGTTGGCTACTCAAAACCCTTGTTTATTTAAACCCTTTGTTTACTCAACCCCTAGTTTATTTAAAACTTGTGTAAACTTGTGTTGTGCTTATTTAAAGACTTGTGCGTAAGTCTTAGAACTCTGTATTATTTCAACTTAAATCTGATTACAATCATTTAGAACTTCCTTGTGTTTAATTTACTTCCTAAAAACTTTTACCGTTTAGTCATTTGTCAGTTTATAGAATTCCACTAATAGTACCCTTCAAGGTAGAACAATAATTATAAAAGAACCCGGAGACTTATTTTGCTCTATGGGATAAGTTTATTAACAAGCCTCACCTATATACCTAGAAAATAAGTGTTAATTAACTATCAGTCCCATATAAAAAAGGGCAATTTAATATTAACGTTGATTACAATCTACTTACTTTAACCCGTGCACGCATGGGCTACACCTGAAATTTGACACAGAAACTGGGTTTACTGTACAGCTAACCACACGTTCATTTGGATAGGTGAAGGTGTCATTCAAATGTTATTCGAAAGGGAAATGTTGTTCTTCATGCTGCAATAAACAGAAATTCTGAAAGTTTGACCAAATTTGCAAAATAATGACCCAAAGTCTGTCAATTTTTGATTAAAATATGTTTTGGAGAACATATGTAACTTTAGCACACAAATTGATCATGCACAGCTAAATGAAACTATTCTCCCGCCTTACTCCTTACCCTAAACTTCCACCCCTATTTCACCCACATCATTAGAGGAAGCTCACGATGACGCAAATTTTGATGTAAGGCAACTCCTAATGCCACATTTCCATGGGCACTTAGGTGCCCAAAAGTCGTGTACGGGTTAATGATGATTTAATATTTATATGGTAATTATATACTGTTATTTATACTTATTATACATTATTTAATTTTCTACCAATAGGAGTAATTTTATTATCATACAAATTTAGATTAAATTTTAAGTTTGCGATCTCTTTTTCTATGGATTAAATGAAAGTACAATAATAATTTCTATATAAATTTTCTCATACTATCGAAAATATGAAACTGTTTTATAACTCGTTGCTTAGCCTACACTATAAAAAGGGCAGGACAAAGAACTGAGCCCTGTGACACTGGAGATGCGTTCATGACGTTGCATGAAAGGAGTCACGTTGAGGTGACACTGTATTCGATTGATATAAATAGTATTTAATATAATTTACAATATTTTGTATTATTCTAGAGTGTTATTTTTGCTCTCTTTCTCTAGTAATATTTAGGTACGTGTTCACAACCATTGAATTAATAATTATTTCGTGTAATTATCAGTTTTGATCATTTCTTTCAATTTAACCAGTTTCTTAAATTTCTATATTATTATTTAATAGCTTTGGGTGACTAATTGCATTTAATATAATTTTTAATTAGGAATATAGCAATATCTGGCAATGAGCTAATTGCCAAGTGCACGAGGTTTTCATTCAGCTTCCTTTTTCAACTCATTTATTAATTTACTCATTTATGCCCAGTGTTGCGTAAATGAAACATGGAAATTCCACTTTAAATCTTTAAAAATGAATAATTAAATATTGTTAGAAATTCATTTTTTCATTGTCATTTGGTCAATAACACAAAATGAATGTCAAGCAATAATATAATGTAAGTTATCCAATAACATTTTATTTTTCTTATTTTTTATATGTAATAGTAATAACGTACCTTTTCATTTAACACTTTTCATTTAAGTTGCTTGTCTTAACATTTACGTAGGTAGTTACTTCTGAATAACAATTGATCTTAATTAACAGTAACAAATTTATTCTACTGTTATTATTAAATTCCCGTCAATGAATCATGTAAGATTAATTAAAAGAATTGTCAGATATGCTTTATCTATTTAATTTGCAGGAATAAGTTTTGAGCCTACCTTCTAGCCTACCACACAACGCTGGTACCTACCTATCTAACACGCCTCACCTACCAGTCTACCCTCCTAAATACCTACCTACAACGCATAACCTACCAGCCTACCCTCCTAAGTTAAAGTACCTACCTACAACGCATTACCTACCAGCCTACCCTCTTAAGTACCTACCTACAACACTTACCTACCAGCCTACCTTTCTAAGTACCCACCTACAACGCATTACATACCAGCCTACCTTACTAAGTACCTACCTACAACACTTACCTACCAGCCTACCTTTCTAAGTACCCACCTACAACGCATTATCTACCAGCCTACCTTACTAAGTACCTACCTACAACGCATTACCTACCAGCCTACCTTCCTAAGTACCCTAAGTCTGTCCTGATGATCCTATGTGTGTCCTGATGATCCTAAGTGTGTCCTGATGATTCTAAGTGTGTCCTGATGATCCTAAGTGTTTCCTGATGATCCTAAGTGTGTCATGATGATTCTTAGTGCGTCCAATTGATCCTAAGTGTGTCCTGATGATCCTAAGTGTGTCCTGATTATCCTAAGTGTGTCCTGTTGATACTATGGGTGTCCTGATGATCCTAAGTGTGTATCTGAACAAAACCTTCAACGCAGAGTTTAAATAATCTCTAATAAATTAGTTTACTGTAAAACTGTGTAATGCACTGAAGAATGTTTAAGTACTTCCTTCTCTCCATATATTTTAATTCATAATTTTATTTTAATAGAAAGAAAGTATAAACTGTTTCAAGTATTCTGATGAGAGAAATTTGATCATTTTACTGCAATTACTATAGGGTTAAATTAAAATAAAATTTAGTTGAATCTTTAAAAGATTTCAATGAAACGAATAGTAATTATTATTAAATTTAAAAACAATTTTATTTTTTATTCTTAACCTGAATTATTTATCCATTGATTGAGAAAAATACAGTTAGTCTTTTTAAATATAATCTATAGAACAAGCTTTGCATTATCTAACATTTTTACATATTCAATCACAAAGGAAATAGTCTGTTTATATTATATGTTAGAGTCTCCTAATGTTATCAAATATAATGTTAACGTAAATTATGTATTGGCAAATTAGGTATAAAGTAAATACTTATGAAAGTATCCAGGAGTGAACTAAGTAATAACGGACCGTCTACAAGGGTTTTAGACGGCTAACATACGTACAGTGAATGAAAATAACGATATAATCACAACAAATGTAAATGTACGTTGAAATATAACATTTATTAACATTCACTAACATTATAAAAACATTGTTTTGTAATTTTCCCCTTATTCATTTCAAAATTCAAGAAGACTAATAACAATAAGACATCTAAGTAATTAATATATTTCTTCTACAGTTACCCATCAAA
The DNA here is from genome assembly GCA_947561585.1 of Caprella mutica. NCBI lineage: Eukaryota > Metazoa > Arthropoda > Malacostraca > Amphipoda > Caprellidae > Caprella > Caprella mutica. Next base: position 170,717 of record CANNZV010000926.1, on the reverse strand, counting down.
GGCTAAGAGTGTTCAGTACTAATTAGCTAAACATGTTCTTTGCCATGAATCAGAGTGTTTTCTTTCTGCTTATAAAATAGCTTTGTAGTCCTTCCATTGGATCAAATCTCAGTTATTGAACATAGAAAATGTTATCCCAATAAAAACTATTGGTAGAAACATTTTTAACAATTTGGATTATTTACTGATTATTCAATATATTAATTGGTGATTAAGTATTTTTCCTTCTACTTTTTATAGAAGAAATATCTTCCACCAATCAATTTAATTATTTTAGCATATTATATTTTATTAAATTTTCAGTTTGCAGTCTTATTTCATATGGTTTGAAATTATGAAAGTTCAATAATGATTTCAATATATATTTTTTAATTTTCCAAAAATGTGAAACTGTTGAATAAAGATAAAGATAACTGTAGTCACTGTAAAGATAAAGAAAAGGATCCGGTTAGTTTAGGAATAACAGAAATGTACGAATAAATATATATAAACCATATTTTAACCTAATTTAAATATCACAATGAACCTTCACCACTCATTGGCCAGTTCTTCTCAAAGTAGTCCAGCAACCAAAAACGGAAAACCACCAAACACCTTGGGGAAAATTTATATCTTCAATGTATGTAGATTGTTAAGTAATTACTTAATTAAATTTTTATATTATTTCATAAATTAAACGTAATTTCACAAAATTCAAGGTACTAAAATATAATTTAGGTAATTTTTGTACTATATAAATTTAACTTAGCTATAGGGAGGCCCCGCGATTATCACACCCCGTTTTAATAAAAGTGGTAATAATTGCAAGAAATATTACAATGTTATTATCGTTTGCACGATGTTATTATTGTTTAGCTTATATACCTAGGGGTTATTTAGCTTGTGGGTAGCTTTCCTTTTGGGTTCATTATTTTTTTTTCCTGTGGACTTTTTTGATATAGGGAACCATATTTAATATAGGCTTAGTACTCATACTTTATATATTTTCTTCCATTAAATTAGAAGAAATGTTTAGTAGGAATAACAATTAAATAGTTCTTATGACTTATTTCGGTCTTATTACCAGTAGACAATAATTTAATAAGACTGAGTCGTAATTTGGTAATAAAAGTGGGGCCTGTGAACTATTAATGCACAGTAATTTTTTTTAATTTCCTTCACATCATTATTTGAAAATCTAAGAAGAATGAGACAAAAAATTTATTTAAGACTGTAATAAATTTCTTCTACAGTTACCCAACAAATGCTTAGAGTGTTCAGTACTAATTATGTAGCTACAGGTGTTCTTCTACAGTTACCCATCAAAGGCTTAGAGTGTTCAGTACTAATTAGCTACAGGTGTTCTTCTACAGTTACCCATCAAATGCATAGAGTGTTCAGTAGTAATTAGCTACAGGTGTTCTTTGGTATGAATCGTAACTATTGGAGTATATATAATTGTTAATTAAAATATAAATTTTTGTGGTCCTTCAATTGGATCAAATCATTATATTATTGAACACATAAAATGTTATCCCAATAAAAACTATTGGTAAATACATAGGTTACAATTTGCTTTATTTACTGATAAGTTAATAACATAAATGGTAACTATAATATGTATTTATTATAATGAACTTATATACCATCAATCATTACCTTCACAATCTTGCAGAAGGTTATATTTTCATCGGAATTCATTTATTTATCATCTTGTTATTCGCTTAACTGAAAAAGTGTTCAACCAAATTGCCTGAAATTTGGTGAAACGATTGGTCCATGTCCAGTGACCTGCTGCTAGTCTTTTGGTAGTGACCCGGTCAAAGGTCAAGGTCACGGTCATTTATAACTCAAAAAGTATCGAACCATATTGCATGAAACTTGGTGGAACGATTGGTCAATGACCAGGAACGATCTGGTAGAATTTTGAAAGCGATCCGGTCAAAGGTCAAGGTCAAGATCATTTATAACTCAAAAAGTATTGTACCATATTGCATGAAACTTGGTGGGACGATTGGTTATTATCCAGTTAACAGTTTCCTTAATTTTAGGACAGAACTGGTCAAAGCGGAGGCGAAGGTATACGCTCTACCGAGTGCACATAATCTAGTTGATAAATAAGATTATTCAATTATAACAGTTTACATAATTTCTGAATTTTCGATAAATATTCTTTGGGGTTTAAATCAATGTTTAATATTAATTTCTATATAAATTTTCTCATACTAGCTCTCGAAAATATGAAACAGTTTTATAACTCGTTGCTTTGCCTACACTAAAAAAAGAGCAGGACAAAGAACTGTGCCCTGTGACACAGGAGATGAAGCGTTAATAACGTTACATGAAAGGATTCACGTTGTGATGACACTGTATTCGTTTGTTTTAGTATTTAATATAATTTCCAATATTTTGTATCATTCTAGAGTGTTATTTTTGCTCTCTTTCTCTAGTAATATTTAGGTACGTGTTCACAACCAGTTAATCATTGAATTAATTATTTCTTGAAATTATTAGTTTTTAATTATTTCTTTTAATTTAACCAGTTTCTTATATTACTATATTATTATTTAATAGCTTTGGGTGACAAATTGCATTTAATATAATTATTAATTAGGAATATAGCAATATCTGGCAATGAGCTAATTGCCAAGTGCACGAGGTTTTCATTCAGCTTCCTTTTTCAACTCATTTATTAATTTACTCATTTATGCCCAGTGTTGCGTAAATGAAACATGGAAATTCTACTTTAAACCTTTATTAAAAAGTTATTCAATATTTCAACATTCATTTTATTTGAATTATAACTATTCTACAATATATTGGTCAATTACACAAAATGAATGTCAAGCAATAATATAATGTAAGTTATCCAATAACATTTTGTTTGTCTTATTTTTTATATGTGATAGTAATAACGTACCTTTTCATTTAACACTTTTCATTTAAGTTGCTTGTCTTAACATTTACGTAGGTAGTTATACTTCTGAATAACAATTGATCTTAATTAACAGTAACAATTTTATTCTACTGTTATTATTAAATTCCCGTCAATGAATCATGTAAGATTAAACGTTTTGTCAGATAAATAGTTCTTGTGTTACTACAATGATAATAAATCCAATTTTCAATGATATGAAAAAACTATAATTTAATAAGAATATCGAGTTATATCATAATATTATATAGTTTTTAACCCTCGGATAACTCGGAAAAAACATTATTGGTAAGTTAAAATATATTTCAATTAATTAAAAGTTATAAAAAAAGTACAAACCAATAATTGAATTTGGTATAATATTTTATTTGTCAACATACAACTGATTTGATCCAGTTGAAGGACCACAAAAATATATACCTAAAGGAGCAATTATTTATTAAGCAACCTGTCAATACATTCCAACGAGCAGCACCTGTAGGTAATTAGTACTGACCTACAGGTCAATACACCTGTAGGTAATTAGTACTGACCAACAGGTCAATACACCTGTAGGTAATTAGTACTGAACTACAGGTCAATACACCTGTAGGTAATTAGTACTGAACTACAGGTCAATACACCTGTAGGTAATTAGTACTGACCTACAGGTCAATACACCTGTAGGTAATTAGTACTGACCTACAGGTCAATACACCTGTAGGTAATTAGTACTGACCTACAGGTCAATACACCTGTAGGTAATTAGTACTGACCTACAGGTCAATACACCTGTAGGTAATTAGTACTGAACACACTTTAAGCTTTTGATGGGTAACTGTAGAACATATCATGATATATTAAGATACATCTTTTGCAATTTCTTATTATATTTTGAAATAATGAAGTGAAGGAAATCTAAAAAACATTAGTAAATCTTGTATAGAATAAAATATCATAGTTTTATACGATTGGAAATGTGGATCTATTCGATACCTATGATGTTACCAAAGTAACTCATCATTTGATTTCATATTAACCTTTTCAAAAATACAAATGAGAACTACGGTAACATATAAATACAATATATAAATTTATAGTAATTATATAGAATATAAAAAACCTTTGTATGGTTAATTAACAAATAACCATTTAAAAAGAAAACTTTAGAATGTCTGGTCATATATAATAGCCATTTCGTATATTAAATATTAGTAAATGTAGAAAATAGTTACGATAACCCTCCAAAAAGAAGTAACTCTTTTTCAATTTTTCCAATTTGTTAGAAAGCAGCTTGACTTTACACTAACAATTTAGGAAATTACCACAGATCAGCTTGATTTTACACTAACAATTTAGGAAGTTACAATAGATCAGCTTGACTTCACACTAACAATTTAGGAAATTACCACAGAGCAGCTTGACTTCACACTAACAATTTAGGAAATTACCACAGAGCAGCTTGACTTTACACTAACAATTTAGGAAATTACCACAGATCAGCTTGACTTCACACTAACAATTTAGGAAATTACCACAGATCAGCTTGACTTTACACTAACAATTTAGGAAATTACCACAGATCAGCTTGACTTCACACTAACAATTTAGGAAATTACCACAGATCAGCTTGACTTTACACTAACAATTTAGGAAATTACCACAGAGCAGCTTGACTTTACACTAACAATTTAGGAAATTACCACAGAGCAGCTTGACTTTACACAAACAATTTTCTGTTATTCAATGGTGAGGGTAAGCTACAAGTTATTAATCAGTTTCAAGTGTGAAATCACACGAGAAGAAAGTACATAACTTATTAAGCATTGAGTAATTTTTCTAGATTTGTCAATTTATTATCTGTATGAAATTCTTTTATAGATATAAATAACTCATATAAATGATAAAATAACTTTATACCAATTCTTAATATTTCATTAACTATTATAGTTTTTCCATCTCCACATATTAGTTTAATATCTACTATTTCTCTTCTTATTCATTCAATATATTGTATGTAAGCTTTGCTGCCTTTGCGTCTGTTTTCGCTTACTCAGCGTTTCCCAGGTTCTGCAGTAGAGTGTTAACAGTTCACATTCCTGTCTGTAATTATAACGTAACTGTGGAATGAAAATTTATATCATCCAACTTGAAATTAAAATTAATTGATTAAAAACAAATGGGAATTCTCTGATTATTTGAATTGATATAATTAAATAATCACGATTATCAATTATTGATGAAAAAGATGGTCATTATATTATGAACAAAGACCTGTAAACAATTACCAATTAAAATATTAACTTACTAGTATATAAAGAAAAGTGTAAATAATAATTTTACTTATTGTTTTAATTGGGATAATATTTTCTTAGTTGAAAAATATACGATATAATTATATGAAAGATCGTACATATCAAAAAATATACGATATAATTATATGAAAGATCGTACATATCAAAAAATATACGATCTTCATTGAAAACAAAGAAAAGCTATCAATTATTTATTTAAAAGAACACCTGTAGCTAATTAGTACTGAATACTCTATGCTTTTGACAGGTAATTGTAGAAGAAATGGGTCTAGGACATTTCGTCCACGGACATTTCGTCCACGGACATTTCGTCCCCGGACATTTCGTCCACGGACATTTCGTCCACGGACATTTCGTCCACGGACATTTCGTCCACGGACATTTCGTCCACGGACATTTCGTCCACGGACATTTCGGCCACGGACATTTCGTCCACGGACATTTCGTCCACGGACATTTCGTCCACGGACATTTCGTCCACGGACATTTAGTCCACGGACATTTCGTCCACGAATTGCTTCATTTTGTATTTTAAAGTGTATATGTGGTATATTTCACACTATTTTTCACTATTACATTAGTAATCAGGTGTAACTATACAAAAGTATTATAATTATTTAAGCCGAACCATTTCATATGAACACGTAAATAATGTTTATCTATTGATAACAGTTAGAAAATTAGATATGCTAAACGGGTTGACTGTATCATTAAGTTATTTACCTACTATAATATTTTGCATTAATTAATGATTTATGAGTATCCAACATATGAAATAAAAGGGTACTAATAAGACTAAATCTTGAAACGTAAGACATTTTCGAGAGTTGTAGATTAATATTATAATCAGAGTCCAGAAAAAAGTATTTTATTAGTATAAAGACAGTAATAGTTAGATTACGTGCACTCGGTAGAGCGCATACCTTTGCCGCCGCTTTGACCCGTTCTCTCCCAAAATCTAATAAACTGGTAACTGGATAATGACCAAGTTTCATGCAATATGGCTCAATACTTCTTGAGTTATTGAGTTAAAAATGACCTTGACCTTTAAACGGATTGGTCCCACAACTCTACCAGATGGTTCCTGGACATTGGCCAATCGTCCTAATAAATTTCAGACAATTTAGTAGAATTCTTTTTGATATATTGAGTTATAACTGGCCTTGGCCTCTTTGACCTTTCATCCGATCGCACCCACAATCTAACAAAATAGTTCCTGTATATTGACCAAATTGTGCCACCAAGTTTCATGCAATATGGTTCAAAACTTTTTGAGTTCTAAAATGACCATGACCTTGACCTTTGACCGAGTCGCTCCCAAAATTATACCAGCAGGTCACTGGACATTGACCAATCGTTCCACCAAATTTCAGGCAATTTAGTTGAATACTTTTTCAGTTAAGCGAATAACAAGATGATAAATAAATAAATGAATAAATGCTGTCTAAAATATTACCTTTCCGCATTCTGCAAAGGTTATGAAGGTATTGTAAGTAACACAGATACAAGACATATAAAAAGATTCTAAATAAAAAGAATGAATAATTTGAATGCTACAGTTGTGACACTGTATTCGTTTTCTATATTATTTAATATTAGTTCCAACATTTTATTTCAATCTATAATATTCATTTTGTTCTTTTTGTACAGTAGAAGTTTGGTACATGTTCAGAACCTGTAAGTCATTGAATTACTTGTTTCCTGCAATTACTAGTCTATGATTATTTATTATAATTTAACCAGTTTCTTAAATTTCTATATTATTATTTAATAGCTTTGGGTGACTAATTGCATTTAATTAGGAATTGTTAATTAGGAATATAGCAATATCTGGCAATGAGCTAATTGCCAAGTGCACGAGGTTTTCATTTAGTATCATTTTTCAACTCATTTATTAATTTACTCATTTATGCCCAGTTTTGCGTAAATGAAACATAAAAATTATACTTTAAAATAATTTTAATGAATAATTAAATATAGTTAAAAATTCACTTTTTCATTGTCATTTGGTCAATTACACAAAATGAATGTCAAGCAATAATATAATATAAGTTATCTAATAACATTTTATTTGTTATATTTTTATATGTACATAATAGTAATAACGTACCTTACCATTTAACACTTTTCATTTGTGTTGCTTGTTTGAACAATTACGTAGGTAGTTACATCTAAATAACAATTGATCTTAATTAACAGTTACAATTTATTATTGAAATAAATTCTCATCAATAAATTATGTAAGATTATACGTATTGTCAGATATGCAGAATCCACTCTATTTAAAGGAATGAATTTGAAACCTACATTCTATCCTACCAGTTTTCACTCTTACCTACCTACCAGCCTACGTTAATATCAACCTAACTGATATGCATTACCTACCAGCCCACCCTCCTAAGTACCTACCTACAACGTATTACCTACCAAACTACCCTCCTAAGGGTGACAGGAATTTTGCCCAGCGGAATATTGCCCGGTGGATTTTTGCCCGGCAGAATTTTCCCAGTGGATTACATATATATTTCTAGGTTCTAATTGGTAAAATGTATATTATAAGTAAAATGTAAGATGCAACTTACATACATAAATATAAAACGTTTTAAATTAACTTTAACATATTGTACAATGCGCTGTAGAAGTAATCTATCTTATTATTATAGAATTATTCTATTTATCCTAATAATACCTGTATAGTGTGTTTGTTTATTTGGTGTCCGCCTTTACTAGACAGGTATTACACATGAAAAATATAACTTGATATGCATAGCTATATGTTGACTTGATATTTAAATTCCCCTGTTTTTATTCTAACTATATAGGTATCATAGATACCATCAACATAGTAAATAACAAACCTTTTTCCATCACGTAAAAATGTTAGTAGAAGAGTAGAATATAATATAATTAATTACAACTTTTACCTGATAGACTTCTGTAGGCCTAATTTTTCTTTATATTATTATAGTAAATTGATCATTTTTTAGTCGTTTACTCAATTACAAACTGTGCGGTTTTCCACGTTTTTTTGCAAGAAATACTGATAAGTTTATAAAATTTTACATCAATCATTGATAGATTACTGTAATTTGATATTTTTTTCTCTCTATTCTTAAATCATATACTTTCCAAATTTACAATCAGAGTCTGTAAGATAATTTCTTAATTCTCATACCAACTCTGGTAGTCATGAAGTTAGGTACAGACAGAGATGGGCGGGAAAGTACTTCCCAAGTACCAAGTAAAAGTACTAAGTAACAAGTAAGTACTTCAAGTACTACTTGAAGTACTTTCTAAAAAGTACTTTGAATAATTACTTAGAAGTACTTTTTACAAGTACTTGTTACTTCCCAAGTAAAAAGTACTTTGCAAAGTACATTTTTTAATTTCAGTCAAGAGATTTTGAAAGATTAGTTCTAAAATCTCTACAAAATTAGTTCTTTTTCTCATGAAGAATGTATTTACAGCAACTGGATAAAAATTAGAGTTTGAAGAGGTCCATGGAAAATTGTTTGTCAAACAGTAGAATCAAAAACTAAGATATTTTATACTTTTATGTGAAGGTGAATATTTATATATTCTGACATACAATAATGTATATGAGACTGAGTAATATTGACCAATTTAAGTACATTGAATATTTATTTTGTGATACCTAGATATCACAACCAATATTTGCCAAACACATTGACGAATTATAAGCGTGTGGACGTGTACAGTGAGTCACTGTGATGATGTACTATAAGAAAAAAGAGTCACTGTGATGATGTACTATAAGAAAAAAGAGTCACTGTGACGATGTACTATAAGAAAAAAGAGTCACTGTGACGATGTACTATCAGAGAAAAGAGTCACTGTGATGATGTACTATCAGAGAAAAGAGTCACTGTGATGATGTACTATCAGAGAAAAGAGTCACTGTGATGATGTACTATCAGAGAAAAGAGTCACTGTGATGATGTACTATCAGAGAAAAGAGTCACTGTGATGATGTACTATCAGAGAAAAGAGTCACTGTGATGATGTACTATCAGAGAAAAGAGTCACTGTGATGATGTACTATCAGAAAAAAGAGTCACTGTGATGATGTACTATCAGAGAAAAGAGTCACTGTGATGATGTACTATCAGAGAAAAGAGTCACTGTGATGATGTACTATCAGAGAAAAGAGTCACTGTGATGATGTACTATCAGAGAAAAGAGTCACTGTGATGATGTACTATCAGAGAAAAGAGTCACTGTGATGATGTACTATCAGAAAAAAGAGTCACTGTGATGATGTACTATCAGAGAAAAGAGTCACTGTGATGATGTACTATCAGAGAAAAGAGTCACTGTGATGATGTACTATCAGAGAAAAGAGTCACTGTGATGATGTACTATCAGAGAAAAGAGTCACTGTGATGATGTACTATCAGAGAAAAGAGTCGCTGTGATGATGTACTATCAGAGAAAAGAGTCACTGTGATGATGTACTATCAGAGAAAAGAGTCGCTGTGATGATGTACTATCAGAGAAAAGAGTCACTGTGATGATGTACTATCAGAGAAAAGAGTCACTGTGATGATTTACTATCAGAGAAAAGAGTCACTGTGATGATTTACTATCAGAGAAAAGAGTCACTTAGAAAATGTACTATCAGAGTTAACAGTATAAATTATTAGTTTTTGAATTGTATAGTAAATGTACTTGGTACTTGAAAGTACTTTAAAAAGTACTTGGTTCTTGTACTTTGAAAGTACTTTTTTATTTGAGTACTTGGGCAACTACTTCAAGTACATTGATTTACGAGTACTTGTACTTAGTACTCAAGTACTTTCGATGTACTTTTCGCCCATCACTGGGTACAGATTTATAAATGATGTTACAGTAGGTGAATTTTACCATTCTGTTGGTTGCTTTGACTTTACTAGTATTGTTATGTGTGGTGATGCCAATGCAGGAATATCTAAATTTATGGAATGTGTTATGACTCTTTACAATGTTCACTGTCCGATTGTCACCAGGAAGGTTTCATTTAAAGCCAAAATTAAGCCATGGATTAATTCTGAATTAAGGAAAAAGATTCATATTCGCCAAAAATACCATATATTATATAAACAAGGCAAGATGAATAAAGATTTTTATTGTAGATTCAGGAATATGGTAACGGAAGAATTGCGGTTGAATAAGATTAAATATTATGAAAAGCAATTCAATCTAGTTAAGGGAAATATTAGGGAAGTATGGAAACTAATAAATGATGTAATCAAAACCGAAAATAAAGCTAAAACTATTGATAAACTAACTTTTAATGGTGTTAGTCGAACTGATCCGGAGTTAATGTCGAATGCAATGAATGATTATTTTTCTTCTATTGGTGAAGAAATTAATAGTTCTTTTTCTAATAACACTACTGCAAATCATACGCAATACCTCTCTGGTGATTATTTGAGCTCTTTCTTCTTTGCCCCTGTGTCAGTTGTTGATGTTGAGAAACAGATTATGTCATTAAAAAACAAACGTTGCAACATTGATACTCTTCCTGTCAGCATTGTGAAAAAATTAAGCCCGTTGATTGCCCCTGTATTGGCATCACTTATAAATTTGTCTATCTCTACTGGTAATTTTCCAGATGTCTTAAAACTAGCTACAGTTGTACCAATTTTTAAGGGTGGTGAGAGAACAGAGATATCAAATTATAGACCTATATCAGTTCTCAACATTTTTTCAAAGCTAAATGAAAAAGTAGCTCACGATCAGCTTGTAAGGTACTTTGAAACTGAAAAAATATTAATAAGTAATCAATATGGTTTCCGGAAGGGACGCAGTACGATGCAGGCTGTTCTGAGTCTAATGAATTATATGTACGAGGTATTAGATACGGGAATTGTTGTGTTCTCCATTTTTCTTGACTTTAAGAAGGCTTTCGATTGTGTCTCTCACGATGTATTGTTAGACAAGTTGAGTTTTTATGGGGTGAGGGGAGTGGTGAATGATTGGCTTCGCTCCTATTTAACAGGACGTAAGCAGTTTACATTGCTTAATAAAGTTAAATCTGATGAACGTTTTGTTAGGTGTGGTGTTCCACAAAGGAGTGTACTGGGCCCACTATTATTCGTCATATTTATCAATGATTTTCCTAGTTGTTCCCCTATTTTAGATTCAATCTATTTGCTGACGACTCGACTGCGTCGTGCTGTATTCCTCGTAAAAAAGTTAATCAGACTCACATTCTAATAAACAATAACCTAAAATTAATTTCAAATTGGCTCAAAGCTAACAGAATTTGCTTGAATACTGCAAAAACAAAATACAGCGTATTTTCATACTGGGAAAATATTGATTTACCCTCAATCAACATGTCAGGAAGCCCAATAGAGCAAGTTAGAACTATAAAGTATCTAGGAGTAACCATTGATAATAATCTCACGTTCTCTCACCACATTAAGATGCAATCTAATAAAATTTCCAAATCAATTGGCATACTTTACAAGATTAACGATGTTCTTCCATTTAATGTTAAAAAAATGTTATATTACTCTCTTGTTTATCCTTATCTTCATTACTGTTTGCTAGTTTGGGGTGATACTGCACAATATTTTACTCGTGATTTATATTTATTACAGAAAAAAGCCATCAGGTGCATAACAAATAGTGACTACCTAGCTAGTACAAAACCCTTGTTTGCTGAATTGAAAATTTTGAAACTTGAAGATCTTTTTAAGTTCACTTTGGGGCAGCATATGTTTAGAACTGTAGCCAGCGCTTCATATGATCCTGATGTATATAACTACATTGTTAGTAACACAAATCGCCATAGCCATTCTACTCGTAATGCTAATAATATAGTTCTCCCACGCTATAGATGTGAAAAAACTAAATGTTCCTTGTTGTATAAGGGATGTAAATTATGGAATGAATTGGAAAATAACATTAAAAATTGTTCTTTATATGCCATTTTTAAAAACAAGTTTAATAAATCGATTGTCCTTGAATACCTCTAATAATAGAATCTAACCTGTAATTACTGTATACACCTCATCTTTTGATTTTTTTTTTGTTATCTAGTTTTATATAGGAAACCCTTATAGTCAAAGACTATCCCGGGTCTCGATCAAAGTTTATATTCTGTATTTTATTGTGAAAGAGTATAGATTGCCCGAATCTATACTCTTAATATGAGGGCACATTGAGTTTAAAAAGAAAAATAAAAAAAAGTTATAATTATGTTCAAATTGATTATGGGTACGTATACCAATATTATTTACTTTTCTTTTATAAGTACTTGAAAACTATCCTATTATTATCTATTATAAAGAATTCACCCTTAGGATTATGTTGTTAATTTATGTTTGTTATGGTTCGATTCCCTAAATTAATGAATAATTCCAGCTGTAAATAGAAGAATAAATTATTTTTATATTTCATAATAATTGCAACTCGTCCTTCGTTAGAAAATTATTCGTTTTACGGGTTGTAGAGTGAGATTAATTTAATCCCAGATAGTAAGCCTAATTTATAAAATATTTAATTGATCATTTCTAAGTACTACTTCCAATTTCAAATCCAGCTGTTGTCATCTAAATTTCGATTAAAATAAATCAGACAGTAAAGCATTTTTGATCAGATGGAAAAACTGTAAAATAAACATCAATCCATTTATTATTAATCTTCTAACGAGTCACATGTTTAAAAAGACTAATTTTTAATAGATAGTTAAGTTGCAATTACGTGAGGTAAATTTAATTCAATCTTATATTTCTATGTTCTGGATTGTAGAACGTTTTTACAATTTCGATCTTATGAAAAACTGTTTTATACTGGTGTATATCATTATTTAAATGTCAATGAGGAAGAATGACAACAATTTTATCTAAGATTATATATTTCTTCTACAGTTACCCATCAGAGGATTTGAGTGTTCAGTACTAATTAGGTACAGGTGTTCTTTGCCTTGAATCAGATAACTTCGTCAGTTACCATATGTGAAATTATGCTAAATATTTTTGTGGTCCTTCCATTGGATCAAATCAATGTCGTTATACAGAGGGAATGTTATCAAATTAAAACTATTGTTATTAACGTTGATTACAATCTACTTTCTTTAATGATGATTTAATATTTATATAGTAATTATATACTGTTATTTATACTTATTATACATTATTTAATTTTCTACTAATAAGAGTAATTTTATTATCATACAAATATAGATTAAATTTTAAGTTTGCGATCTCTTTTTCTATGGATTAAATGAAAGTACAATAATAATTTCTATATAAATTTTCTCATACTAGTTCTCGAAAATATGAAACTGTTTTATAACTCGTTGCTTAGCCTACACTATAAAAAGAGCTGGACAAAGAACTGTGCCCTGTGACACAGGAGATGAAGCGTTAATAACGTTACATGAAAGGAGTCACGTTGTGATGACACTGTATTCGTTTGTTTTAGTATTTAATATAATTTCCAATATTTTGTATCATTCTAGAGTGTTATTTTTGCTCTCCTTCTCTAGTAATATTTAGGTACATGTTCACAACCAGTTTATCATTGAATTAATTATTTCTTGCAATTATTACTTTTTGATTATTTCTTTCAATTTAACCAGTTTCTTATATTACTATATTATTATTTAATAGCTTTGGGTGACAAATTGCATTTAATATAATTATTAATTAGGAATATAGCAATATCTGGCAATGAGCTAATTGCCAAGTGCACGAGGTTTTCATTCAGCTTCCTTTTTCAACTCATTTATTAATTTACTCATTTATGCCCAGTGTTGCGTAAATGAAACATGGAAATTCTACTTCAAATCGTTTAAAATGAATAATTCAATATAGTTAGAAATTCATTTTTTCATTGTCATTTGGTCAAATACACAAAATGAATGTCAAGCAATAATATAATGTAAGTTATCCAATAACATTTTATTTTTCTTATCTTTTATATGTAGTGCATGGTAAAAACGTACCTTACCATTTAACACTTTTCATTTATGTTGCTTGTCTAAACATTTACGTAGGTAGTTACATCTAAATAACAATTGATCTTAATTAACAGTTACAATTTATTATTGAAATAAATTCTCATCAATAAATTATGTAAGATTATACGTATTGTCAGATATGCAGAATCCATTTTATTTAAAGGAATGAATTTGAAACCTACATTCTATCCTACCAGTTTTCACTCTTACCTACCTACCAGCCTACGTTAATATCAACCTAACCCCAGCTAACCATATCCTCTCTGTCCCGCGTGGGACAGAGGGGGACATCCCTCGTTAGCGAGGGACAGAGAGGGACGGGGGATTTCAGACGTCTCCAGACGTCTGAAATCCCACGTCTTTCCAACGTCTGAAATCCCACTCACGTCCGAAGTCTTACACAAGCGGGATGTCCCTCGTCTGTCCCATGTCTTAAATCCCAAGTCTTTCCCACGCAGGATGTCCCTCTCTGTCCCACGCGGGATGTCCCTCTCTGTCCCACGTCTGTCCCACGTGGGATGTCCCTCTCTGTCCCACGCAGCATATCCCTCTCTGTCCCACGCGGGATGTCCCTCTCTGTCCCACGTCTGTCCCACGTGGGATATCCCTCTCTGTCCCACGCGGGATGTCCCTCTCTGTCCCACGTCTGTCCCACGTGGGATGTCCCTCTCTGTCCCACGCAGAGGATGTCCCTCTCTGTCCCACGTCTGTCCCACGCGTGATGTCCCTCTCTGTCCCTTGTCTGTTTTACGCGGGAAAAAGTACGCGGGATGTCCCTCTCTGTCCCACGCGGGATGTCCCTCTCTGTCCCACGCGGGATGTTCCTCTCTGTCCCACGTGGGATGTATCTCTCTGTCCCACGCGGGATATCCCTCTCTGTCCCACGTCTGTCCCACGCGGGATGTCCCTCTCTGTCCCTCGTCTGTTTTACGCGGGAAAAAGTTATACCAAAAAGGTATATCTATCTCAAGCTTTATTTACGTATCATAACTAGGTAGGTATTCATAAACAGATGTAGGTATCTAATATCTAGGTAGGCATTGATGAATAATACTAGGTAGTAGGTAAGTAGGTACGGATTGATGAACACTACCTAGTAGGTATACTAGGTAGGTAGGTATTGGTACTGGTAGGTATCTAGGTAGGTATTGTCAAACAGTTATAGGTAACTAGATAAGCATTGATAAACACTAGTAGATAACTAGGTAGGCATTGACAAACAGTTGTAGGTAACTAGGTAGGTATTGATGAATACTAGTAGGTAACTAGGACCTAGATTGGTATTTATATACAGTTATAGGCCACTAGGTATAGGCAATGTTAAACACAAGAAGGTAACTAATTAGGTATTGATAAGCAGATGTAGGCAACTAGGTAGGCATTGATAAACACCAGTAGGTTTAACTAGGTAGGTATTGACAAACAGTAATGTAGGTAACTAAGTAGGTACTGATAAATACTACGTAATAGGTAAGTAGTGATAACCACCAGTAGGTACAGATTGGTGGTTATCACTTGTAGGTTACTAGGTAGTTATAAATAAACTCTAGTATGTAACTATGTAGATAGGTATAAAGTAGTGATACCACCAGAAGGTAACTATAGGTAATATTAATTAACAGTTATAGGTAATTAGGTAGTTAATAACATTAATTAACATTATCAATACAAATATCAATAAATAACTTTATACACATTCTTATCATTTACATTAAAAAATAAAAGATACCAAAATGTGGAATATTAAATTATATTTATTTAAAATAATTTTAAGAAGCACGCAAGTTATCAAGTTGCATAAAGATCATTTCAATACTACTTTTACCATGTCCAGGATGGCTGAGTGGTAGCGACGCAGGCTTCAATAGTACATCACACTAGAGTCCTGAGTTCGATTCCCGAGATGACTACTACTATTCTTTCTCCATTTCTTCCCATTTAATTTGTATATAACAATATGTAATATTAAAATAAATGATATACAGCCAAATGTACATATACACTATATGCAATATGGTAAGAAATTGCAATAATATTAGTGTGATCTTTTTTATTTCTTATACATATTTATATACCCCAATTAACCGATGTAGTTTGAGACAAAAGAGTGATATGTCCCCCTTGCAGAGGGGGACATCCACACTCTGTCCCACGTCTTGCAGAGGGGGACATCCGCACTCTGTCCCACGTCTTGCAGAGGGGGACATCCGCACTCTGTCCCACGTCTTGCAGAGGGGGACATCCACACTCTGTCCCACGTCTTGCAGAGGGGGATATTCCCACTCTGTTCCACGTCTTGAATACTCACTCTGTCCCACGTGGGTCCTACGTCTTATTTCCCTCTTCCCTCTATAGCGAGGGACATCCGCACTCTGTCCCACGTGGGTCCCACGTCTTGAATCCCTCTATAGCGAGGGACATCCACACTCTGTCCCACGTGGGTCCCACGTCTTGAAAACGGAGAGGGGTAAGACGTGGGACAGGTGGATGTCCCCCTCTGTCAGAGGAGGACAAGACGTGGGATCAGACGTCTTGCAGAGGGGGACCCCTGTGCAAATGAAGAGGGTTAGACGTCTGCAAGACGTCTGAGGTCCCCCGCCCCACGTCTTGCCCCACGTCTTAAATCCCTCTATAGCGAGGGGTATCAGACGTCTTAAGACGTGGGACAAACAGCTTTTGGTTAGCTGGGACTGATATGCATTACCTACCAGCCCACCCTCCTAAGTACCTACCTACAACGCATTACCTACCAAACTACCCTCCTAAGTACCTACCTACAATGCATTACCTACAAAACTACCCTCCTAAGGATGACAGGAATTTTGTCCGGTGGAATATTGCCCGGCGGATTTTTGCCAGGGCAGAATATTGCCCGGCGGATTTTTGCCAGGGTGAATTTTATCAGTGGATTATATATTTCTAGGTTTAAATTGGTAAATTGTAAATTATAAGTAAAATGTAAGATGCAACTTACATCAATATAAAACGTTTTAATTTAACTTCAACATATTGTACTTTAACAAGTTTTGCTTAACCAATGTAAAATAGCCACGAAATTGAAAAATAAAATGAATTTTATTCTACTTAAAATAATTACACAACATATCTTCTAAATTTGACTGTTATATATTTTGACTGCAGTATAGTTTGAAATAATACTGTGTGGTTTGCTATTTTTAAAATACTATAACTTAGTCATCTCTACTGTTGTTTGTAATTCACGTACGACATTCTTCACCAGTACAATACTTCGTGACGAGATATGACTATATGTTCATTGATATGTTCAATGATTTCTTCAACGATTTCATAGATTTCAATCTTACATTGAGTATTAATAGGATTTTTTAAAATAATAATATCTTTACCACGTGAACTTTATATTATCCAAGCCATTGTGGAAGGGATAAGACAATAGCTATAATGGAGCAAACTTCAGAAACCAACTGATTACACTGAATGATTCTTCATCCTACTGTTTCAAGTCGTTGAATATCATTCATAATAGATGTTAAATAGTAACGATTATATAGTTTGCTTCTTAAATTATCGAAAATATAGATTCATTGTTAGTTAGGTTAACCTTACTTTTTCAATTACGGTGATAATTGAATTCTAAAAGAATGTTAGAATATATGTATAACAGTTAAATTAAAAGATGTTCTGTAATGATTATAGGTAAATTCAAAATTAATTTTATTTTAATTTCCATGGCTATTTGGAACTATTTAAATAAAACTTGTTATAGCACAATAAGTTAAAGTAAAATTAAAACGTTTTATATTCATGTAAGTTGCATCTCACAGTTTATACTTATAATTTACCAATTTAAACCCAGAAATATATAATCCACTGAGAAAAATCCGCCGGGCAATAATCCGCCTGGCAAAATTCCACCTTGGCAAAATTCCTAGAACCCCTCCTAAGTACCTACCTACAAAGCATTACCTACCAGCTTACCCTCCTAAGTACCTACCTACAATGCATTACCTACCAACCTACCCTTTTAATGTTATGAACTATAATTTCAATAAGAATAGCTATACCTATATATTTTAATAACTCTTGAAATAACATTGTGTCTTTCTCAAAAGTATCGAGTGATGTTAATTGCTTACATCCTCTCTTTTAACCCTTACCCTAAAAGTCCGTTAAAATACTACCGTAAGACATTCTTATTGTATCCGTAGGATTATCATTGAATATAAGGCCTAGGTATATAATGAACTGCTTGTAGTCGATTCGAAAATAAGCCTAACACTGATGCTTTCCTGTCTTAGATTTTGGACTTCTGTTAGATTGGCTCTAGACTTTGTGGAGTTAACAACCTCAGAGCGCTCTACATTTTATCCTCTTTTCGATTATCTGCAATAAGTTCATATTTGCCAAACTGTGTATTTTTATATTTGTGCCTATAATAAAATTGAACCGGTCAATATCCGCTTTCATTTCCTGTGTAATTGATAGACATTAATTAGATCAGTTACTAAATTATGGAAATAAAGAATAAACAATTAGTTCTGAAGGGATAAATTCACATATATTCCCATTAAAATTTGAAAGTCTAGTGTCAATTCTCAAACCCAAGAAGTGATCATAACAAATGGTGGCAGCGGTAGGGATACGTATTAACTTAGAAATGATATATTGTGATTAATAGATTATACATTTCGGGTGCCCACGCTCCAACCGATAGTACTCTGGCCGACTGTACCACGCTACCAATACGAATGACCCAGTGAGGAAGTGTGTAACCTAACACAACCCGGTGTGACTGAATCACTGTAAGAATGATATAGTGAATCAATGATAATTGTAACCAGTTCTACAGTTTCACAGTGGTTGCTGCCTCCACTCTTCACTTTCTTCACTCTGATTCGATTTAACTTTGAAGTGATATTTTGTTTTTATAAATATTCTTCGAGTGTTTACGTCTGCCCGATAGTACATAGAACTATTGTACATCTGCGGATAGTACCCTGTTTCCCCTCGACCACCTTACCATAGCAATGACATATCCAGTGAGTGAATGACTGACTAACCTACCAACACCCAGAGTGAATTGTTTCCCCATGTGATTGATAATTGTACAGAGTGAATTCTACAGTTATGAAGTGGGAATTGATATTTTTATTCTCTTCACTGTGATTTGACTATTCAGTCATCGCATGTACTATCAACAGAAAGTGTTTCGATATTCGACGTCAGAGACAACAGACTCTTTGTTTTCTCCAAGCGCGTTTTTTCAAAAGTGTGATTTCCCTCGCATCTTGTGACGTCATGACAACACTCTTTTGTTTACGTGCGCGTCACTTTACGAAAATTGTGACGTCAGTAACAACGGTCTTCGTTCTCTACCGCATCGTTAATGATTTAATGCACTGAAATCTCCTGGACAAAAATGTGACAATTCTTCGAAATCGTGTTTCTCGATTTCATTTCACGTCTCAACGTTCATTTACCATCACTCCTTAATTTCAATGCTAATTCGCCGGACATCCATCTATATTTTCCCCATCTATGGTTTCCCAATGTATGGTGTCCCCATTTACGCATTGGAGAGTTCTGCGTTTCCCACTCTGCTTCGTCGTTTTCCCCAATTTACACTCCAACTCCATGAGAGATGTCCCAAATGAGGCTTCATCCCATTGAAAGGCAGACATCTGGCGTCTGTGCTGGTTCTACCACAGGCTTCTTAGAGTGCTGCGTTCCCCTCTCGTCATGCGGTTGCAGCACTGTTCAAAACTGTGTGGTTCAAATTTAAGAGTACCATCATAATGAAGAACCACAAGAATCATTGGTACGGGTGCCTAATAATGTGAAGTGCACTTAAAAAAAATAGAAAAAGTATGAAAATCATTAGGATAAAAGAATTTAAATAGGAATTTTATATTAGATTACTTTAGATGCGCATCATAGATAATTATTTTAATGGAGTAGGACATGGCCATTAGTTGAAGTTTTCTTTTTAATTCGATTTTTTCGATTTTTTTAATAGATTACGCGAAATCTAATTACTGATACCGTTATTTCGAAATTGATTGAAATACATATTAACCAACATTTTTAGGAATATGATCATTTTATCTTAAATATCTTATTTACAATAGAATAATTTTGAGAATTCTTTATAAATAATTTTGGTATATTACTCACATTTAATGTATTGTCATCTGTACGTTATTTTGATTTTTTTTATGTGACTATTTATTTCATATCCATTATTTTATCATGTATTTTATCCTTATTTATTTATTTTCATGTGGTTAATTTAGGAATCTTTATTTGGTAAACATTGACTGATTTTATGTTCTGCATTTTCTAATATCGTATGAACGTTTATATTCGGGCAAATGATGAATAATCGAACTTAAAGAATTAGAAGGGCTTGTAATTAAATAATTGTTACATATATCGGTTCCAAATTTACCTAAAGTGTAAAGACCGTATGAAAACTCTGCGTTAAATTGTAAATAATTAAAACAATTATCGATCGCTTCTTGTTATACCATAGAGGATGCAATTATCCCTGGTAATTATCCAATGGTTTCCCTAAGAGTTGACAAGTTAATGCTTATGATCATAAAGTCTTAGGTAGGGAAATAACGCATGTGACTTAATGTAAAATGATTTACCAGTCACGTTAATTTTACCGCGCCCTGTTATACCGCGATAATTTGCCCAATAAAATAAACAACTCATACTAAAGTAGAATTTGAACATATGGAAAATTGATGGAAAGTTTTAGGTTCCGAAACTTTTCATCTGTATAACATATGTCATGTTTAAATCATAAAATATAATAAAATTTTCAGTTCAAACGGTATGGAAAGAGTTTCTCACAAAATTTGAATGGCACAAAATCGAAAAATTAAAATCATAAAACTAATTAGATTATTAGTTGTGAGTTTTCACCTCGCTTACAGATTTGAATCAATTGAAATTATTAATGTGTTGTAATAAATAGGATGGATTTTTATTGATTACGAAATTTTCATAGTTTCTCAATACGATATTTGATTGATCAATATTCTTTAATAATATTATAAGTAACTGTGTAGTAGAATAGAAATATTTTTATTTAACAATAGTTTAGGAAAAAGAAAATGTATAAAAAAGTGTAAAATTATGGCACTCAATATTATGTTAATATTTATATTCCGTAGAAGGGTCCATTGAATATTTAATGTTGACTAGAGAATATATAATATAATGTTATATTAATCTTAGCAACTGTTTGTTGAATTTACCGTTATTTGTAACGTTGTGAAAGAGAATATATTGGTTGTTAGGAGAAAAATTAGTGGTAAAAATCCATTGTTTTATTTTTTAGTATGATAATGTTGGTTAATAATTACCATTTGCAAACATGTGATAGTACACGTATATTGCATCCGGTATTGCCATTCAATTATATTTAATGTTGATAAATACTGGTTTAAAATGAAATTGAAATTATGATATTCTGTTGTTAGTAATTTTAGTTCAGCATATACCCGAAATATTTCCGTTTTAATAATTTTATAAAAGCCCCAGTTAATATTTTGATGAGCCTTAAATACGGTTGGTATGAATTGCATTTCCAGTACTAGACAGTTGGACTCGATAATTTGTAATTATTTAAAGAGGAGTCATGTCGTACGGCGGATCTATTTTTGCCGCAACTAATAATAATAATGATAATTGAAATAAGTACACTATCCGAATACTGCGGGAGTGTCGGCAAGCTGTAGAATCCATTTGAAGTTTGCTAGTTGTTCTCGGGAACGGTCCTTTCAATATGGGTTACGATAATTAATCTACGTAAGGAATGGGAATATTTATGTCCCCTAAACATGGTTTGCTTTTGTATATTTATATATAATGCCGAAGTGATATACCGCAATAATGGTACACTATCGAGCAAATGGAATATATTGCACATACCTGAATACCGAGCCATCTTTTTACTTAACATTTAAAATGAGGGCATTTTACATTTTTCATCAGGTGAGGGGAGTATGTTATGAACTATAATTTCAATAAGAATAGCTATACCTATATATTTCAATAACTATTGAAATAACATTGTTTCTTTCTCAAAAGTATCGAATGATGTTAATTGCTTACATCCTCTCTTTTAACCCTTACCCTAAAAGTCCGTTAAAATACCACCGTAAGACATTTTCTTATTGTATCCGTAGGATTATCATTGAATAAAAGGCCTAGGTATATAATGAGCTGTTTGTAGTCGATTCGAAAATAAGCCTAACACTGATGCTTTCCTGTCTTAGATTTTGGTCCTCTGTTAGATTGGCTCTAGACTTTGTAGAGTTAATAACCACAGAGCGCTCTACATTTTACCCTCTTTTCGATTATCCGCAATAAGTTCATATTTGCCAAACTGTGTATTTTTATATTTGTGCGTACAATAAAATTGAACCGGTCAATATCCGCTTTCATTTCCTGTGTAATTGATAAACATTAATTAGATCAGTTACTAAATTATGGAAATAAAGACTAAACAATTAGTTCTGAAGGGATAAATTCTAGTCTAGTGACAATTCTCAAACCCAAGAAGTGATCGTAACACTAAGTACCTACCTACAAGGCATTACCTACCAGCCTACCCGCCTAAGTACCTACCTATAACGCATTACCTACCAGCCTACCCTCCTAAGTACCTACCTTTAACGCTTTACCTACCAGCCTATCTTCCTAAGTACCTATCTACAAAGCAATTCCTATCAGCCTACCCTCCTAAGTACCTACCTCCAACGCATTACCTACCAGCCTACCCTCCTAAGTACCTACCTACAACGCATTACCTACCAGCCTACCCTCCTAATTTCCTACCTACAACGTGTTACCTACCAGCCGGTAATAAGTGGAAAATCAAACCAGATAAAACAAATTGTAATTAATTTTATACAAATAGATTCATCTAAGATAACATTCTTTCTTTTACATAACAAATGATTTGATCCAATGAAAGGACCACAAAAATATATAATTTCTTAAACGGAATACAACATTAACCCTGTGAATAACTCCAAAGAACACCTGTAGCTAATTAGTACTGAACATTTTAAGCCTTTGATGGGTAACTGTAGAAGAACACCTGTAGCTAACTAGTACTGAACACTCTAAGCCTTTGATGGGTAACTGTAGAAGAACACCTGTAGCTAACTAGTACTGAACACTCTAGGTATTTGATGGGTAACTGTAGAAGAACACCTGTAGCTAATTAGTACTGAACACTCTAAGCCTTTGATGGGTAACTTTTGAAGAACATCTGTAGCTAATTAGTACTGAACACTCTAAGCCTTTGATGGGTAACTTTTGAAGAACATCTGTAGCTAATTAGTACTGAACACTCTAAGCCTTTGATGGGTAACTTTTGAAGAACACCTGTAGCTAGATGCTACAGTAATTGTAGCTAAATTACTGTATGTGTCAAATTTTCATAGATATTGATCTGATAATATGAAAAATTATATAAACAATATACATATTATATATATAGTATAGAATAATATTTCTTAAACGATTGAAAATGTGGAACTGGCCGACAACTCGTAATTTACGCAATAAAAGTACATAGGTACACGAAATATAGTTTAAACTGTTCAATCTAATAGTGCTGAGGAAACAGTAGGAATGTTACGGTAATATTCACTGGGAATACCAATAAATATAAATATAGTTTCTAAAGTAGTTATTTTGTTTACTTGGTCTAACATTTGGAACTGGACTGTGAACTCTCTGTAGAGTCACTACTAATTAACTTACTGTAATATTGTACAATGCGCTGTAGAAGTAATCTATCTTATTGTTATAGAATTATTCTATTTATCCTAATAATACCCGTAGTGTGTTTATTTATTTGGTGTCCGCCTTTACTAGACAGGTATTATACATGAAAAATATAACTTGATATTCACAGCTATAATTGCAACTCGTCCTTCGTTAGAAAAATATTTTCTTTAAAGAAATAGAATCTAAAATCTACGAATTAAATCAAGTTTCTTATTTGGTTTTAGTTTTATCCTAGATACAGGCTGTGGTAACATAGATACCATAATCAAAGTAAATAATTAAAATTCATCCCACTTGTTAGATTTTACGGGTTGTAGAGTGAGATTAATTTAAATTAATACAATTATTTGTCCCAGATAGAGTTATGTAAGCCTAATTTATAAAATATTTAATTGATCATTTCTAAGTACTACTTCCAATTTCAAATCCAGCTGTTGTCATCTAAATAAATCAGACAGTAACGCATTTTAGATCAGATGGAAAAACTCTAAAATAAACATCAATCAATTTATTATTAATCTTCTAACGAGTCACATGTTTAAAAAGACTAATTTTCAATAGATAGTTGAGTTGCAATTACGTAAGGTAAATTTAATTCAATCTTATATTTCTATGTTCTGGATTGTAGGACGTTTCTACATTTTTTATCTTATGAAAAACTGTTTTATACTTGTGCATATCATTATTTAAATATCATTGAGGAAGAATGAAAACAATTTTATCTAAGACTATAATACATTTATTCTACAGTTACCCATCAAAGGCTTAGAGTGTTCAGTTTTAATTAGCTACAGGTGTTCTTTCCTATGGGTTAATATTGTTTTATTTCCCAATATTGGGATAATATTGTGTTCTTACCCAATATTTGGGTAATATTGTGTTATTTCTCACATTGCACGGAATATTGCCCCAATACTAAAGCAATGTTGGTTTCAATATTAGCTTGTTGATGATATTATACATTTTTTTTATAAGGGAGTTACTCATTACACCTATCATATTATCGGGTGTTTCAGGGATAACAGTATCACTACGCGACGAGTAATAAATTACTCGACTAGAGGTAATCGTGTCCTTCTTACGAGGTGATACTGATTTGTTTTTTATTATAGTTTTTTCTTTGTTTACCATTGCCGTTATTGTTCTTATCTGATTGTTTACTTTCAGTGGATTTGCGGTTTCACAGTGACAGTTTGTAGGGTATCTCTGGTATTTGTTGTCATACCAGTTACTCTTAAAAGGGTATTTTCAAAGTTTGCATCTGAATTATTATTTCTAGTGCGATTTTCATTTCTCTGCGTTTGGGTTAGAGCCCAACTGTAGGTTTTTCCTTGCTCTACATATCTTTATTTGACTCTCTCAGTAGCTTCGTAGTGTGTGATATGTTCTCTTGCCTGTGTGGCAAGTATTTCACTTTTGTAGATGTATGAAGGGCAGGTCTGCACGTTGATAGGGTGATCTCCATTACAGTTGATACAATAAGGAGTTCTATTGCATTGGTGCTTTTTATGGCCCTCTCTGCTGCAATTAGCACAGTTGCCTTCAGTTCTTCTACATCTCTTCTTTGTGTGGCCTAGTCTTTGGCATTGTACGCATCTCATGGGTTTTGGGATGTACGCATCTACCATTTCATGCTGCTATTCGGCTAGCTTGATTACAGTTGGTAATCTTGTTCTTTCAAATGAGAATACGTAGCGATGTGTGTTAATTACTTCTCCATTCACTTTTCTTTTCATCCTTTCTATTCTAGTTACTCCTTGGTCTCTTAGTTTCTCACATATATCTTCTTCACTGTTCTTATTTAAATTCCTGCAAAGAACAGTTCCTTTTATTTGATTCACTGTTCTATGTTTTACAATTGTGAGTGGATTAATATCTATTGTTTTAATGTTTTGTAGTTTTTGTAGCTGATCCTCCGAATCATGAGGGCACTTCTGTTCAGTTTTGTTATTTTCTTTATAGTATCTAATTTTCTTTTCAATTCTGCATCTGCTGATATCACATTCAGGTTGCTACTGATATCCATTCCTGGGAAGTTGATTACATGGTATTTTGGAAACTTTTATTTGTTCTTGGTTATTAAAAATTTCCTCCATAGGCACCAACTGTTTAAGTTTACGCTCTCTTTGTCGTCGTTTTCTGACAGTATATCATCCAGAGTCATCTTTGTTATTGCCAGTAGCCTTAGGCGGGCCAGCCTGGTCTCCACTACTGCGTGGTTCAGTAGTTGAGTCACGAACAGCTCCCACCTGAACAATGGGGAGCTGACTGGGTTCAACACTCCCACTGCATTCTGCAGTTAGAGTTCCGTTAGCGCCGTTAGCTTTTATTTCGTAATTGGACTTTTCTTTGGTTAATATTTATACCCTATAGATAGGGGGGTTTGTTAATGAGGTCTCCTTCTCCAGCTATTCTCTTCATAGCTGAGCCGTATCAGTTGTTAGTCGTTCATCCAAGAGTCAGGCCACACCATCCTATTAGTCTGGAGCCTCAGGTAGAGCCAACCTAGCATGATTGGATCTACCTGAGGATCAAGACCCCAGCTAGTACAGCCTCTACCATCATTGGCCCACTTAAGCCCCCTCACCACGGCAAAGTGGATGGCTTGAGGGGGTTTTAATTTAATATAATTTTAATTTAATATAATTTTTATTTAATATAATTGAACTGACTGATTTTTATCAAAGCATAAATCTCAATTTTAATTTCAATTTAAATATAATTATTTTAATAGTTCAAATATTGTTTTAAATCTTCCTTCAAAGATATAGTAAATTTTAAATACAAAGGACTTAAGAGTTGTAAGAAGATAATAAAATTGGAGAATGGAGAGATTTATGAAATGAAATATGAACGAATTTAAAGGGGAAAAATGAAAATATTCAGGTTCAATTTATAGGTTCACTGAGAGAGTTTATGATAGGGTTTGCACCATAAATATATAGATACCTATAATACTGATGAGTTGGGGCACAACTTCATAGCATCGTGGTAGGTAGACTAGCTCTCTTGTTCTGGTCTGGAGCATCATGCACGGAGAACCCGCGCAAAAAATGAATATTCTCAAAACATTCTCGGAATATTCCCAAGGAATATTCCATGATGGTCATTTTTTGATATTGAGGGAATGCCATTTTGTGACACATTTATGGAATGGTCCCATAAATCACAAGGGAATATCTGGGGAATCACAGAGATGAATCTAAATGGAATAATGAAGGAATGTCAATGGAAAATAGTCATCCATAGATGGAGAGGATAATGAAGGAATACCTATAGAATAAGACATCTAAAGGAAGAAGGAATATTGAAGGGATACCTATGGAATAAGATTTTCAAAATAAGAGCGATCACTGGCCGTGTATCACTATTCACTTGAGTGCATAGCTAAATTGTCACATAGCGAATATTTTAAAACTTTAATTACAGGACACATTACTTAATTCTAGGCATTTCCACAGTTGCCCCTTTGTACTAGTATGAAATGTAACCAAATATATATTAATTCCTGAGCAACTTGTTTACATGTTATAAATATCGTGACCGGGAAATTCGTCCACGTAAAATTCATCCACGGATTATTCGTCCACGGAAAATTCGTCCTCGGAAAATTTGTCCACGGAAAATTTGTCTACGGAAAATTCGTCCATTAAGCGAAAATAATTAATTTAAATGGAACAAAATTTTATGGTGAATGTTTTGTTATAAAGTAATTTAATGTATGTTGGTGATAGTACCTATATAGTTAATCTACTTTGTTGCATCCATTATAAAGTTGGTTGTACTGCCAAATTTATGATTGTCTGAAGAAAACATTAATCTTGATAGATATATAATAATTTTATCAACTTAATTTTAGATAAAATGTTTGGTGCCTTAGCGTTCTTAACACCTGAAGATGTTGTTGGCGTTAATGAAAATTTATAAGAGGATGTCAATTTAGTTTTTTAACTACACTTTGAAGCTACGTACATTGGAATATAACATGGAAGACGAAATCAACGTGAAAACAAGTTAAATTCAATTCAATTTTGGAATGTTCAAATAGCATCCTAATATTTGGTAGAAGAGTTAACCCTAACTAAAAGAATTCAAACAAAGAGAGATGTCACACAGCGTAAAAGGCCAAAATATCGAAATATTGTCGACCAAATATAAAGCTAGTATTGCAATGCACTCCGAAACTTTTTTGACAAATATTGCATTGCTGGAAATGTCCAGCTATTCAATTTAAATATTTGTCTAAGTTATTTTGTCTTTTTAATTATAGATAACATAATATATTAGCTACATAGATCACATTTTTCATCAACAACTATAACTGCTGAATATGTGTGTTATTTTCATTTAGGCCTAGCAACGCCCGAACTTTGTTGGTGCGTTCCTTAAGCGGTGAAAATAATCCATCACAATTTGTTACCTTTCACTGTAGTTGGTTGGCATGGCATTCAATGATAAAATGGCATCTGTCCATGCTAATTATTGAGAATGCATCAAGCTTGAACGATAACTAATGGAAATTAATATTGAACCCGATATATTTATGAAAAATGGAAAATTAAGGGAAAAAAGACCTTCATTTAATCTGTTGCTCGTCTACTTGGCTTGTTCTGGCCTATGATGAACATAGAAATGTCGTTCAATATGTCCGAGACAATTTAATAATTGAATTTTAATCACTTTATTGTAGTTTCTTATTTAACATATATTCTCGAAATTTTAGTCATTGTATCACAACTGATACTTTGTAACTTATGAGTATTGTATTAATCTATTAGTATATTAGTAGGTATGGAATAAAGCTAAATATATCAAGTGTTCAAATACATCATTTACTACAGTGCATACACACAGATGTCAAACTCTTTTCTTGTACTTAACCCGAAGGAATTATCAACACATATTACTAAATTGAAATTAACTATGCGGTAATTTACCGCGAGATGAATTGTTTTGTAAGAACCTGCCATACGGTAAATTAAGGGCGGAAAACTTACCTGTAATCACTGTATTGAGCTCTAGCTATTTATTGAATCAAAACTATATGATATTTTGATGTGCGGTAAATATATTGAATTAATGAAAGAGTTTGTGAATATTTTTTTTAATCATACTATATTATAACACAGTTTATTCTAAATTGAAAACAATTTAATCAATGTTAATATTTTCTCAATCCATTTTATATTTCTCAATTGATTGAGTTAAAAATTTATTTTAATTACAATTCAACGATTGGTATAGCAAATTTGGTGAATACATTTTCATTAATTCCATTGCATCATAATTCTATCAGAATGGCTTCAT
This sequence comes from Caprella mutica, assembly GCA_947561585.1. Taxonomy (NCBI): domain Eukaryota; kingdom Metazoa; phylum Arthropoda; class Malacostraca; order Amphipoda; family Caprellidae; genus Caprella; species Caprella mutica. Next base: position 141,430 of record CANNZV010000926.1, on the reverse strand, counting down.
TTCATTAGTTAGGGGAAACTTGGTTCAAACTAAAACCTCAATCTCATTGATCTGGAGAGAACCATCTGATCCTTGCCGTTTCTTGACTCCAACATAGCGAAACTTCTGCCCCGGCATGCGATCCAGAATGGTGTAGTTCCAAAGTTTTCTCTTGTTCTCCTGGGTTCGTACAGAGCCAAAGAGTTGGTAGTTTGACAAGTCTCCATCGATGGCGGAATTACCACCGAAAACCTACAGCAAAGTAAAGTAAAGATTACTTTGAGTAAAGTAATCACAGCAAGACTATAAATTAAGTAAAATAAAAAATACTATTATATGTATATGATTACCATGTGTACTCCATGAAAACGAGGACAGATGTGTGCTTATAGGCTTAACAAACTGTATTTCTACGTTGCCACACGTCACGAGAGAACAATTAATTTCCTAATTTATGTGATTTACGAAAATACCTAAATATTTTTAAACTTAACAAAATTTAATCAGCAAAAATAATTTAACACTAAATTAATATTTATGATCATAATTTATTTCAGTTTTAGTTTTTTGACACTGGATGTTGTCGATATTACTTGTAATAATTTCAATTCTATAGTTAATGTCAGAAATATTTTAACCATTTTGTATTAATTGTCATTAAAAAGGATTTAAATAACCATGCAAAGAATATTTTGAAATATATTTGAATTTGATTACTCGGCAAGATGGATTTATTCCTGGTATATTAAGGTATTATTCTAATCAAGAAGAATTTATTCCTGTGATATTCCCTTAATATCACAGGGATAAATTATCTTTGCCTAGGTAGTTAAAGGAATATTTTGTAATGCAATAAAAAAATAATGCAATGATGAATCATTTCATTATTTATGCATCTAGCTTTCTCCTCAACGAGATCAATTAAATACAATTCATCATAATACGTAACCATCAAATTCTCTGATTAATTTCTTCCCCGCTTCTCTTTAGTAATTTTTCCCTAGTCAGCTCCAACTCCTCAGAGACAAGATTGGAATCTTCAGAGCAAAATATCTGGCCAGAGTTTTCGGCCAGTAAGCAGCTTAGACAATTCGAACACAGGCTAATGGAGTGTTTATTAAAATGGGATGCAGGTCCCTTGAGTGGCAAGAAAAGTCAAAACTGTATAAGGTAATAATAATCTAGTGTATTAAGGAGGAAGAAATTGAGTGGCTGTATCTCTTAAAAATGATTATCGTTACCAAAGATGGAAGACGTGAAAATATTGTTATATAAGTAGTAATACATTTGAAATATATTTAATATAGTTTGGAAAATGTAACATATTTATAACATATTCCTTAATTCCCTCCTATAATAATTTTTTTCTGAAAAGAAAAGACAAAATAAAAAAAGGATTTTGTGGGCAACATTTTATCATATGCACCTGAGTGTTATAATTTTGATAATTTGTATTCAATATCATCTTTCAAATTAATTTTGTGAGTAAATGAAGTAAACTAATTCGATATCCTTTTCGTTATTTGAATTCTTATGCGTATTTCATGGAGTTTTATATAGCATAAGTCTTGTATCGAGGAATTATACATGCAAAAGGAATTAAATTCTAAATCTTTTAGTCTGCTATTCGTAATTCATCATGCAACTTACCATTCTGAAAACACTAAGTATTATCAATCGCTGGCTTTCTTTTGTTTAATATACCGATAGCATAAAGATCATCGATGGTAAATATATTATAGTGGTCATAGAAAGTGGCTCAACGACGTCGAATGATTAGAACGAAAATCCAGTCGTAATTTATCATGATTTTTAAACAATTATTTTGCATTGCTTAAAATGGTTGTATTGATACCTTCAATAGTTAATTTGAAAAAAATTATCGAGTCTAAATTATCTTTCGAAGTAAAAAATATCATTAGATACACCAACGTGAACAAATGGGAACCTACCCAGGGAGAATATTATGGTGGGGTCATAGAAGATTATAGTGGACAGACATTATGGGGGGCTGGATCTCACGTAATTATCGATAATATTCGATAAATATCATCCATTGGTAAAACATCCTATAAACATCTATAATCACCGTAATATTTCCCAACCATGATGTATAGTAGATTATATCAACCAAAATCTCCGAATATTTTCTGATTATATTACTTATATAAACTTCTATGACTGAACCATCTTAAATCTTCGAAGATTTTCTGATGGTATTTCTTATATGAACTTCTATGACTGATCCATCTTAAATCTTCGAAAATTTTCTGATGGTTTTTCTAATATGAACTTCTATGACTGATCCATCTTAAATCTCCGAAGATTTTCTGGTGATATTCCTTATATGAACTTCTATGATTGAACCATCTTAAATCTTCGAAGATTTTCTGATGGTATTTTTTATATGAATTTCTATGATTAAACCATCTTAAATTATCGAAGATTTTCTGAAGATATTCTTTATATGAACTTCTATGACTGAACCATCTTAAATCTTAGAAGATTTTCTGATGGTATTTCTTGTGTGAACTTCTATGATTGAACCATCTGAAAATCTTCGAAGATTTAAGATGGTTCAATCATAGAAGTTCATATAAGAAATACCATCAGAAAATCTTCGAAGATTTAAGATGGATCAGTCATAGAAATTTATATAAAGAATATTATCGTAAAATCTTCGCAGATTTATGATGTTACAGCCATTCAAATTCATAGTAGGATTATTATCAGAAAATCTTCGTAGATTTAAGATGGTTCATTCCAGGAAGTAGTGAAAATTAGTTGATCCCTATCGATATCGAGGGAATATTCCAAGAATTACTGAAAATTTGTTGATCCCCTAAGGATATCGAGGGAATATTCCAGGAATTAGTGAAAAATAGTTGATCCCCTAAAAATTATGAAAGAAACGATTATAAAAGAAGAAAATGAAATAATCTATGAAATATGAAACTATATTTATCGATGATAACCTAAAGATAAATTTGAGTTATCATATTGCATTAAGTTCATTAAAAATCCTACTTCTACTGTGTCCAGGATGGTCGAGTGGTTAGCGTCGCAAACAGAAGTCAACAAGGTGCGGGTTCGAGACCCGGAAAGATCACTTCATTTCTTTCTCCATTTCTTTCCATTTAATTTGTATATAACAATATGTATCATTCAACTAATTCATGTAAAGTCAAACGTAAACGTACAAATGCAGTATATGCTAGGAAATATTAATTTTGGTATTCTTCTAGGATTATGGGTGAAATCATCTGATAGTATAGGAGATTCTCCCCTTTAATTATAGGAGTGAACATGGTAGAAAACTTGGACATAAGCACCCCCAATTCTCTTCTATGATTATGGTAGAAAGACTCCTTTAATCTCCCAAAATCTTCAATGATTATGGGTGAAATCATCTGATGGTATAAGAGGTTCCCCCCTTTAATTATAGGAGTGAACATGGTGGAAAACTTGGACATAAGCACCCCCAATTCTCTTCTATGATTATGGTAGAAATGCTCCTTTAATCTCCCAAAATCTTTTATGTCCCCCCTATAATTTTCTCCCTGGGTAGTCTCTGAAAAAAATTGTGTATTAAAAATGGCATTCGATTTCAATAGGCTTATTTTCATCAGTTCAAATACCATATCAGACGAATCGATTCACGCTAGAATTTATGGTCTACCCTTCACTTCTATAGACCTATGCTTTAATGTTAAAGGGTTTTAGTGTGAATATTATATGTGGTTTAATCAGATGTCTCAACATATTGGTTTCACAAAAATAATGTTACACTATAATATAGGGAAGGGAAGGATTTAGTTAATAGAATGATTTCGTTATATGGGTGAATAACTTATTTAAATAACAATTTTTAACAGACTATACAAGAAACTAAAATTAAATATTTTATTGTATTATACTGAAATATTAGTAGAATATAGTATTATAAATTTAATCAATATGAATTAAGTTTATAAATTATATTGAAAGATTTATATTTTAATTTCTCTTCGAGTAATAAAATATCAACAATCATTTCGATTAATTATAAAATTTGTATTTTCGAAAATAATGCTCACCGAGAATGTGAATGTGAATGTGGTAATTATACTAATTAAACTTTAACTATAATATAGTAATCAATATGCAAAGGTCAATTGTTACCAATACGTCCATTTAATAAATATATTTTTATGGAAACTGCAGAAAAGCTCAATATTTGTAATAATTATCCCTGACTCCATTTTGTCTCGAATATATTCAATATAAACTCAATTCAAGAGGAATCATTTACCTTGTTATTTATGTCATGTCACACGAGCGTTTTTACAGCGTTTTCAACGATCCAAAAACGTCGCGTAACATGGATTCATAAGAAATGGGTTTAACAATAATTTCCTCGTAGTCAAAATGCTGTGAAAAAACGATCTAGTGACATGCTATTGGACTGATATCGGAAAATAATCGTATCATTGCTATTCCATTTATTTGCTACGGTTATTATTAGGTTAATGTGACGGACAGACAAATTTATGTGGCTTCTATTATACATAGTATAAATGGACATTAAGTTCGATAAATGATGATATCATGAGAGAAACAGTCAAATTGGTGATATACTAGAGCGTAATTTGATAAAAAGGTCCCTAGAATCTGTGCATAAAATGACATGGTTGTAATACGAGAGAAATAAAGTCTGCGATCGTAAAACCTAATTGGAGCGTATCCTGGATTCATTCTTCCATATTTCCACATTTCTTCATCTTCCATCATCCTCCTGGATAACGAATAATAAAAAATGAGACGTTTAGACGGTAAAATTGTTAGTTTCATATCGTCTACAGCGGTAAAAAGTTTGAAGTTATTCGAAATAATGAACGAAGATTCTTCTTTTATTTCAAATTCTCATGCATTAATTTGAAAATCATGTTCAACTTTTCTTTGGTAAAATCGTGTTATTTTAAATTGAATGTGATTTAGGATGAAGATATAATATACAATTTTAGAATTTTGAAAAAACAGCCTTGCTCTTTCAATTCAATATTGATACAAATATGAAAACACGTGATTAATTGTTAATGTAATAATAAAAACACAATAGTATTTACATGAAAGAAGAAGGCCACAGCAGAAAGAGCGCATAAGTTATTTCTTACATTTTTCGTCTCTGGTAAAAGATCAAAGTAAATCTTTTTATAATGAGTTCTGAGATGTATTGTGGCGGACAAAATCTCACTAGATTTCATTAAGCAGTGGAGAGCGATGTCAACAGTAGTATGAACCGTCAAACAAACACTTTCATTCAAATGAATAGAAAAGTAACCAAAGAAACTAAGTAATTTAATTAATTTAATTTAAGAACAGTGTTTGATCCTAAAATCTTTATACTTTTGACAAGTGAGTTCTTGAAAAAATTCATGGAATATTTTGAATAGGAAGTCCCTTTTGAAAGTTTCTACTAGAATGATTTTTAAGAATTATGTTTACTCTCTCCCAAATTGTAAAATCTTAATGAATAATTGCACTTTAAATTCATTTAACTTTTAGTATTCGGTGAGCTAAAGATAAATCGTCATCATAAAACATCGAGATATTTGATTGATGTAAGAATAAAACAAAATGGAGGTATTGTAATCGGACAGAAATCTGTATTACGCTGGAAAATTGAATTTCATATCATCGTTGATTTTAATAGTACATTTAAATTTTTAATAGAAATACAGATGGTTTTAGATCTGTAAATATGGCTGAACCGTAGTATTTTTTTCATGAACCTATTTAAACATTCTTCGAATCCAGCGTGAGTTGTAAAAGAATAGGACCGAATGGATCTGTGATTTATTTGAATAAAGTGACTATAAGAGATTTACATTAAACAAACATCGAAGTATTTTATCGTTAGATGAACTTTTTATCACCTTTATTATCGAGAACCTCTATAATTGTCCTTTATTTTTCATGTAGCATAAAATTCAGCTATATACAGAGCTAGTATATGAACCAAATGCAATCAACAAAAAGGGAAGATGGTCGAAATGTATTATGTTGCTATATATTATCTCTTAGTTAATCAAGAACTATGATTAATTTATTCACTCACTAAATAGAAGGGAAGATCATTTACTTTGCATTTAATTATTTGAAGTCAAAGTGACATTTGAACGTACGTTACATTGGAGTTGAATTTATTAAGGTTGGGGAATAATTAAGAACATCTATAAGGCTAGTATTCAAATTATAATGTTTTGTATCCTCTGACAGAAAATACTGATTTAGTTCTTCATCATATGAAATTAAACATAAATAGTTATCTAAATATATCACATATATTAAATAGAAAATATACATTAAGTGGTAATAAAAATAAATTCAATCATATGTTAATTTTTTATACATGTGTAATAGACGACAATTATACATGTGTATATTGTATATATTTTTGTTTTAGAAAAAAAATGAATATATAATGATGAAATAATATCAAGGAATGTATGATATCCATCGTATTGTGATTTAAAAAATATAATTTTGAACAATAATAAAATTTAAAACGTGATCAACTAATTTAAATAATCTGAGAAACTCTCCTAGCTACTTTACATTCAATATGATTATTCTCATCATTGAGATTGTAACATCAGTTAATTTATGAAGTTTTCTCCATCATCATTTACAGTCATCGTCTAACACAAGCCATAATTCCTAACAGTATAATTTATTAACGAAATCGTAATAAGCAACTGCACTACTCTAAACATTAAGATGCATAAAAGAGGATATAGGAATCGTTACATGCGAGGATTACATCCCATCCTTCTCTATGAACATTTCACGTAATTGCTTTCTCCATAGGACATGGAAAGGATTTAACGACATTACTCATAAAAATATCATAAGGAACCAAACAACTCTGCTATAATGTATACCAGTAAACAGCCAAAGATCTAATAACTTATAAAATGTCAACATCAAATGTTTAGTTGGAGAAGAGAGGCTCTGATGATGGAACATTTAATTTCGAGTTACGATCCCATAATACAAAAGATGGCTTTCAGGTGATATTATTCGTTATGATGGTACGAGATCAAATCCAAATCGTTATTAGTTTATAAGCTAATGAAAATTATAGGTTGACTCTCTTTATTTAGCTGACATTTTTACTGTACCATTCATGAATATATATTCAAATAATACGAATTTCAAGAAAGAAATTTAGTTGTCTTATAATTTTAAATTGTTTTAATCAATTATCAATATCGGCAACATTTCCCAACCAGTACGGAATATTTATAGTTGCTGTTATTGTCTATTACAGTGAAAGGTGATCGTATTTCATTGTAAAATATCATAGACATTAATGTCCAAGAAAAGACGATAGAGTACAATAGATTACGTTTAATTGGATTTTCGTCGAATCATATATTGTCATCGATCTATAGATGATCATTCATCATCGATTATATTCGTCAATTGGAACTAACGAGGTACCGATCATTACATTTATGACTGCGTAAATTATCAGCAATATCATAATATTGTGTCAGTGAACTCTACAAAATAAGATTTCAAAATATTAGACGAGACAATCATGGAATAGAAAGCAATACAAACAGTCGTTACAGGGTATATTGTTATCACCTATAACATTACCTATAACATCTTCATATCCTTACACTCATCGAGTCACTAAAGCTGTAGAATCGTCAGCACATTCTACTCACTCTACGCCAACAGTTACTCTTGTTTGTGACTTATTAAAGTGATGGCTAGTGGAACTGTTAGGCAGAAATGAGTCCACATAAAAGAGCCTGTGACAACCTGACAGATTGAATTGCTACTTTGAGAACCATTCTTTGGAATGGGAATTATATATTCAGCTGGAATAGCTTTATTGCATCATAAGCTTTGATGAATTTCATTCTGGGAAGTAACTGTTCTTTGATTTTTTTAACGATTTGTGGGAATGGAAGAATTAAAGCGAAGAATTGTAGATTTGTATTCGATTCAGTTGATAACAGAAACACCTTTCAAATATAAAATGTATAATTGGGCTTCAAGCCCTGTTTGTCGTTCAATTAACAACACAAACGTACGCACATATTACTGCAGACTAAGAAGTTATTCAATTATTGTATATGGCCAGACTATTTTCTTTATATATTTGGTATCAGTCGTAAATGACTTTAAGAAATGACTTGAACTTATCATACATTTTTTTAATATCTAAATATGAAAAGAACAAATATCAAACGAATATTCTCTGAACTTCTATATACATAATAAAAAATAATATACGAAACTGGTGATATTTTGTGCTAAGTCTCAGCTCTTACATCTACTTCTGGTACAATTATTTCCCTCCCTCCCTTCTCATATCGACTAGTTAGCAGTTCCTAACCCTCTGTGTAATCAGTAGCGCTCTACTGCCCATCAAAAGCAATCCCATGACAATAGATGCTGCTGACCACTGGTCAGTCTCATTCTCTTTCACACATTCAAATATCATCAGGCGAGGTTTTACCGAATTAATTCCCTCTTTCACTCGAGGGTATTTGGATTTGACACCTAAGAGAGCCTGATTGAAAATCTGCTTTTTTTATCTTTCGGTATGGGATTAATTAAATAAACTCTTGATCTTAATTTACTGATTACTCAAATTCATTCCGTAATTTTTCATTGAATGACTGAAGATATCATATTTTGGTTTTCCACTAGAATGATCATAGTGAGTTAATATTATTTAGTCTTAATTTTGAAGGAAGTTTGAAATTCGGCCCCACTCGATTTTAATATTTTATATTATACAAAAAATTCGCAATTTTTTACATAAATCGTTTCCATTTTGAAAATACTGTATGTATAGTATTGCGATAGCTCAGGATTTAAGTCCTGCTGAATATAAATTTTCCTTCAATAAAAGGCTTTCTTGTCCTTCTATTTCAAAAGAAATATATATATATATTTTCTTCTATACCAATTATCTATCAGCAGAGTCTCATAATGGTGTTTAATAACATCATTAAGGCGCAAGTGTCCCATCGCATTAACTAAATGTTTCATTAGATCACATAATATTCCCAATTGCTGGTGTTTTCTTGCAGAAGTCAGTTGTCCAATGGAGAGTTATAGGGTCACAGGCCATCTTCTGGTGATTAGAAAGGTAATTATACTCCCTGTCGTTAAAGGGGAGTGCAGTCGGTTATTGAATAGCAATGGCGATAAGTCCTACTTTCCTATATCCACCACCAAATAAAGATATCCTTATGAAATAATGAACTGACTATGATGGCTGCTATATTATTTAGTCTACTATAGTGTTACTGAAAGATCATTGCTGTTATAATAAATGCACAGAATCAGTTTTAAAATTATATAGAAAAAATCTTCAAATTTTATTATTAAATACATCTAGACTAACAATACCAATATTAATTTCACTAAATGTTTTAAAATGAGGTGTAAAAATCATGTTGGGAATAATAATAATAATAATAATATAGATAATTGCATTTTGTAATTTGTATTATGGATGTTGTTCAAATTCAAATGATATAAATGATGAATTAGTAAATCATTATTTTAGATTCGGAAATCTATTTTCTTGTTTAGTGTTTGATAGGATGAACAGACGGAGTGGATGACTTCCTCAGCTCTGACATGGTAACTCTCACTCTTCTTCTCTTTTGTTTCATTCAAACACTTCATCATTGAATGCTCTGATTGTTTTGATTGATGATGGAATTGCGCTAAATAATTTATAAATGAAACTGTTTAAACTGTGAAGAATGTAGTGTTATCGTATACAGATAAATTGCATAAATTTTGAAAATAATATTGACAGTATTAGTGAAAATAAACAAGAAGCTAATTTTTGACAGAAAACCTACTATTTATGATTTATTATTGGTAGAATTTGCCAGCCAATTTATTGGCTCCTCCAGATCTTGCTTTAATAACTCATTCCGTTTGAAATTCCTATTTTACTGTCGTCCACATTGAGACTAGAGGCGTGAAGTGAAGTCTACAGTTCTAATTTGGTAATGGAGTCTCCTGTTCTATTGCCAAAGATGAAAGGATAACGTGATTCGTATGTCTCTATGATTCGAAATCCAACTCACCTACTTAAAGTTATACTATTTCTTTTTGCAAATAATTGATACGACAGCAGATGAAGCTGTAATATCCATCAGCAAATTTATAGTGAGAGCAAAGATATCACTCTTATTCCTCTTCGGCCCCATTATAGCCTGTGAAAGCATGCAAAGTGTGTTGATTTAGGATATTATTTCTCTGAGATATAAGTATTGGCTTTTCAAATGAAGGATAATAAAATATCAAGTAAAATATAACTTTATTATCATATTGAAGAGTAAATTGAAAAGCTTTTTCATACATATTCAAATTAATTGATTTTTATACCATTAATGTAGAATAATTTCAGTGATGAATATTTTTTTCATACTCTTTCAATTACTGGCTTCTAAAATGATGTGTATAGTGTGAAAAATTCAAAATTGACCCATTTATATATTTCGAACCAAATAATTCATTCAAAGCTGTTACTAAATGATAATCAATTTCAACTATTAAACCTTATATTTTCAACTAACATCCTATGTAGAACCTGAAAGTGAAGCTTGCACTTCAGTTTCTCTAACAGGTATTGTCGTTAGATTGGTTTCGGTGTGAAGAGCCACGGAGAAGCGTAACTAAAAACTGATTTGACTAATCTAAGTAATTGACAGACGCAGTTCGTTACCGTATCAAAAGGAAAGTCTTTTCAATTCCTAAATTGAATTTTATTTGGAAATTTGGTGTGAATATTGACTGCAAGTGATATATGGTATGGGATGTTTTTGACTTTGATGTTACATTGATAATATATTGGTTGAAAAAGGGTCGTTGTGAATTTCTATTACTTTTATTCATACACTTCACCCATTCAAATAGATAGCTGTGATAGAACAATAATTAAATTACTTTATAAAAGTAAAAGTTATGAAAATGATATTTAATTGAATCATGTTGTCAATATAGTACTGAACTGAAAATAAAAAAATTATATACACTTATATATTGTGAATGATTTTGACTATTAACTTTCACTATGTTCACTATTATATTTGACTATATTGAATATTTCGTAGATGCCTAGTTTGGATAAAGTTTATCAATATATGTAGATACTAAATTATTATTTTCTGTAGGCTGTGAAACACTTCTTAGTTTAATTATTTATTCTTTAAATCACAAAGAGTATTATAAAGTAAGTATATCCATGTACTGGTCAAAGTAGGGAAACAAATTATTAAGAGAAAATTCGTTGCGAAATATTCAAAATTCAACTTTTAGCGATAATCTGAAGGCCTACAGCTAGCCTGCCGTTCTACTGCTCTAATTTACAATTGCATCTGACAAACTTAAGAATTCACTCTATTTTTATTTGCTTATTATTTTTTCATTAAATTATTATTAGAGGAAGAAAATTAATACTCAAATATATTAGACATGATATTTTTTGTTAAATATTATATTCCCAATGACTTTAACTCATTTAACTGCACTTTACTACGATTTTCTTCTTCATATTGTAATAAAATTAAGCTGTTTAGAGTTTCAGTACGCATTTCATCTAGAAATGCATTTCAGGCCCTATGAAGGATTGGACTAACTGCCCCATAACTCAAACGAATGTCTTTTTTAGACTGTATGCACCTTTAACGCTTGCATCGCATTGTTACGGGATTTACTCGAGCGTTTATGTACTCGTATATTTTGCTCTGAGAGGAGATCATCCTAATGCCTTTAAGGATGGAAAATTATAGGGTAATATAAAATGAAACAGCTACTTCGCCTTATTTACTATGTCACAATGGGATATTCATGTAAATTAGAAATGTTTTAATAAGAATGAAATATAACATCAATCGTCTGAAGATCCAAATACAGTTATATTGAAGTATGTACAATTGTACATATCTTCTTATTGCGTATTTATGTTAAGCCATTTTTGTATAGTATCAGATTAATGAGTTTTGTATATCATGTATATCAGATTAATGAGTTTTGTATATCATGTATAACAGATTAATGAGTTTTGTATATCATGTATATCAGATTAATGAGTTTTGTATATCATGTATATCAGATTAATGAGTTTTGTATATCATGTATATCAGATTAATGAGTTTTGTATATCATGTATATCAGATTAATGAGTTTTGTATATCATGTATATCAGATTAATGAGTTTTGTATATCATGTTTATCAGATTAATGAGTTTTGTATATCATGTATATCAGATTAATGAGTTTTGTATATCATTTATATCAGATTAATGAGTTTTGTATATCATGTATATCAGATTAATGAGTTTTGTATATCATGTATATCAGATTAATGTGTTTTGTATATCATGTATATCAGATTAATGAGTTTTGATTTCAAGAGGTAACGTCTGCTATTTGTATTCCCAATTGAAATATTTTTTTAAAATGTACTTTTTATAATTTACGTAATGCCTAATGCCCGGTGATTATTATCGGTTCTAGGCCAATTCGCCGAAAATACATTCGCCGCACGACACATTCGCCGAAAATATGACAAGTTTTAGCAGACTAAGAAATATGACAAAAAGTTAAGTTTATTGAAAATCCTGTGTTAAATGAGTATTTAAAATTGATCAAATTTTTTGGTAACAATAAATTAACCGGTAATTAATTGTCTGATTTTAATGCCATATAGTCACTTGCTCTAAGTCACATTATAAAAGTTTCTAAATAAATTTAGTAGTATTTATTAAATAATAAATATCAATCCATAAATTCTAACATAAACTTTTCTATTTTTTAAAAAGAATAATTGCTGAACAAAATTGATTTTGACTTCCTTTTTGTACTCAAATACATTTCTCCATAGTGTCAATATTTGATAAAAGGAATGGTTAAATGAATATTATTAAAACCTAAAAATAAATCTGTTTTAACTGTACCTTCAATAGTTGTTGAAATATACGAATTTAAAGTTGGTAGACTATTTTGTGGGTCACCCTGTATAGTGAAAGCTTCAAGAACGACTCACAGTAGCAGACTGATTCTACAATGTTTATAGAATGATCGAAATAAAGTGAGACTAACACACAAAAGAAATCTCTTTATTTTGTAACTGATAATTGTACACAGAAAATAGGATTAACATATATAATTAATAAACTGACACAAATAATGCAGCAATAACATTATACATATGAGTTAATTAATTAAGTTAACGTAAATACCATAAAGTTAAACCAATAATTATGTAGAATATTTTAAAGTAATTTATACACTTATATGTAAATTCATCTATATGTAATATCATTTGGACATATGAGATAATTTTGTTTACCTTTTTAAATAATCAATTTTTTTTCGGCTAAAGTGTCATTCAGCGAATGTGTCGTGCGGCGAATGTGTTTTCGGCGAATATGTTTTCGGTGAAAGTGTCATTCAGCGAATGTGTCGTGCGGCGAATGTGTTTTCGGCGAATGTGTTTTCGGTGAAAGTGTCATTCAGCGAATGTATTTTCGGTGAAAGTGTTTTCGGTGAAAGTGTTTTCGGTGAAAGTGTTTTCGGCGAATGGACCGGTCACCATTATTATCTATCATAAAAAGATCATTTATCCACGATGACAAAATAATGGTCTGAAAAATATACAATATCGAATTTATCATCTCTCAAATTAATTATAAAGCTACAGAATATCGTCGGACATTCTCGAAAAGAAATTACTAGAATATTTTTTTATTTATTTATATGTTTTACTACTTTTTTTTCACGAAATTATCATATTTCACGGTAAAATATTAAATTTAATCAACGTTTTCCGTAAAAGACAATATTTATTTAGACAATCCGCCGATGATAATAACTTTAATATACGAGTAAAATAAATTGACTCCTCACTCACAAATGCTATATAGATATTTTATCCCAATGAAGAAACAGTAATAATAGATGAACAAATAGAAGAAAGGTACTATCCAACTTATTAACTTTTGACAATTTCCCTATCGACGACAAGATCCTTTACTTTATTTCCCTTCAATTCCTCGTCTATCTCCTCTATTTGTGTTAATATTTATCTCTGCCTATGATATAATCTCGCAGCTGATTACATACTCGCTCCTGCAAGCCATTTTCCTTTGATGGAATTAGAGCCACTGAGTCCTGAGGCGGTGGTTATTCACCTTATTATTGCATCAAATATTAACTGATTTACTTATAATTTGATGTGACAACAAATGATAGATGAGGTAATGTTGAGGCTGATGAAATAGAAGAGAAAGTATTTTGGGAATGATATGGAAAATTTATTGTCGGCAGATTGTTGATCGTATTTCCTTGGAAATATGATATTTTCAGAAATTTACGTCAGGATATTTTGTCGGAATATTCGACAAAACATGATAGACTATTTAAGTTTTAAATTAACGATAAATCATTATATGATATTCGTCAGAGCATTTATCGTCATAGAACGATTAACCGGACGATGTTTCTAAGTTTTGAGATCGTTGACGGTGAACTTGATCCATTCTTCAAAAACGAACTAAACAAATGACGTCACCCAGAGTACTGTCAATTATTTTGACTATTATTAGCTGAATATAATAAATGAATAGTTATAAAAAGATAATTTTATTTAAGTTGATTTTCAAAAAGTGCACATTTAACTGAATAATAGCACATTTCTAATTTAAAAAAAATGGAAACAACTCTGTGTGACGTCACACAGAGTATTTTTGGATGTTCAGATATTGTACTTACTGCATTCTCTATTTATTTACTATGGGTGACTCCGACTAATATAGACTATCCATGTCTTTGAGGAGTGTCGAGTATGATGAACTATTTATTATTGACGCCAAAGATCGATACCATTGGCTTCACTGCTAACAATAATGTGAAATAAACAATCGAAGATCAGCCAATAAATAATGATTGCTTTTCGGAGGTGCCTCTATTTAGTACATACTTACCTTTCCTCTACGATTATTGCCCTAATTATGCACTACAGTAGTACCTGTGTGACTATAAGCGAAAAACTTAACGAAATATACTCTAGGAAATAAACATATGTTGCAATTCACAAATGACATGATGATCATATTATTGTGGATGTCTGTTATCGTTCAAATGTCTAGTATCATAAAATAATAATTGATTTTTTACACCATCAACCACCCTAATTCCATCAATCGGGCTTATGATGTTGCATACAATACATAATCTTTGATTCCTATAGTTCATTACTGCAAATGGTGATTAATCAGGTTTGCTTGCAGTATTGTCATACAATGGTAATTGTTTGTTTTTTGTCATAAAAATTGGTAAGTCCAAATTGCAGATATTGAGAAAATCGCTTTTAAAGTTTGCAAATACGTTATATAAGGTAGTTGATTTAAACTCTACTAAATTTTGACTGGTTGGTTATGTGTGAATTAATTACCTCTTTCAGGTGTTCAAACAGTAGGTATCAAGTGTTCAAGCAGTAGGTATATGGGGTTCAATTAATAGACTAATAGGTATATGGCTTCAAGTAATAGGTATCAGTAGTTCAAGCCGTAAGTATCTAGCGTTCAAGCAGTAGGTATCTGGTGTACAAACAGTAGGTATCTGGTGTACAAGCAGTAGGTATCTGGTGTACAAGCAGTAGGTATCTGGCGTTCGAGCAGTAGGTATATGGCGTTCAAGTAATAGGAATCAGGCATTCAAGCAGTAGGTATCAGCCGTTCAAGCAGTAGGTATCAAGCGTTCAAACAGTAGGTATCAGCCGTTCAAGCAGTAGGTATCAGGCGTTCAAGTAATAGGAATCAGGCATTCAAGCAGTAGGTATCAGCCGTTCAAGCAGTAGGTATCAAGCGTTCAAACAGTAGGTATCAGCCGTTCAAGCAGTAGGTATCAGGCGTTTAAGGAGTAGGTATCAGCCGTTCAAGCAGTAGGTAACAGGCGTTCAAGCAGTAGTTTAACTTTATGCACATTCTCCAGTCTGGCATGATTGAATTTAAATCCCCATTCAATCTGCATATCAATAGTATTTCCTATGCATGCTTTACATATATGAAATCACCATTGTTTTCACCTATCTGATTTCACATCATTCAATGGCTTAGTTCGTTAATTTCAGCTGCAATTGATATGAGGAGAAACTGCAGTTGATGTACGGGGAAAATATTTCTAAAATCTGAAGGGGTGCTCACATTGAATAATTAATTTGCAGTGAGAATTGATGAAGTGAATTGGGTTGTGAATTATATTGTTATTAAGTGCATTGGGTAATGAATTTTATTGTTATGAAGTGCATTGGGTAATGAATAAAATTGTTGAATACCTATTAAATGGGTCAAATAATAGTTACTTAAATATTTTATGGTATATTGGTTGTTTAATTAACTAATATGGAGATAAAAGTTTTTATTATTTTTTCTTCTCTTAAGTGTTTATTTACATTTTATGCATATGGAATAATTGATTGATTTTACTTCAGGTATTACTTATTTCATTAGGAAATTCATGAAATATAATTTCTTATAATCTGATTCATCAAGCGTACTTTTTTTAAATTATTTTCCCTCTTTTTGAAATAGGTAAAATGAAGTACTAAATTTCAATATCTTCTTACTTACATTATTCATTGAAGATTAATAGGTATTTAACAACCCATGTTATAGTTTTGTGTTGTTAGGTTCTACCTAATAACAAATAAGCTGCTCTAATCCTTAAATGAATTACTGCATACCTTCCATCAAAGATATTCCTTATCAATCATCGTAATTGATTAGCAATGAAGATATCTAATCCTGGGATCTGTTCCTCCGTATCCTGGATACCTGCAGGCTAGGTACAGACTCAATGGGATTAACAGACAACAGATCCAAAGAATTTAAATGGAGAATATTAATTATGTAGAATGTACCTGAACTTATTCTTATTATTTGAAGTAATTGCATAAGAAGTATTCTATGATTACTATTTACTTCGATCAAAATTTAGTGAAAATAATTATGCAATTATTCTTTTTTCATTATATAAAAAACATTAAATTTCATCATGATATTTTCTCATTTCTTCATATTTGTTGAAAATGTTCTTATTGTATTAAAGAATGAAATTCTGTTTGCTGCATTCATTATTATATATGAATAAAGTATAAAAGTAATCATATTCATACAGCAGGTGCGCATTTCAAGTTCCATCTTTACAGTGATTTTAGGAACCGTGTTCTTGAGATTCGATCTAACAATTTGATTGAGAGTCCCGCAGTCTCTCTCGGATAAATTCCACTTTCTGCCAGATTTGTCCTTAGTTTAAGATGGTTAATGTTTATCCTTCTCTCTCAAATGAAGTTTTTACTTTTGTGACAGTACCTCTCGTAACGCCAAACATTCTGACAGTTTCTGTTACAGTAGCGCCTGCCATATTAGCATCAACAATTTGGTCTCTTTGAAACTTCGAGATGTTTGCAAAAAAAATTATTTAAAAAAATTAAGTAATCATTTTAACAAAATATGAACACTGTCAACCTCTGCACGCATGTCCTATACGTTCAATGATTATGATACCAAAATATTTGCTTTTCCATTTTTCTATGTTTAAAGTGGTCTTTTTTTCAATTTGTTGATTATATGACAAGTAAATATAAATATATAAAAAGATAAGACAAGAAAAATACTTTTGATAGCCACATTACTACTATGAAAGTAGAAAAAGCTGCTGTTTCATCAGGGAATTTTTACCAGTCTTACTCCCATTTCATCTTCGTATGAATAATAAATGCGTGTCTTTTGTTCCCTCAGATGAGACTGATAAATGTCCTGCTCATAAATGAAAAATTTAGAAGAAACTTACCAAATTTCACCCTTTTGATATATTGTGATTTACTCAGCGTGAAGTTACCACTCTCATGAATAATTATCTGACTCGAACGAGCCTGATTCGCCCGAAACCGCAGTATACAGATTAGAAAAAAAATCGTAGGGCTTGCAAAAGCGTCATAGTTAGTAGTCAATCCATGATATGACGAGTATTAAATAAGATTTCGTTAAAGTAATTTGAATCCAAACAAAATTAATATTTTTTATATATATACTAATATAGTTTTGATATGTTATCTTCAATATGAATCCCCTTCTTGAGTTCGTCTCTTTCTTGAATTTCTAACTTTCATGATCTGTTGTTTTTGTGTCTGTGATAAAGCTCTACAATAACTATTTAAAACATTCCATAACTGGTTGATTTTTTGGGCAATATTTTACATGAGATGTTGTTACTTCCCTTTATAATGAAGTTATTGACATATTCCATAAGTTGTATTTCATAAAATTATTTTAGAATTAAATTGGCATTTTCTTGATGGTGAAGATCAAGTTAGAGTTCAGAATTTTGGTGTGAAACAAGAAATTACCAGTTTCCACTGTATCTAGTTTTATGTAATTCTTCACATAATTTTTTTAGCACAGACTCTTTTATGAACGCAATGAAAACATTGCAAATAATAAATATAATACACTATTCGTAGAGAGATATATGCAGAACCTAGTAATATTTGTAATTTAACTGTCAGGTGACAAAATTTGTATTTTCCCTGGTACGTGGTTTTTCCTGTCAAATATCTTGATTAATCTAATACACTTTTCTAGTATGAGGTTTGTTGTTAATAGTAATTTCAAATTGAATATTTGAATTAGTTTCGTTTCGTGAATTTCAATTTAACCTTTAAATAATTGTTATACTCTTAATTAGGATAAATTTGATAAAACATTTTATGAACTAGCTATTTTTAAGGGATTAATTGTATTTCTCTCCATTTTCATCCATTTCATTTAAACACCGTAAACTTTTGATTTTATACACATACTAAATTGTCAATTTACACGTCGTATATTATATTTAAATATCATAGTTAAAACAAAGTTGAAACTTATTTACAGAGTAAGTTAATTCAATATCATCCTGAATATCAATAAGAAGTTCAAACAATAAAATCACTCGAGGAGAAACCCTATTGAAGTTGCGTGCGGAGACATCCAATTATGTGGCTTTTGGTGTTCCAGTAGGATGACCGGTGTTGGTATTAGGAGACATAACCCTCGTCTGGTTACAAAGTTTTCGAAGTGTAAACATTTACATAATAGTGAAAGTTAGATTGAAGTTTATTCAATGGATGAACATGTCTAGAAATTGTTTTTGTTGTACAGCAGTTGGACAAACAGTTTGGAACATTATAGTAAGATAATTGAGATAAGACAATAGCCAATCATACTTAAAGATAATACTCTTCCA
Organism: Caprella mutica; assembly: GCA_947561585.1. Classification (NCBI taxonomy): domain Eukaryota; kingdom Metazoa; phylum Arthropoda; class Malacostraca; order Amphipoda; family Caprellidae; genus Caprella; species Caprella mutica. The sequence continues at coordinate 122,131 of CANNZV010000926.1, read as the reverse complement.
TTAAAGACAATGTACAAACCTTCTTTATGATACAAGAGAGTGTATCATAAATTTCAAACCGTCTTACCGAGTATAAAGTTTGTAAATAACGAAAAATACTAATCACAATCGCTAAGATAGATAATCTACTGATTATATTATTATTAATATTTTCCATCTGGTTTTAGATATCTGTAAAGATATTAATAAATTGTTTAACATTTATTGAAATTGTTTTATACTAAATTTAATAGAAATGAAATTGATAATAGTTGTAACTTGCATATTTGGTGACAAATAACATAATAATAATTATTTACTTCTATACGAAACTCTTGAAGTTTGAAGTAAAAATCTTGAACAATTCTTATATTAATTGTACTCATTTATATACAGTATAAAGTCTGTTATATAAAATTTATAGAAGAAAGAACACCGATAAATCAATAGTTCGTTACTCTAGGATGGAAATGGAGCTCATTTACATCAGGAATCACTGCTCCAATTCCTAAATTCCCAATAGTTGAGAGTGTTCCATTGGGAATCAGATCACTCCACTCGAGCGGAAGGAATATCCTAACCCTCACAAGTGGAGATGAAGACGCTTTGCAATGGGAGAGGTATTTAAATGGGGCAAATAAAGAGGGGTACTCTGGATGAGGGGGAATGACAATATTCAAACAATGTTCTAATAACCTTCACAATTTGTTATATAAATAGTTAAGACTTCAATTTAATCACGTTCTATATATAGTATTTAAAGGGGGGGTGCATCTAATTTTCATATCAAATATTTGATTATAATAGTATAAAAAAACAATGATTAGTTACGGATATGAAATGTTTCATCTCAAATCACTGTATTTTCAGAGAAAATAGGGTTTATATTAGTTAACATAAGCTTATGCTATCATCTCATAGATGGCGCTGTTTACATTATTTCCAGAACATTCCAGAACAATCTTCATGAACGTTTATAGAATGTCTAATTATCTTCCCAAATAATTTATAAATAAAAAAATTTGTGATTTATATACAATATACTAACAAGTAAAGTATTTTTAGAGTTATAATTAATAATATTACTCGCAGCTATACTAAAGTTTTTTGCACAACGTTTGTGAAATCACAGAAAGATGGCGTCAATGACTCGAGCAAGGCTTATGCTATTTGTCACTAGATGGCGCTTTTTCAAAATGAATTAAATGTTCTTTTCTTTAATAAGTATTATTTAGATGAACAGAGTATGTAATCATACATAATTAAATATGCTGATTCCATTAAAACACATATTAACAAATGTTTGATTTTACACGCACCCTCCCTTTAACTTTCAAAAACAATAGTTTTCGGAATTACCATTTATCAGAAAACCAATATTTACAAAAAATGAGTTATTAATAAACATTGTATTCTTCAGTCCCATTTCAACTATTCACAAAATAGCCACAAAAAAGTGTACTTAAATATAAATTCGAAAATCTCAACAACAACTATTGAAGGTACAGTTTTCTTTCAAGTATCATTTTGTTTGTTGAACCCTTCTCCATCCACAGTTAAATTTGCATAAATGTTTATTCATTTTTGTGAATATAACAACGACTTATCTTTATTAGACAAAATCCCCCTTAATAAAAACAGATTTACTTCTAGGTATTAAGAATCTTCATTTAACTATTCCTTTTATAAAATAATGACAATCTGGAGAAAAGTGCTAAGTGCAAAAAGCAAGTAACAAGTTTAATTTTATACAAGAGTCGTTTGTATAAAAAAATTTGTGTCTTCATTTTTCTACTCAAAAACTTTTCACTGGATTGCCAATATTTTATGAAAGTAAAGTTATATGAATATACATAAAATCTATAAATAAATCTGTTTTTATTGAGGGGGATTTTGTCTAATAAAGATATTTTTAATGTTTGAACTTACTTCATTTTCCGTTTTCTGACCATTTGCACCATCCATCAATTGATTCGCTTTTATGTTCACAAAATTAAATAAATATTTATGAAAATATAACAATGTACGGAGAAGGATTCAATAAACAAAATGATGTTTAAAAGAAACTGTAACTTCAATAGTTGTCGAAGTATAAAAATTTAAAGTTGGGTACACTTTTTTGTGGGTTTCCCTGTATATTCATTTATATATGCGATTTCGTTCAAAACGTCTATTTTTCAAATAATTTATTTTCAATTTGATCGAATTTATTAATTCTCGTTGACATTTTTATTGCTTCATGTTTTATGAAGTAAGTAATCATATTATTATAATTATTTCAAATAAACTCAATAATATTAGCATGAAATCAAATAGCTTAATTATTTGCATTAATTGACAATGCAGAACAATAGAAGAAATAAATTCCGATGAAAATATGACCTTCCTGCATTCTGCGAAGTTAATAATAGGAGTAGAAAAAGTAGGTGCAATTTATTAGTACTTTTAGAATTTTGTATTAAACTATCTCTTCATTGCATAAGATTTGTCTTTCAATTCAATGAGAAATAGATAAATAATCTTTCATTTTCAGTGTAGAATAATGTTTTTCATAAAAAGATGTATTGAAATGTAACAATCCTCTTTCTTATCTTTTGAAGAGGAAATCATAACTCATTCCACCAGTCCAGTGATTTACTACTGTATTCTAAATAAAAACAGCTCCACAGACTAGCTAGACAACCATTGATAAATATATGATTTATTAATGTGAATAATTTGAATATATTACATTATTTTACCCTGAACATAAAATTGAATGGTGATCTCCAAGCGAGATATTTGGCTTTGAACAGTTCAATAAAATTAATTGATGTAGATAAAGTATTAATTAATATATACATTGTCAGACAAATTAATGTGAAGTCAATGAACTTCAAACCTATTAATTTTTTATGGCACACTATATAACTCATTACCAAACAATAATTATTTAACGTATTGTGAGTAAAACATTCAAACTCAGTCTTTGAATTTCACCTTAGTATCTTTTTAAATATTACAATAAATATTATTAGTCCAGATCGGTAATTTTCAGTCTCAATATCTATAGAAAAAAAAAGCATTCATTCTTATTTTTCGATATGGAAAAACAATAAGTAATCCATCTCTTTCGGATCATAACTCTTCATATGAAGCCTGTGTGTCGCTTCGAATAATCCGAAAGCTGGTCATCCTATTTATTTGTACATTCAAAATTCAATTTGTTCGACATTGGGATGCAATATTGGTATTGATAGAGTGTCTGGCCTTAGAGTTTAGGGTTAGTAATTGAATAGCAGTGAATAATATGCCTTTGGTTATTGGACACGATACCAGAACCAATAACAATTTATATTCCTACCAATAACAATATCTGAAAATAAGTTCTTTTGGTTTAATAGATGAAAATCAAACAGAAAATATTTATAATTAGGCTGGTATATTTGGAAAAGAGGTATTTTAATTATTCACCAAATAGTAAATAATATATCAACCTTGAAATTTCTTAATTAATAATCAAGGACATCAAGATAGTCGTCGAAAGAAATCGTCAGGGAAGTAGATAATTAAAAGATGTTCAATGAAATGAAGTGAAAACAAGTAATTTTGTTAACTTGATAAATTTAAAAGTTTGTCTATTGTGAATGAATTTATATTTTGACTTAATTGAAATTTGGTAAATAATATATACAGCAATCTAATATTATGGGATTGTATTAAAGATTGCACTACAATGAATGTTCACAACTCTGACAGAAACCAATTCTATCCAATAGTGGAACTAACTACCAATTTCCAGTTGCAATTCCCCTTTCGAACAGGGTTGACCAGAGTTTCTCATCTGACAAATTCTCTCCAAGTAATTCGAAGACAGTCTTGTATGGACATTCATTAACGGCTGTTCCGGAGTTCACTTCCTCTGCGTACCAAGTCTCCAATGAATGCTAATTGACCTCACAAGAAGAGAATTGCCTCACTTGACTCTGTATACTCTCTTGACTTATGTTGTAATATTTGAATATTTAAAATATTACGTAGAATGATAGAAGTCTGGTTCGTAATTTTGTAATCTCAATATAAATAAGAGATAATGACCGAGTATATTTCGAGGTAAATTTAAACTCTGAGATTTCTATCTCAAAATTCTTTTAGATCTTCAACTATTAGGTATTATTATAGGTAATAAGATATTGATAAAATATCGTTTCCTGCACAATTTTTAGAGAAAACCTCCTTCTACTGATATTTTCCCTAAATATGTACGAAATGAAAACGGTAAGTATATCTCAGTTAAATCCAGACTATAATGTATTTTTATTTTCCTTTGCGTAATTATTGATAATATTTCATAATAAAACGTGATAATTTCGGACATTATTATCACTATAAAGTTATAAACTAATAAATTCTTTTAAATTCAAGATATAATGTTTGTATTAATCGTCGTTCATAGATGATCTTTTTCATCATCGACTATAACCGCCGAATGAAATTAAGCTGACGACGACTGATTTTAGTTTCCTGACTTTGTGTTTTTGATACTATATGTATATAGTATATAACAATGTTAGGGTGACTCACAGACAACCCAAAATGTGAGGTTCCTAGAAATAATTCCTATAAAGAGCAACTCAGTTGAACATTTATTATCATTTGTAGAACTTTCCTCTTAGGAAAAACAAAGAATTGTGTCATTAGAAGAGAGTAGAATTGTTGAAAAATGTAGATTAATATGGTACTAGAGCTGAGATATTCCAGGAAATCTATCCAATTCAGACTCCATTTTTATTTAACATTTTGCTATGAAGGAGCGAATGTCAGTCATTAAAATAATAGCTTGCCAAAATATAAAGTAATTTATAATTTTATGATTAGAAATGATTTACAGAATTTTAACTAATTCTTACAAACCAACCAATTCATTCAAGTTGAATAGTAACTTAAATGCTCATGAATAATAATTATTAGAGGAATAATTTTTTATTTAAATTTATGGATCTTAGACCGAATCAAAATAATTATTTTAAAGATCGAGATTTGTAAAGATTATTACAGTATGATCCACAATGAATGATACTAAAACAAAATTTCCTTAGAAATATTTACTCTTCGAATTTTAATCAAATAATCGCAACTATGCTACCCTGATGTTGGGACATTTGTATAAAAATGGACTATTTTCGATATTCATTATTGTATGGCCTCAAATTGGATATTTGAAAATGGACCAGTACGCAGACAAAGCCAAAAATCACCCTTCGACGGTCAACAAGCATCATTTATCATCGCAAAGTAGGAAGAGTTCAGGAGCATCAAGAAGATCCAAAGTGCATTCAGAATATAAAAATGGTTCGTCTTGAAACAGTCACCAAGCAAGCAGGTACATTGGCACTGCACCACTAATCTATACACTGTAATCGAATTAAAAAAAACACATGGTGAAAAAGTGATGGCTTGTTTGGGGATTGTGGATGGGAAGATCTTCCTTGTTGTTTGGTTCGAGAGATCCGTAAATCTAATTGTATACCTGGAGAAAGTCCTTAAAATATTATGTGGAATTCTGTTAAGTATTTGGCTTTAAGATGTCAATATTGGCTTCAGCAAGATGGCGTCTGCTGCCATTTGACTGCCGAATTCCTTGAATTTCTGCATTAAAATTTGATGAAAGGATAATTTCTCGTTGGACAAATCACCATTGGCACCCCTTATTCTCCGAAATTTTCGCCTCTTGACTTTACTTTCTGGTTGCAAGCTATGGCATATGTCATCAGATGTGAACCACGCACTCTAACTACTCAAGACAGTCGTGGAAAATTTTGCTGTCAACATGAGCGAGGAAGATATTCGCAAAATGGTGCGTCATACGAAGAAATGAGCAGAGCTGGGTAGAGATCAACTGAAGGAAATTTTGAATATTGGCTGAAAAAACATAAATGTCCAAACATTGGCAATCCATCAAATGTCTTCTTCTATCAAATAATTGCCATTAATTATTTTTAAGGAATTTTTGTTTTAATATCATTCATTGTGGATCATACTGTATAATATAAAACTGCTGATATACGGAAACTAATAAAACTAACACGCATTACTATAAAGTATTATATTACAAAGTAAACCGCTTATTGCTAAAGTTTTCCGTACAAACGTTCTTCATTTCAATAAAAGAAGAGTGATATCGAACCTATTAAATTTCATAGAAGAGTTCCTATGGGTTTTAAAAATAATATATAATAATTTAGAAGCCATGATGGTATCAATGAAGCGTTATATGAAATGAAATAAAAAATGACTTCCGAAGAAAAATCTATATTTTGGATTAATTATAAATATTTTAACTTATCTGTAATATAATTTTCTATATTATAATAAACTATGATTACGTGAATTTCCTCAAGGGAATTGCTATGTCTGTCATCTCTCTATTATTTCAATCAATACTCACATGGAATCCTGAACACCAATCAATACATGCCTCATCTTTCAGAAAAATGCAACATTCAGCATCTTGCACAATTTTTGTTCGAAATACTTCTCAGATTAGAAAATTCACTTCTTTTCTACTAAAAATGGTAATCCATACAAGATTTTCCATTTGGTCCGCTCCCATTTCTTGATTAAAAATGCAGCTTTGGAATCTTCTTTCATCTTCCCTCATTAGAAGCTACATGTCTTTTTAATTACCTCTCAGGATTTAGGTAGAGTCTTCGGCACTGCATTCGGGTGCAGTCACGCAACAGTAAGAAGTTCTAAAGCCCCGTATGAATGGGGCAACTTAGAGAGAAGCACTATATTGAAATTAAGGCAACTGTTTCAGAATTTTGCAACTCTTGTTTATATTGCGACACCAAAAACTAAAACTCTTGTGATTCCAATCAGTTTGGAGTAGTTACAGAAAAGTGAAATTGTTTGTCATGTAATTGTACCTAATTTAGTCCAATATAGGCAGTGCTTAGTATAATGTTTTGAATTAGGAAACTGTGATACATTCTAGTAGATGGTTGTGCTATTCATCTATCGAAAAAATTTTGAACTTACTAAGTAGGTTTTCATCAATTATTTTTTTACAATTCTACCATACTTAATTTCTTTTCTGGGTTATGAAAATACGGTATATAGGAAACCTAAATAATGCTATACATGGTGTCCCAAAAAAACCGATACCCAAATTTCAAAGGCTGTAATTCAAAAACTATTAAACTTACAAAAAATTGAAAAATCATAATTTTGATTCTCAACATTTTTCTATCTCTGTACAAAATATTAGATGAATCGATTCAACGGTTTTCTCTTAGCTGTGTTTGTAGTGACCGATACCAAAAACCTGCTTGCGCACTTTCAGCAAAACACTTATTTCACAGTTCGAATTGTCCAAGCAATAAACTGCGTTCATCGCTTTATTGCAGATCACTATTTAGTGAATAATTTTATTAATATTGATCGTACAGTAGTGAAACTTTGGTCACTGGAAGATTGCTCCTATGTTAGTATCTTGCTGAAATGTTTTTTGAATCCATGAGAAAATTGGAAAGTTATGAACGTTTATGTATTTTGAAGGCATTTTAACTGTCCATCGCTTTATTGCAGCTCTGTGAAAAGGCCAAAAAATGGGCGATTAACTTCTACCGAGAGGGTAGAAAATGTAACAGGTCCTGCAGAAGGGATGACTCTTCTATATTTAGCTAATGAATTTGGGAGGGATAAGATAAACATAGTTTTTATTGTGGAAGATCCCGACACCAACCCAAGGAGAGATGAGGGCACGAGGAGAAGCTTTTTCCCCTCGAAATATGTGAAAACTACCCAGGCAGGTTATAAGGCAGCCAAATAACACTAGTGCCTCCATTTTCGACAAGGCTGTCATTGGTTATTCGTCCAAACAGTGTCTTAAATGAGACGACCAGGAACGTGGAGCCCATTTCCAGGCCTCCTATGGACAAGACCCAAAAGGAAAAAGGCATTAGATGTACACAGAATAAGATGAAAACATACTTCTTACTTGTTCTTTTAACAGATGAGGAAAGAGACACCCTTGATTGTCTGGATGGATGGGTTAAAGTTTGGATCCTATTGGAACTGTTTATCCACACTGGTTTCGTCGTCAAAAGGAGGCTGTGGCTTTATGTTTTAAGCGGGCATCATTGGTGAAACGTTGATTGGCCCTTTCCGAGTACCAGAGGGTGTAAACCTAACAATCCAATCCTACATTGCCTCTTTTGTTGAGTACTTGTTCCCTTGGCCTAATAGTTTGCAATTATCTCGTTGGCAAAAGATGATTTTCTTGCATTACTTCGCACAAAATCATGTTTTAAGGGTTACAACTTCTTTCCTCATATCTCTGGGCATCTAGTGAGAGTCTCTCATGACTTGATTGCCTTGTTCTCTGGTCTTAAGCCCCATTGAGCCTTTTTGACCGTTTCATTTGAGACATTACATCAGGAGTGTTTTGACTTAAGACCAATGACAGCCTTGTCAAAAATGGAGGCACTAGTGTCCTTTAGCTGCCTGATGTCCTGCCTACGTATTTTTGCATATTGCGAGGGGAAATTCTTTTTTCTCGTACCCTCATCTCTCCTTGGGTTTGTTTCGGGATTTTCCAGAAAAGAAACTATTGTTCTCTTAACCCTTCCAAGTTATAAAGCTAAATATAGAAGAGTCCTACCTTCTGGAAGACCTGCTACAATTTTTACCATCTCGGCAGAAATTAATCACCCATTTTTTGGCCTTTTCACAGAGCTGCAATAAAGCGATGGACAGTTAAAATGCCTTCAAAATACATAAACGTTCATAACTTTCTAATTTTCTCATGGATTCACAAAATATTTCAGCAAGATACTAACATAGAAGCAATCTTCCAGTGACCGAAGTTTCACTACTGTACGATCAATATTATCAAAATTATTCACAAAATAGTGACCTGCAATAAAGCGATGGACGCAGTTTAAAAAGGGGATTAGATCTTACTAAATCTACATTCAACAGACTTGTAACCTCAGATTTGAAGTGACATCCTTAAAAGATGTACGAGAGAAACAAACACCTAAATACCGATCTTCATCGGTGGCGGCATTTGGCTGATTGCTTTTAGCAAAAAAATGTCCTGTTTGTGGACGATAATGTGGTTGGTGATGAGACCACTTTTCATTTGAATGGTAAAATAAATTATCATAACGTTCGCACATAGTACCTACCCGAAGAACCAACCTCTTACTTTCAACTTTGACGTAAGAATTTTGTGAGAGAAAGTCTGTGTGTAGATTGGACTAGGTAACAATGGCCGAATTGGCCGTATCGTCTGTCCTTATTTTTACAAAAATAATTTAAAGGGAGATAGATGCCTTGATCTAATAAGTGATAAAATCGTTCCAAGACTTCGGGAAATACATGGAAACAGAATCAATCGAACCTGGATGGTTCAAAATGGGTTTAGAACTGTTGCTGTAAGGAAAAACTAAATGAGCTATTCGGCAATAGGCATTATCGCCCTGAATCATCGTATCGAATGGCCCACCAGATCGCCTGAAATTGTTGATAGAAGGAAGAGTTTGATTTTTTTTTCGGTTGCATATTAATAAACGCATTTTATTGTTATAATACCGGTTTTTAATAAACTGTTGAAAGTTATTAAAAACATGGTCGAAGTTAAAGCAAAAGTGCGCAAACAAGTTTTTGGTATCGGTCACTAAAAATACAGTGTAAAGAAAACGGTTGGTTATATTCGTCTAAAATTTTGTACAGATATTGAAAAAATGATTATGAACAAAATGTGATTTTCCAATTTTTTATAAGTTCAATAGTTTTTGAATTACAGCCTTTTAAATTTGGGTATCGGTTTTTTTGGGTCACCCTGGGGTGTTCCAAAAAAACCGATACCCAAGTTTCAAAGGCTGTAATTCAAAAACTATTAGACTTACAAAAAATTGGAAAATCACATTTTATTCATAAACATTTTCCCATCTCTGTACAAAATTTCAGCTCAATTTATGGAATAGTTTTCTATAAGCAGTATTTTCAGTATCAGATACTGAAAACATGTTTGCGCACTTTTGTTTACAGCACGAGCAAACAAAAGTGTTCTGCGCACAGGAGCACCGTCCTGAATCCACCAGGTTCAATTGATTCTGTTTTCATGTGTTTCTAAAAGTCTGGGAACGATCCTGTAAATTTATTAGAACAAGGAATCCAACTTCATCTAATTTTTTTTTTTAAAATGAGGACCGATGACACGGCCATTGCCACCAAATTCCATCCAAAAAGTAAGACCATTTCTCTTTTCGAAATTCCTATGTCAAAGTCAAGATTAGGAGTTTGATTCTTTGGTGCATATGTGAGAACGTTGTGATTATGTAATTCGTCATTCAAATGAAAAGCATCTTGCCTCAACGTGAAACACAATATCATCCATAAATTGAACATTTCTTTGCAAAAACCATTGAGCAAACTTTATCTGCCGAGGAAGATCGCCATCGAGGAGTTTGTTCCGTTCGTGCATCTTGTAAAGATGCCACTTGAAATTCAAAGTTACAATTCAGTTGAATGTAGATTTAGTAAAGTCTAATTCACTTTTACTTTCCGAAATATTTTACTGTAAGTGCGTAAAGTTTTACTGTAAGTGCGCATACAAGTTTTTAGAATTTTTCACTAAAAATTATTTTTAAAGAAAAATTTAATACAAGGAACAATAATTTTTAACCAATGGTTTTTATGATTTTTATTAATGTTTTTTAATAAACCATTTTAAAAACGGTTGATAGTTATTAAAAACATGGTTTAAATATCATAAAATTCGAAGTTTAATCAACAAAATTGCGCAAACAGGTTTTCAGTATCGGTCACTAAAAATACTGCTCATAGGAAAAATTATTTGATGAATTCAGCTGAATTTTTGTACAGAGATTGAAAAAATGTTGAGAAACAAAATGTTATTTTCCATTTTTTTGTAAAACTGATAGTTTTTGAATTACAGCTTTTGAAACTTGGGTATCGCTTTTTTTATGAAACCCTGTATACAAACAATACCAAAGAGAATATTTGAAATTTAAAGAAGATCGACATTCGATTACTTTCATCACACAGTTGGAGCGTTACAGGTATTGTACTGCACCCCAGAAGTTCAAAGCTTCAGATGGTACGAGGAAATTATGGCATATGGCACTAACAAAAACAATTGCATAGACGACACTGTCATTTGGTCTAATAACATTGAAGAAAATTTCTTTCAGGTTTATTAATCAATGGTTATATTGCTGTGGTCGCAACAGTATCACTCTCAATGCTAACCAATTTATATTCGCATCAGATAAAGTTGAGTTTGTAGGATTAGAAATATCACCTGATACAGTTAGACCATGTGAGAAGTATTTGGTGGCAATCCGTAGTTTTTCTACACCTAAAATTACAACAGATATACGATCCTGTTTCCAATTAGTAAATAAGGATGAATACGCATTTCCCACGACTAACAGAACGGTGCCCCTTCCGCCAACTTCTCAAACTTGGCACACCATTTCCTTGGGATGAAGGAATGGACAATCTTATCGAAAAATGGAAGATGCATATCAAGAAAGAAATAAAGTAAGGAGTCCAAATATACTATAAAACCATAGATACAAGTCTTGCAACAGAATGGTCCAAAAACGAAATTGGTGTTTGGCTATCTCAAAAGTCAAAAACGCTGTAAATACACTTTACCTAGGGTACTGAAATGCCTAGGTTCTGAAACACCTAGGCATTTCAATACCCTGGGACATTTGTAGAACATAACACAGCGTACCATTAAAAATGTGATGATAAAATGGATGATCAAATATCTATGCAACAGAGCGTACATCGAATTCCCGATGACTCTCTCCTACATACGCAAATTAATACATCCATTCGAAAATTTGGAGAATCCTGATATTTTCCCTCAAATCCAGCACTCATCAAACAGCCCTTCATTCCTCTCCGAACACAATTGACGTGTTTCCCAAATTAAGTACCATGGAAAGCCAACCATTCTCTCGTCATTCCAATCGTACTAAACTACTTCCAAGATACTAATCTAATTAACTAGTTTAATGTAGGTTGCCCTAAAAGCCGTTGAGCTTGTATCCTTCCTGAGCTTGTATCCTTTTTGAGCTTGTATCCGTGAATACATGTATCCTTCTTTTAAAATTGTGTGCCCAGTTTGTAATTACATTTTTCATGAATAAATTGTTTCATTGTTTTAAGTTATTCATCCTTTCATTTTAATTATCATTCATCAAATATAATTTTATACATGATAAAAACTTGAAGGGAGGTAGAGAATTAAGTAACATCCTATAGTTGAATCTCATTAGTCATCTAGGTTTATTTGTTTAGGAAAAATGTCAACCTTTTAGTGAGAACGTCATTTCTACTTACGCTCTTTTTATTTTATACTGATGATTCAGTTATACGTTAATATCATTTATTTCATACTCACTTATATCTATTAACCACTTACTCGTGTTAGTCTTAAATGAAAACATTTCATTTGATATATTACCTATTTTATTTCATTATTGATTGTGATTCAAATGTAATAAACACATATTATAAACAGTAATGACAAAAAGTGTAATCTTTTTATAATGAAAACGTTTATATTTTTTATCTATACTGGATGTGATAAAACAGAAAAAGAATTATTAATGATTGGAAAAAAAATCTTCAACTTGATAGTATTAGAAGATACTAAAAACATTTAGTATGTGATTCACGAGTAATATTTTCCAAAAAACTATATGACTTCATCTACATTAATATCGTTACTTATCAGCGATAGTGAAGATAATCTGTTTATGACTGAAAAACTGAATGCATTAACTGATAAAGAGCGTTCACACAACCTTTTTTTTGCTGTTCTATTACATGTATAATGAAAAATAAACAGCTTGTGATTGGCCATCAGAAGGTGTAATTTGATACAAAGAAAATGTGAATTAATTATTATTGTATGAGATATATTGTTAATGACTAACCGAATATATCCCGTAAAGTAGGATGGAACTTACTGGGGTGGAATATATCGGAGTAAAATGTAACTGGGGTGGAATATACAGGGGTAGAATTTAACGGGTGGAATATAAAAGTCACCGGTAAATACAGGGTAACTATTAGGTAACCACATTGTAACTGTATATTAACAAAGCGGGCACTACGTTGCAACAAGATTGCTCATGTTGTTCATAAATAGAAGCTGTGGTGTCCGAGCGGTTAAGGAGATGGACTAGAAATCCATTGGGCTCTGCCCGCACAGGTTCGAATCCTGTCTACAGCGAATAAATTTTACAATTTCGAACTAATCATCCAAGGGAACTAATTTTTTAAATCTCATTATTCACAGTGAAATAATAAATTAATGGTTTGTCTATTAGTTTTGTTTAGTAGGTTTTAAGTATTCACTGTAACTGAAAAAAATATCAATCTTAGTATGAATCTTGATTTTATATCAATCCACATGCAAAAATTTAGTAATTAAATGAAACTTTTTGAACAAAATTTATCAGATAGGTAATCTCTTTTTCAAAAGTTAAAATTTCCTCCGTTTATGATAAACAGACGATATTTACGATCTTAAGAGGTAATTGTATAAATAATTAGAAAACTAACCGACCTTGCCAGGGGTCGAACCTGGAATCTTCCGCTCCGTAGGCGGACGCGTTATCCATTGCGCCACAAGGCCATGCCAGATGAGTTATCTATTGCGTCGAAAACACATATAAGACGCGTTATCCTTTGCGCCACAAAGTCATACAAGACGTGCTATCCATTGCGTCACAAAGCCATACAGGACGCGTTATCCATTGCGCCGCACCGCCATACGGGACGGATGCGTTATCCATTGCAGGAGATGGCCACATATGACGGATTTTCCAAATCGGGAGAGGTACACATATTTTGCGCTACGATTGCTTAGAAACTAATAGTACATTTAAAAAAATTAAGGCCTCGTATAACCATTGCTATCTGATATAATTACGTAGTTGTTGAATATTAACAACATAAAAAACACTAACATCTTGAAACAAGACAATTATTATGAAACTAAATTATATAAATTATTGCAGACCTTTGAACATTTTTGATAGTCAAAAGGCCAAACATGAGAAACATAATTCATTCATCATAGTACCATTCAAAAGATTAACACTCTTATTTGATGTTGAATTATTTGGTTTAATTCTAAATAATTAGAATTCACAACATAGAGAGTTTTCTAAACTCCTGTCTGTTAAAAAAGTGATTGTTAAAATACGAGTGACTTTTCTCCCCCCAATTGTTACAGGTTAGAGCTGTGAAAGGTTCACTTGCTTTCAGGGATCTTGAAAGGGTAGTAAATTTATGTAAAATATTTTCACTTTTTGTAAAAAAAAGTGTTGTTAGTATTTAGTTATATTTATGAAAATTTATTCTTCTGAAATAGAACGAGCAACCAGAGGAAAATGTATTTTATTGAATACATATAAGTAGCGTGTTGAACAAAAACTGTACTCGAGCTTAAATACACGTAAATGATTAAGAATAACTATAATATAATATGAATTTATTATAATTTAAACTAGAGCGTGAATAAAAGTTAGTGATATCGTTCACATGCACTCTATCATTTGTGGTACCAATGATGCTCATTAGTTAATTAAATTTATTTAAATCAATAATTTAATATCGAGTTAACAAAATAATGACATCACGTCTTTATCCACTAATTAATGCACCTCAATCGATTTATCGATAGGAGAGATACAGTTTAAATATTAATAATATGTTAATAAAGCTTTAGTTAATTAACTTCTTGTACATATTTCAATTTGCTATGCTGTGATTGGTCCACAGTTGATGAATGGGACCTTAACGACTATAATTTAATTTATCTTTACTGTGATTGGTCCACAGTTGATGACGTAACACTTGGTTTTAAGATAATGGGATCTTAACGACTATAATTTAATTTATCTTTACTGTGATTGGTCCACAGTTGATGACATACGACTTGGTTTTAAAATAATGGGACCTTAACGACTATAATTTAATTTATCTTTACTGTGATTGGTCCACAGTTGATGACATACGACTTGGTTTTAAAATAATGGGACCTTAACGACTATAATTTAATTTGTCTTTACTGTGATTGGTCCACAGTTGATGACATACGACTTGGTTTTAAAATAATGGGATCTTAACGACTATAATTTAATTTATCTTTACTGTGATTGGACCACAGTTGATGACGTAACACTTGGATTTAAAATAATGGGAACTTAACTGCTGTTATTTAATTTATCTATGCTGTGATAGTTTCACAGTTGATGACGTATGACTTCTATGGCTTCGTATTTAAATAATGAGATCTGAGCAGCTAGAGTATTCCATTTAGCTAGGCTGAATGAATGCATGCTCATTTTTAAATATTTGAAGCACGCAATATTTGTTTGTTAACTAAATATTAGATTTAGAGGTTGTCAACTGAATATTGGGAACATCTTGCTCAATAAACGACGTGTCTGTTACTGAAGTGATAACGCATTCTTAACGGCTTTGTTGCGCAATTCATAACGCGTCAATTTGAGACTTGTTGCGTAATAAATCTTACCGTAACGGCCTTGTGGCGCAATGGATAACGCGTCCGCCTACGGAGCGGAAGATTCCAGGTTCGACCCCTGGCAAGGTCGGTGAATTTTAAACAATCAGTATATTTTATTTACTGAAAAAATTCACTCCACTTATTGATTTGTATTTTGCATATACTAATAAATTGAAATTTACTATTATGTATCACTCTAAGAGTATTTGAATACGGTTAAACAGTATAATCTATAAATAAATTTAACGCGACGTACAGCATCACCACGTGTTACTTTTTACAAATTGGATGCCTATGTTGTTTTGTTGTCATATTTTTATATTAGAGTATGACTGATATAAGGTTGAATGATATAAATTAGCCTTTTTCAATTTAAGCAATAAATGAAGTACAATGATTCCCCATTGAATAAAAAAATTATTTTGCCGAAAATTATAGTTTCTGAGAGTCTCTCCTCAAAAAAGAAAATTTAGTAAATGCACAAAAAATAGAATATTTATAGGGTAAACTATGTTAAATATATTTAAATATCTTTATATATTTTGATGGTTCTGAAAATCAATTGTTTTATTATATTTTTCACACACAATGAAATAAGACCCACGAAGACAGCTAGAGGCTGAAATAGCATAAGTTCCAAATTGGTCTACTAGTAAAGCAATTATAGAAACCAATCTTATTATCAACAGAATTTCAAACATGGCGAACGAAATTTCTTTCGACGAGATTCACGAAGTTTCAACCATATAAGCCAAATTCAATTAACCATTCAAACCAATTAAGTAGATAAAGTTAGCAATTCCAATTCACATTATTTGGAATTGTCAACTTGGAATTGTGAACAGTTTCAGGAATTGCTTCTGTTTAACGATACCATTATGCAACTTTTGATGTTGTCCATTCGGTAATTTGGGATACAAAAACATGGTTCAATGAATAGAAGTACTTCTATTTACATCTATATTTCCTTCATGTAAAAAAACATATATAGTAATTATTAATAAACTGTTATCTTAATTAGTACATATCGATTAATATATTTAGTTTAAAAATTACCATAGCTTATTTTTCTTCTATGATCGTAAATGTGGAACTGTTCGATGACTCGGAACTAACAATAAATTTGGAATGTCACAGACCGTGTATTGAAAAAGTTCTATGCTTATTTTCACCAAATATTTTTTAATGATTCCATCACATTTTTAACTTTACAAATGTCTAACTATATAAACTTCTAAAAAAGCTGAACAAAGATTTTACTATGGAAAAATACAATTATGATTTTATTTAGTAATGATAGTCGATTTTTTCAATAATTCCTTACAAGTTTTAAACTTATACGGGACTGCTCTTATTATATTTTTGATATTATGAGTAATTTACTTTGTGATTAGTTTAATAAATAAATAAAATTAAAAATCATCATTTCCTTTATATTGCGCATACATTTGTATCATTTTGTTAATAACTACATTTGCCAAAACATATCTCCTTTCATTTCGACTGCTAATTCTACAAACAATTTCAGCAATGTAGTAATTACTAAAGTTAGAAGTAACACGAGAAGGAGGACTGTGTTTGGGTCTTAGTATCAAGTTACGACGAAACACGTGACAAACGTCACTTCTTTGTCGTGGCAAACGTACGTTACTTCTAGTAACGCATGATACAGTGTAGGACAGTGAAAGTTTTACGTTTTACTGCCTATATCGGACCATATTAAGGGGTAACCAACGATTGATTTTTTGTTTAAAAGGACAACAAATTTCATTACAATTTATCTATCAATATTTTATCCAATAAATTTTTCCATTAAAGAAATTGAATTATCTGACGGTTTCAAGAGTTAAATTATATAAAGAAATATGAAACTAACTATATATCAAACTCTATTTTAATTTTAATATATCTTTTTTTTATCTGGTCGGATATAAGGAACCGACCTATAAATCTGAACTTAACCTATGTCCAATAGTACTGCTTAGTAGAATTCAAAATCAATGACGAGTATCCATTCATAAAATTATAATGACTGATCGTCTGCTTTTAATCGGTGACTACAGTCGATAATAACAAAGATAATCTCTCTATGACGATAAATGATTGAACAGAAATACAATAGAAATTTATCTAAATTTTAAAACACTTACAAATATAGTCTATCGTCTTTCGTTGGACGTGCAATCCCGATGAAATCACGACGAGAATATGTGAAAAAAATATATAAAAAATCCGTAATGGACTGCCGATCAATATTTTGATTAGGCCACCAAAAAACACACTCTCCCGTAATACAAAACTTGAAACCTTTATTAGCCTCTCGATCTACTTAAAATAATATTACTAAAGTTATCCATGAAAATTTATAAATCATAGCCTAACCATAGAAAACGGTTATAGCAACCTAAGTACAGTTTCACATTGGTATATATTACAGTCACTATAAAAATTAAAGACGAATAGAGTTAGTTTCGACTTATCGAAATGTTCCACATTGTCGATCATATAAGAAGAAATGTTAAATAAAAACAATCTGTAAAATGACTACAATATCCGAATGTAGGCCTACCATTATACTGCTCTAATTTTATAGTCGATATGCAAGTTATTAATTTATAAAATGATTGGTCGATACTCGATCAGTATGATGAACGTTTATTGTTTTTCTATACCAGTTCTTATGTATGATCATTTTCTAATAATTTTAAAGCATTTATTATAGTTAGGGATTCACGTTCGAGATTTTCTTTGAGAAGAGAGTTTTCTATGAAATTCCTAGCAGTAACTGAAACAAAATTAGAGATCATTTTTCGATTATTTTTTTAATACTGTAAGATTATCTTTTCAATTTATTGCACTTATTATTAGTAAAATTGAATTTACTATGGTATGTAAGTTTCAAATTACCCAACACTTCCACATCTTCGATCATGTAAGAAAAATTATACAGGTATCTGAGGTATGTAATAAATATTATATAAATTTTACTGTACATGTTTTTCATGATAGGTACTTCCAGGTATCATGGACACAAATTAAAATAACGAATTTAATAATCAGATATATTTAATTCGTTTATCAATACATTTTTTAAGCTGCCTTCGGTTTTCAAACTGATTCATAATAAATACGCATCACTGAAGTGAAAAAATACATATATTTCTCCGATCAGTTCAAGTTTTTCTAATACAAAGTGAATATAGAAAACACATCTTTTAAGAAGTGGAATACATTAGAGCGGTATCATTTGTTACTTGTGTTAGTTATACAGTATACACCCTAAAAAGTTGACCATCTTCTTAGGTAACGAAACTTCTCCTGCAGATACTAAATTGCTTCTTATTCTTATAATATGTTCAAAATCTTCTCAATGTATAAGTCTGGGGGAAAATATCAGACAGAGAAAAATATCAGGAAAAAAGACATAGTAATTATTTATTTTTGAGTAGCCATACTAATTGGTATCCATGATACCTTCAGGTATAATGGATACCAATTAAAATAACATCATAATATCAATTTTTTTAGATTCTTTTCTCATAAGATCCGAAATCTTCAACTGTCTTATAATACATTAATTTTCCTTTGAGATGAAGCTTATATATAAAGACTGTTCTGTAATTTCCACTTATTAGTTGGTCAATACATCTGCATGTATTTAATTACAGTAGTAACAGCCAACTTAAGGAGAAAATATTGTCAAATTATGAGGGGAGGTCATCGTTTGCATTGGTAACATTCACCCGCTATAATCTACCATTTACCTTTCATAATCTACCATTTACCCGCTATAATCTACCAATTACCCTATTATCTGTAAGAAGTAGAATAATGACTTTATTGACTGTGTTATTTACTCATCTGTCCAAGATTTACTTTGTTTTGCATCTATTTTTTTTAAAGTAACAATCTATACTTTATATTGTAATTCACATTTTCGATATTCGAGAAAATAAAAATAAATCTTGTATACTACCTTAATTATTTTCAGAAATATTATGTATATTCTTTACAATATGCTAACTAATTTTAAACAACGCTTGAAAGCAAAAAATAATACTTAAATTCTACTGACCACTCTCTAATACTAAATTTTTTTAAATGAGATTTAATACCGCAATTGTATGATGTAAACTATATTACGAGCATTCGTACAGCGTACACCTTCGCCGCCGCTTATAAATGACAATGACCATCCAATATATTTGGGGTATAAATGACCTTGACCTGTAACCTGAACGTTCCCAAAATGTAATAAACTGGACTCTGGATATTGACCAACTGTCCCACCAAATTTCAGACAATATGGTTGACTACTTTTTGAGTTACAAATGACTCTTATCTTTGACCTGATTGCTCCCAAAATCTAACCAAAGTGTTCCTGGATATTGATTGACCAATCGTCTCACTTAATTTCAGTCAATTTGGTTTGAATACTTTTTAGGTTATACGAATAACAAGATTACAAATCTATAATTAAATGCCGACCATCTGCATAACATCAAAACCATTTAATCACCTTCACCAATCTCCTTTCACGTCATTTTGAAGTAATCTACTCAGTCACTAATTTGATGTCATTAAAATGCACGTCAGTTCTAATTGAGGTAAATTATTGTTCGGACACGTGCCTTCGGAAGGCAATCTAGTCGATGCCATGACAGGAGATACGAACAGTTAGTTCTTCATCCCTTTGATCTATTTTCTCTCCATTGCGTAATTAGGATTGTAAGTTGTACCTATCGTGACTGCACAGTATTGAATGAAATGCCGTTAGAAGTAATAAAAGCTATTTACCATAAAGCCAATGCAGTCTACGATACAGCAGGTCATAACGTACAATCGTATTACTAGTGATGCTGCAACAATTGGCACCCATAATGATTTTCAACAGGTTTCATACTTTAACCCTAGTAACCTAGCCTCATGGAAAAATAATAATATCTTTAATTTTAAACCGATTTGGAATCTGTTTTTTCATTACTTTTATTTTTTCACATAAATACATACGATTAGACAAAAACAAAGGTAATAAATGGTAAGATACTCATTTTATGACCATTTATTCAAATATATTAGCAGTACATCAGAGCTCTCTTAAGTCATGAGATGCATGAGTGTGTTTGAGTACATAAGGGTGAATGTATCACTATAAACCATTAATGTAACCCTTAGCGGCTAAGCAGATGTGGTAGAATTTGCACCTCGCCAAGCTCATTACAAAATTATACTCTTGAGTTTTCCAATTCATGTGTAGTTTGTGTACATATCTAATGAGGGTTTTCTATAAAAAAAATATCGGAATGTTACTTTGTTAAGATTTTGTTATAGTTTTAGTCAGAACTGGTTCAGGTGTGTCAGCGGCTAGGTTTGTGTGCAAACTTTTGAGGGCTGGGTTACTAGGGTTAAAGTAAACATAATATTTTCGCTATCAAAACCAACCGGGGTTTGCAATTGTCTAATTGTTTGCAATCAAAACCTAATAATTAAATTTTCAGGTTTGCAATAGTTGTCCGATCACGATTACTATCACTGTATCTAGGATACAGCTGTTCGTAACGTATAACATTATTGGTAGCTCTGTATTTACAGTATGATACAATATTAGTGTGAAAAAATGAACTAACATGCTTACTTCCAAGCGACTGCTCTATCACTCATGCGTGTTTTTAACATAATAAATATTAGTATATTGTGTCTCGCAGTTGGTGGGGGTTTGTGTGCGCTTTTCAATGGAGAATTTGAGGCAATTTGTCTGCCCTTTCTATCAGTTCTTTGAGCAAATTGATTGTTCTTTTAACCAAAGATCAACTGGTGGTAATTTTCTATCAATAACTTCTGCCTCGAGAGTTTTGTTTGTTTGTGAAAAGTACCCGCAGCAGCCAATGTTTGGGATTATTTCTCTTTTGGTGGAGTGGTGGGATTGTGTGTTGAGTCGGTGCAAGAGTTCGCAGGTTGTCCACTTACGACAAAGAGAGACGAAGCGAGATGCGCAAAGTGACCATCTGTTCTCTCACGCTAATTTAGACACAGGAACATCACGTGTAAGAAAGAAGTGGTGCGATAGGTGATGCGCACTAGATACCTTTTTGAGAGCTTCGAAGTAAGATCTTCGTTTTTATTACCCTTTTGTGTCGACTAACTAACCATATTAGTATTCTCTGTCACGCAGAAAAGTTTGCTTCTATTGAACATGCAATATTCCGCTCAGAAGATCGACATGGCTAGATTCTGGGAGTGTGCGGTAGGTCTAATTTTCCTGTGTATACTCTGGTCACACGTGACTGCATTATCTAACCCTTCTCTGTTATTAAATAGCACTAATGATGAGAATGGTGAGGGGAAAAGACAATAGTTATTTGTCACATTCACTTTGGTCAGAAAGTCTATAGATAACACCAGATGATTTGAAGTAACATTATTATTTAACTTCAGGAACTCATCAAAGTGTAGAAGAAGAGTTTGAATAGTAGTTAATTGATTGTATCACATTATATGGTTACAAACTGTATAGCTGAGATATTGTTTATCATATATTTAGGGTGGTAGTACAATGATTATAACTGAAGAGGTAAACTAATTAAAGATTTCGGATGATTTTATTTTGACACCAGAGTAACAGGTTAAATGAGGAATAAAATATACAACTATAATCGAACCTCTTAATTACCTCATTCTGTAAACTCTAACTATAGAGATGTAGAGCACACCTCTAAATGCAGGGCGTTCCTGTTTCATTACAAAGATCACGACTCGATTTTTTTTGCAAATGGTAATGAGAGTGAGACATTACTCGCAGATATGTACGTTTTTCTAATTCCTTAAAAAATAATCTTCTATGAATTAGAATTTAAAAAATGGTTTTGAAGGCTTGAGATCGACTTAGCGTATAGGCCTGTTACACGGTGCGAATAAACGTGCAAGTTGGCCTAGCGAGTTACTTTATTGCAGCTACTCGCACAGTGTGACCGAATCAGCCGAGTAACTGTCATGTGCAGGAGGTTAGTAACTCGCATGCGAGTTACTACAAAAAAATTGTTTTTACTCGCCACTCTTGGGCGAGTCAGCCACTCGCCTGCGAAACTCGGATGTCAACTTGCATGGTGTTGCAAAATAACAGTAACTCGTACGTCATGCAGATATACCTAGGATTTAATATTAATCAAATTAAATAAAGGTTAAATAAATTAATAAAATGTTTTCAAATTAATATAAATAGTAATTATTAATCAATAAAAAAAGTAATTATTAATCAATAAAAATAGTAATTAGGTATTAATTGAATTAATAAAATATTAATTATTAATTAAGTTGATAAACTGTTAATTAATTTAATAAAAATATTAATTAGATTAATAAATTGTTAATTAAATCAATAAAAATATTAATTATAAAAAGTTATCTATTTATTGAATAAATATTATAATACACAATGCGAGTGTATAGGTTCAATAACTGCCTATTTTCAAGCCATCAGCTCGCACTTGTGTTACCGAGTGAGGCGAGTCGAGCTAGTTCCAAGCGAGTACAGTGGGACAGCTACTCGCATGCGAGTACAGTGGTACAGCTACTGTCCACTGTCACGACAGTAACTCACACCGTGCAATAAGGCCTTATATTGCGGTGTCTGTTGTCATAATTAGCTAGAAAAAGGCTCTGTGATGAAATTTCAAACTATCGAATGGATTAAACATTTCTTCTCTAATAAAATGATCTCCGTTTTTTACATCATTTTTCTGCTCTCACTTCGAAACACGCCTACCAATTAATTTCCGCCTTTATAAAAACTAGTTTCAATAAAAGTGAGACTTGGATTTTAATCAAGTACAACAATGAACACTAAAATCACTTTTTTAAATTGACATACGATCATCATACCTCACTAGTTAGTTAGGTATATCAAATGTTGTACTTAACTAACATAATCTATCATCGGGCATTATCACCTAATTCAAATTAATTTGAATATAAGTATTAAGTATTTATCTTACAGTATTCTTCTTCTGAAATCATCACCAAGTTTAAAGTAATTTAAATATATATATATTTTAAGTATTCACCTTACAGTATTCCATCGTCGAACATCATCAGCAAGTTCCATCAGTCAGAGAATAATTACGGAGCTACTGAGTGTTTTGTTGAGCAAACAATTTATGTATGTCTGTTTGATAAACAGTTCTAAACAAAAGAAACGTACATCCATTACAGTTAGTTAATGATTTAGAGAATCAGGTGAAGTTATTCAGTGTAATTAACATGATTGATGTATAAAGTGATGCACAATATCAAACATTAGAGTAAGTAATAGTTAAATTTAAGGTTTATGTCAATCAGAAAAGATTCAACCGTTATAAATAAGCTCATAAATATGTGTGTGTGAATACATATTGAATCCTCAACTAAAAATCAATTATATCTTATTGATGAAATTGTAACTTGATATGAAATTCTTAAACGTCACCATCTTATGAGTAGTTTTTTTAACGTTAAACAATTTTATGACTAAAATTGTCTTTTTATTATCTTATTTTTCATAGTTGTTCAAGAATAACATTATATTGTTAGTGAAGAGTAGCGCCCTCTGTTGATGACCACTTGAATCTATTGATGTCCGTCATTCACTTTACGACCCTAACAAGGAATGACACCAGCGCTCTACTTTTCTAATCGATACGCAAAGGGTAATCCGCGTGTAGGTTTTGGTGTTCGGATCGTGGGAGGTTCAAATACCTCGAGTGGAGTGAGTTTCGATAGTTATCTTCTGTGAAACTTTAGGTAGGAATGAACAGTTAGGGTGAACAGACATTGCTTAGAAAGACTGTACAGTGAAAGAGTGCTAGGTAATCTATGGTAATTGTTTGCGTTACTAATGTATTGTTGTTATTGTCACACAGCCATCAGAATAGTGGGAAGTAGTTTGGTATTTCGGACATGCGACTCAGGATAAAAGGGAACATTAACCCTATTAGTATCTCCTAATTGTGCATCTTTCAAAGTAAACAATAAGAGTATTATTCGTTATATTTATAAAAAGTATGAGTCTAATTTGATTTTAAGATCATTTTTCGTATTTTCAGTTATTTTTCAGTTATTCTAGCTTACAAAAAATCTTCTTCTCTTATCACATTGATGTCATTCAGTAGATATGAAAAGCTGATACTATACTTTATTGTGTTTGGATGCATTCCTGGAATGTGGAATTCCAATATTCCCGAAATGTTCCAGAATATGTATGAGATAATTTCATTTTTTTTTGGAGATTTTCAATGTTTGTAATTGATTTCATTTCAAATATTTTACGGGATGAAAGAAAGGAAATAAATAACTAGATTGGATATAATATAATAATTTGAATATAAATACCAAATAAGTATAATTATTGTTTGAATAGGGAGATTATGGTTTTATACACTGAAGTAATGTGTATAGTAACAGATGATAGATATATTTATAATAATAAAATGAAGATTAACAATTTGTTAGATTTAGAGGTAGTTAGTCGATAGTGATTATTGGCTCTACATTCCTTGTAGTTAATCCTTCAATAACATGGGATTAAAAGAATAGAAGTAATCGGGTCCACGTGGCGACTCTTTGCGCGTATTTTGGTTCACTGGCCCGCATAGTGGGGAAAAAACAGGTAGGATGAGTCACGAGAAAAAGATGAGTCACAAACTGATATTCCTTAAAAGAAAATAAGACGTACGTAAACCAGCAGCGAGTGAGATTAAGGGTGGAGGGGGGGGGGGGGGAGGGCTTGTAGTGTGTGCGGAGTGCAACGATACTTTTAAACATGAGTGGCTGTCGGTACCACCGTACCTTGCTCCTGCTTGTCAAAATATAATAACTTTAATTTTTTATACCATACGAGTAAAGTGTTCAATAAATATATTTATTTTATGCAATAAAGTTCAGATGTTAATGCTTATATTTCTATTTACTTTGAAATCACTCAATATCTTAAATGTTCAACGCTATAACAGTCTGAAAGAAGTTAAAAGTTTTGCAATCTCCTAATTTTATGGAGGCAATCAAATCGTATGGTAAATCCTTTCTTTTTATTATCTTCTAGGATAATTTCAATGATAATTACTAACTATACCTAATTGATACTTTATCAGATTTTTCCTTGCTAGCTCAAGTTCTACTTTAAATGAGTTGGTAATAAGTTTAATTATGGTATCGTATTGCAATTAGAAATACAAACTCTGAACTATCTTTATTAATGATTAAAGTTCCTATTTCACTAATATATACCCTCTCTATTATCTATTTCCATTGTTGAATAATCAGCAGAATTCCTAATTAATAGAGAGAAGGAGGAGTGAAATTTTTCCGATCCTTTTCTGAAGATTGGAATTATTTTCAGAGAAAATTATTCCCCACCAAATTCTTTGATTGAAATTCTATTTTAATGAGATGAGAGAACTAATTTGGAATACTGAAATGAATTAATTTGAATATGGGAACGAACGGAGTCGAATTTGGGAATTCAATTTTTGGTATAAAAGAAAGAATAAAACAGAATTTACATACTGTGTTCAAGTGCTTAACGAAATACTAATTTATAGTTTTATTCGTTTCACTAATGTATGACTTTTCGTATTAATAATGGTAAAAATAATGAATATTACGTATTCAATTGATGTAGACTATTAATTCCAATTTTTAATTAACGTCACCTCATCAGAGAAGTCTTATTACATCCTCCTGTTGCATATATTGTGACTAGAAAATCCTTTTAAGTTTTTTAGACGTTTGATGCCACTGAGTCATTACTCATTAATTCAATTAATGAATAAGCTAATTAGAAAACTATTGAGAAATTAGCTGCCTAATAATTGAGTTATATTAAACCTCCATATACCTATTGGGTGTGGTTTCATACCTATGTGGTGTGTGTTCATACCTATGTGGTGTGTGTTCATACCTATGTGGTGTGTGTTCATACCTATGGTGTGTGTTCATACCTATGGTGTGTGTGTTCATACCTATGTGGTGTGTGTTCATACCTATGGGGTGTGTTATCATACCTATGTGGTGTGTGTTCATACCTATGGTGTGTGTTCATACCTATGGTGTGTGTGTTCATACCTATGGTGTGTGTGTTCATACCTATGTGGTGTGTGTTCATACCTATGTGGTGTGTGTTCATACCTATGTGGTGTGTGTTCATACCTATGTGGTGTGTGTTCATACCTATGTGGTGTGTGTTCATACCTATGAGGTGTGTGTTCATACCTATGAGGTGTGTGTTCATACCTATGAGGTGTGTGTTCATACCTATGAGGTGTGTGTTCATACCTATGAGGTGTGTGTTCATACCTATGCTCCACACTTTCTTTTCCTCTTTAATGTTAATTAGGTGAATCTCTACAACAACATCCAGGAGTTTCTTTGTAATTCGATATTTTCAAAAAAGAACTTTGCCTTTTTTTTTGGTAATTAAATTATTTTCTAGCTTATTATTATAAAAGGTTTTGTGTCGTAAATTTAAAAGCTCGTCAAGTAAAGATTAATTTAATTAAGTTAAAATGAATTATCAATTTGTAATTATTATAAATTAATTATTTGTTATTAAACATATTAATTGTTCGTTGATCTTATAGGTTGTAATTGTTATTAATTGTAACTAAAGATGATAAATATTTGTAAAGGTGATAATTTCTTGTGTATTTGTATGTAGATCACAAGCTAATAGAAAAATGTATTCAAATATAACATACAGTACTATGCCGGCATCAGATGGTCGAATACCTACAACAGTGCATCCAATTTCAGATAACTTCACGGTGAAAAGCTAACCACAAAATGTGATCCGTTCTTTGCTCCCACCAGGGCTCGAACCTGGGACCTTCTGCGTGTAAAGCAGACGTGATAACCACACACAGAGAACGGTTTTGTTAAATTTACAAAACGTATTTTGTCGATAACATTTGGTTATGGTAATGGGAAAATTTTGTTATATTAACCATCAATTCAGTTAAATCAGCAATAAAATATTGTTCAAAGATTTCTTCACTACAACAAAATATTTCTTTAAGTTATCAGTACAATTTTTGTAATGTAATATTGTTAAGGTTACTGAAAAAGTTTTGTTCATATTAACTTAAATATTGCTATGATAACAATATAATATTGTTAAATGTTTTTTTTATTTATAACAAAATGTTTTTGTAGTAGTAACTTGAAAAATTTAGTTAAAATATAACATTGTTGTTTAACAAAATACCTTTGTCTTTATAAATAATAATTTTGCTACAATAATATTATATTTTTGTTGATATATTTTTTACTATTAACAATATTATATTGTCATTAGTAATAATTATCTGCCATTTCTTTTTGTTATTAGGCTCCATATAAATTTTTAGTTACCACAATATGTATTCATTGTTCGTACAGAATCAATATATATATAAATTTATACGTGTTTCTTGAGTGCTATTTTGCATCGATATTCCCACGTATGTCCCACGCGTGATGTCCCTCGTCTGTTTTACGCGGGAAATATTTATGCATTGAGTCTTGGGGCAAATCTTAATGGTAAAAATATTGATACATATTACAGCAAGTTCATTCTCAAGCCTTTTTTACGTATCATAACTACGTAAGTAATGATACACATTATGTAGGTATCTATGTAGGTATTGATTAATAAAACCTAGTAAGAAACTAGGTAGGTTACCGTAGGTAGGTGGGAATTGATAAATATTAATAGATAGCTATTTTAAAAATATTCAATTAAAATTTTCTATTGCTTGTCATTATAAAAAAGAAAAGATACGGTATCAATAGAATATTAAATAATATTTATCTATAATTTCTTTAAATGGCTTGCATGTTTTCATATTGGTTATAGTTCATTCCAATCCTACTTCTACAATGTCCAGGATGGCTGAGAGGTTAGCGCCGCAGACTTGAGATTGGAGATCGTCGGTTCGAGTCCTGAATGTACCACTTCATTTATATGTTCATTTATTCCCATTTAATTTGTGTATAACAACATGTGACATTAATCTAATTGATATGCAGCCAAATTTACATATACACCATATGCAATAATATAAGATATACTAAATAAAACAGCATAATCTATTTTATCGGTTAAAATAACAAGTTGGTTTTGTTGCTACAAAAAATTATTTGTGTTGCTTTAAATATACTTTTTGTTGACATGACAAAATACATTTTTTGAAGTAACAGTATTGTAATGTTACTATAACTAATAAGCTCTAGTTACTGTTACCTTAAAAATTCTAGTGTAACTATAACAAAAAAACCTTAACAAAAATATATATTTACTGTAACAAAATTATTTTGATGGCTCATAGCTGACTAACTTATTTTGTTGATACAACCAAAAACCTACTTTTTTTTGTTGTATCAACAAAACCGTTCTCTGTGTGCACTACACTATGAGAGCTGATATAAAACTGGAAAATTAAGGATCAACTTGCGTGAATATCGCATTATATGTAACAGAATTTTTTTCTACGCAAGTGCTGCATGTAAATTCCAACCTTTTTATATATTTTAAAATTTCCCAATTCAAAAAATAAAATATGTAAAAAGATCAATTCATGATGTATTTCTTCAGTACCTATTTTTTACAATCTGTTCTATATTACACTATTCTTTACAATTAAATCAATTATTCAATTTGATAATCTTAATCTCTTTCAAGACTGCGTTTCATCAGCATCGAGATTCGAGATTAT
Source organism: Caprella mutica (assembly GCA_947561585.1). NCBI lineage: Eukaryota > Metazoa > Arthropoda > Malacostraca > Amphipoda > Caprellidae > Caprella > Caprella mutica. The sequence continues at coordinate 92,860 of CANNZV010000926.1, read as the reverse complement.
GAAGTGCTGTTCGAATGGCTGTCTTCAGAGAGTTTACAATAGGGTGTGGATTAATGTTAGACTGTCCTTCAATCACGTTAAATAGTCAATAGTCACAAACATTCAGATCTGGAGAGCTACTAGACAAAATGTCCTTGGGGGGAAAAACAAGAGATAATTCTCCTTCAGGAAAGAATGGAATTGTTTTACTCCAAACCCTGGCGCAGAGTCTTGAAACAGCACGCCTTTGTTAGTATCGTAACAAAACATCATTCAGAATCTTCTATATTTCGCTGTGTGCATCACATTGGAGGCATCACATTGCTATCACTTGCCACGAGTGCAAAAATCATCACAGAAATTGGTTACTAACCCTGCAGTCTGCATCACGGGATCGAGGACCTTCTAAAATGAAACATAAATTAATTCACGTGTTCTGGCGATTTGCCAGAACCTCGTTAACAATGAACTTTTTTTATCGAACATGTCCTCCTTCGCTCTTAAGAAAATTGAGAAGTTTTTGATGGGTCTGATGGATCCCAGTGCTACTATGGCATGATTCTAGAAAAAAAAATTAGGAGACATTTCAAAGGAGGATCTGTAATGATCTGGAAAACGGTTTATACTGCTGGAAAAGTAGATTCAATAGTGATGGAAGTGAAATAAAACTCTGATCGGTATGTCGGTGTGGAGACAGAAAATCATTTCTATTTTGAATAATCCTAATAATAAAAATGCAATTTTCAGCAGCTTAATGAAAAATAAACATCTTTACTCAAACTTAAAACTGGTTTAGAAACACAGAAGTTCAAGTTTTGGACTGGCCTTAAGTGAGTCATCGACTCATCAGACTTACACCCTTAAATACCTAAATGATTTAGTGTAAAACAGATACCTATGTTGAAGTGCCTCAATCGATTAAATGTCATTACTAAGATTTGTATAACCTTTTATTCAAATATATTTTTCAAGTTTGTTTCATATTTATAAATCTGCACTCCCGGAAATCGATTTTCCATGTATTCTCAATTTTACTGATATTTTTTCATGAAATTGAATATGGTTTTAGTTACTGAAATCATCTAGACATACTATTCAAATTTTCAATTGAAATCATTGGATAAGAGTTAAATTATCGTCTTTTTTTTAGAGGGTGTCTTTTACTTATTATCTCTAGTTATTTTTCCCTGATACTATATATTGATATTATCAGAGATTATTTAAACTCAGCGTTGATGGTTTTTCCAGGTTTCAATTTTTCGAATAGAAAGAATGAAACCGGAAAAAACCTTCAACGCTGAGTTTAAATAACCTCTGATAATATAAAGATTTCCAGTTAAGTATGAATCTTTTCATTCATATATTGATATCATATTCCATATTATATTTCATATTTTACTCTGACATTATATATTTAGATAGATATTATATCATCAGTATGGCAAAGTCATGCATATAACTAATTAGTCTCACACTTCCCATTGGCAGAAGATGGACAGGCATTTCATTGGCATGAAGAAGAGTATTGTGATAACTTTGATTATATAAGATACCAAATAACATGGGAAAGTATAGTTTTATTTCACTATACTTTGTTAAATCAATGTAGCACCATATGGTTTATGTTGGTAGCATGGTTTTGAGTGTTTTTTTTTCAGCGAATTTTACTTATCGTGTTCACGATTTATATATTCAGGGCATATTTTGAGTATGTATTCGTATATATTAGATTATCAACATTATTTTGGGAGAGTAGATATTTAGTTTTCAATCTTTTAAATATTATTCCTATTGTAAAACTTGTATGTGGAATTGTACAAATGTACATGTTATTCTAATACGAATTTATATGATACCCTGACGATAATTTTTTTTATTTTTTATTTATTATTAATTATTCAAACAATAGAATCACAGAAATACTTACTATATATATAACTGATTTATTATTCATACAATATAATCACTAATAATATTAATATTAGTTACCATTAATACATTAAAATATATAACTTAATTAATTATAAATAATATATTTTTCAAACAATGAAATCATTATCCATATTTTAGGATATAAATTAATTAAAAACTTCCCGTTATTTTCACTCGTTTCTGAAATTCTAATTAGCTCCTAATCACCCGAATTAATAATCAGCTCCTAATCACCCTAATAAGGTTGTACTAATCACTAATCATTGGCGATAATTATCAAAGAGTTTGAAGGTATTAGGTGAAAAGGGGGAACAATAGGATAGAATGACAAGTTATCGGTCGGTTCCCCATATCGATCATGTTAGAGAAAGAAATAATTTATCGTATTAGCTCATTATTTTAAAGGTTGAATTATATATTTTTCTGATCGAACTTGTTAAACTGTTCGATAACTGGGAACTTACCTAACCCCTGAATTTATATTAAATTAAAAAATTTCTATTTAAAGTATCAATTTTTTTATATAATAGAACAAATAGTGAAGAAATAAGTATTTATATACAATATATATATGTTAACAAGACTTTTTATTTATAGAAATAACAGAAAATCTATTGACAATCTAGAATAAATAATATAATAAATAAATTAGGAAAATATAAAATATGAATGAAAACTAATTTATATGAATTTCAATGAAATTAAATATAAATAAAAACTATTAATAATATTTTTTAATAATATTATAAATAAATAAAGTTTATATAATCATTATTAAATATAGTTATAAATGAATGGAATGGTATAATTATAGTATCTCATAAGACACACAGTCATTATCAGTGATAAATAAATATTCAAACATTTTATTTAATTAAGTAGCTTATTTAACTATTTCCAATAAACAATTCCAATGAATGACTAATGTAATGACTTTGGTATTTAGTAAAGAAAAAATAGAATATAATGATAGTAAGGGTTGGATGCTGCCCTCCTTATTGTTATTGATTGTTATTGTTATTTATTGTTTTTTTTATGTGTTTTTTTTGTGACTCAATGAGTCATCAGAAATATAACTAATGACTGGTCACAAAAGAACATTTACCATGTGGTTTGGAAGATAAAAAACAAACACGTTTTTATCTACTCAATTAATTGGAACTTTGTGCCTAAATAAAAAAATCTAATATTTATTGTTATAAAATAGTCAATAAAATTTTCAGTATCAGATTTTTACCATTAATTTTTACAATTAATTAATAATAGAAAAGAATAGTAATGACTATCTAATAATTATTTAAATTTGTTATATTTATTTTACCGTTTGTCAAATTATTTGTAACTTTATGTCAAAAAAACCTGAAGTATTTACTACTAAAATAAAGAAACACTGGTCGAATCTTTAAAAAATTCATACGACGGCTTAGAAATTATTTTTCATCTTCATTATATAATTCCATAACAAATACCATGATAAGGTTTGTGTCTGTCTGTCTGTCACACTAACCCAATAATACGCTTGGCAAGCAGCTGATAAAATCGATTGGAAATTATTCTGATATCAGGTAATGGTTTCAGTAACTAAATTACATTATATTTTAATCTGTTGAAAATATTGGAATAAAAGCGAATCCAGGGATGATAGGTTTTACACAAATTGAACTGTGTCCATATAATTGATCTAGTAAAAATCCGTCATTTTTGACAGCACGCACATGCTAGTGTATATAACATAGAGACGTCAAACCCTTCTAACAGTAACAAATGGTAAAAAATGAGTTAGAAATGACGCCTCTCTACAGTGAAATTAATGGTTATAGTGGAACAAAGATACCAAAAGGCTTGGGTAGAGATTAATTAATAAAGTGATAGATAGATGCATTCATAACTGCGGTGAGTCAAAGAATAATCTTTTGATTAATAGAAATCACCGAGAGTCAGTTTTTAGTGGTGACTATAATCGATTATAAAAAGATCTTCTATCTACGGTAATGATTAATTTTATGAAAATACAATCGTAATTTATTATAAATTTAAAACACCTTTATAATCTATCGCATGACATTTCTAATAATGATGTATTATCCAACTCCAATACCTGATGTGCATATTTTAATCATTGTTTTTGATGATGGATATAAAAGTTGTCATAAAAATGATGGATTTCCAAGTTGTCCTAAAAATGATGGATTTTTAAGTTGTCCTAAAAATGATGGATTTTCAGGATGTCCTAAAAATGATGGAATTCCAAGTTGTCCTAAAATGATGGATTTCCAAGTTGTCCTAAAAATGATGGATTTTCAAGTTGTCCTAAAAATAATGGATTTTCAAGTTGTCCTAAAAATGATGGATTTTCAAGTTGTCCTAAAAATGATGGATTTTCAAGATGTCCTAAAAATAATGGATTTTCAAGTTGTCCTAAAAATGATGGATTTTCAAGTTGTCCTAAAAATGATGGATTTTCAAGTTGTCCTAAAAATAATGGATTTTCAAGTTGTCCTAAAAATGATGGATTTTCAAGTTGTCCTAAAAAAAATGGATTTTCAAGATGTCCTAAAAATGATGGATTTCCAAGTTGTCCTAAAAATGATGGATTTTCAAGTTGTCCTAAAAGTAATGGATTTTCAAGTTGTCCTAAAAATGATGGATTTTCAAGTTGTCCTAAAAGTAATGGATTTTCAAGTTGTCCTAAAAATGATGGATTTTCAAGTTGTCCTAAAAATGATGGATTTTCAAGATGTCCTAAAAATAATGGATTTTCAAGTTGTCCTAAAAATGATGGATTTTCAAGTTGTCCTAAAAATGATGGATTTTCAAGTTGTCCTAAAAATAATGGATTTTCAAGTTGTCCTAAAAATGATGGATTTTCAAGTTGTCCTAAAAAAAATGGATTTTCAAGATGTCCTAAAAATGATGGATTTCCAAGTTGTCCTAAAAATGATGGATTTTCAAGTTGTCCTAAAAGTAATGGATTTTCAAGTTGTCCTAAAAATGATGGATTTTGAAGTTGTCCTAAAAATGATGGATTTTCAAGATGTCCTAAAAATGATGGATTTTCATGTCCTCCTCAAAATGATGGATTTTCAAGATGTCCTAAAAATGATGGATTTTCATGTTGGCCTAAAAATGATGGATTTCCAACTTGTCCTAAAAATTAAATCCTCTTTCTGCATGTGGATATTTATAATGTAAAATTTAACTGCAGCATCACGCCACCCTAAGGCTAATCTTACAAAGGGACATTTTTATCGAAATGAAGAAAGAGCGATATGAAATTAATGAGAGTAAGATAAAAATTGTTTTACTTTAGTTAATTGATGCACTATTAGTATTGATATTTAGGGAATGAATTATTTCTAAAAAAAATTTCATTTGAAAATCCTCTCCAAACTTCTTGAAATAAATTTATTAGTTGCATAATATTGTAGAAGAAAATCTTGGACCATTTATCAGGAAATTTGAATAAAATTTGTTCAGTGTATGAGCTTTTAACAGTTTTTTTAAACAAATTTTCAGTCATTTACGACAACACGGTGAGAAACATTAAAAATATTGTATAAATGCACTTCTATGGCATTTAAAATATTATACTCCGAATGATTTATCGATGTTGTTTGAATTCATTGTTCAACATCAGTTTTTATTTTAAAACCTGTTCATTAGTCACATTATTCATAAGTTCAGTGAGCCGTATAAAACTATAGATGTTTGAACCTCATCGAGGTTATCATACTAAATAATAGTGGTAAATAATACTTGTGATATATTATATACATAGTCATCTAAGGTTCAGCTTATGTCAAAATCTAAGAAGGCAAACCAATACTACTAATACAGTCAATACAAATAATATTCCACTAGGGATGAACTCTTACGGTGAAGAACATTCATACAATATCTATTCACAGTCAATACAAATAATATTCCACTAGGGATGAACTCTTACGGTGAAGAACATTCCTACAATATCTATTTACAGTCAATAAAAATAATATTCCACTAGGATGAACTCTTACGGTGAAGAACATTCATACAATATCTATTTACAGTCAATACAAATAATATTCCACTAGGGATGAACTCTTACGGTGAAGAACATTCATACAATATCTATTCACAGTCAATACAAATAATATTCCACTAGGGATGAACTCTTACGGTGAAGAACATTCATACAATATCTATTCACAGTCAATACAAATAATATTCCACTAGGGATGAACTCTTACGGTGAAGAACATTCATACAATATCTATTCACAGTCAATACAAATAATATTCCACTAGGGATGAACTCTTACGGTGAAGAACATTCATACAATATCTATTTACAGTCAATACAAATAATATTCCACTAGGGATGAACTCTTACGGTGAAGAACATTCATACAATATCTATTTACAGTCAATACAAATAATATTCCACTAGGGATGAACTCTTACGGTGAAGAACATTCATACAATATCTATTTACAGTCAATACAAATAATATTCCACTAGGGATGAACTCTTACGGTGAAGAACATTCCTACAATATCTATTTACAGTCAATACAAATAATATTCCACTAGGATGAACTCTTACGGTGAAGAACATTCATACAATATCTATTTACAGTCAATACAAATAATATTCCACTAGGGATGAACTCTTACGGTGAAGAACATTCCTACAATATCTATTTACAGTCAAGACAAATAATATTCCACTAGGGATGAACTTTTACGGTGAAGAACATTCATACAATATCTATTTACAGTCAATACAAATAATATTCCACTAGGGATAAAATCTTACGGTGAAGAACATTCATACAATATCTATTTACAGTCAATACAAATAATATTCCACTAGGGATAAAATCTTACGGTGAAGAACATACATACAATATCTATTTACAGTCAATACAAATAATATTCCACTAGGGATAAAATCTTACGGTGAAGAACATTCATACAATATCTATTTACAGTCAATACAAATAATATTCCACTAGGGATAAAATCTTACGGTGAAGAACATTCATACAATATCTATTTACAGTCAATACAAATAATATTCCACTAGGGATAAAATCTTACGGTGAAGAACATTCATACAATATCTATTTACAGTCAATACAAATAATATTCCACTAGGGATAAAATCTTACGGTGAAGAACATTCATACAATATCTATTTACACTCAATACAAATAATATTCCACTAGGGATAAAATCTTACGGTGAAGAATATTCATACAATATCTATTTACACTCAATACAAATAAATATAGGAATGATATAGTAAATATGAGGCAAGTTATTACTTTCTTTTGTATTAGCTTAGTCTAACTATTGGCTTATTAGTCACTACTGTTAGTACGTAACTCAATATTGAGATAGAGAGGTATAGCCTCATGGACAGTGGAATTCAGCAATCGCTACTAATTGTCTGTCTGTCTGTCTGTCTTCCTCTCAAGTACCTATTTTCCATATTTAGTTTTGGGTTGATTGTAGGCAGAATAAACAATTATAATGATTTGTAATGGATAATGCATTTGGCTCCCAAAGCAGGGATTAACGGTAGGAATAACAGTGTCTCTAACTTTAGAGGCAACTAAATCTTGTGTTAAAATACTATTCAGTATTTTACTAATCAGGATGGTTCACTATACAGGAGTTCATTATAGAGGAGTTCTACTGTACTATCAAGGCTACTAAACAAACTGATAAAAGATAACAGATAAGAGTAGACAGGGTGGCGCACTATAGGTGATAGTGTTATGACGTCACAGACTGTGTAGAGGATTTTGGTCTTTATGGACAAGAAGGCATTAAAGACAACAACAACAATATTAATAGTAGTAATGATAGAGGTGAGTAAAACGCATCTACTGATAACACTTATCAGTTTACTGTTTGACTGATAACACTTATCAGTTTACCGTTTGCCTGATAATACTTATCAGTTTACTCATTGTTCTTGAAAGTGATTTTTAATAATTTAATATTATTTAAGTTAGTAAACTATTTTCACCACATGAACCACTTAATTGGGTAATAAACTTTATGTAAAATTGATAAATTAGTTTATTAGGTTTAGATTTTAATTTGCTAACTATTTTATTAAATTTGCCTGGTGAATTGTGAAGTTAGGCATTACTTTTCCCACCTTTTTGAACATTTCAGCTATGAACTTTCTTGAATTTATGATGTATTTCAAGTTTCATGACAATATCAATTCCTAGAGTGTTGTTTGTTCACTCTAACGGTGTGTTAATGCAGAGGCAAGTGCATTAAATTTACTCACTTCCTCATCAGTGAGAAGAATACTAATGAGTTAATATAACACACATAAACAAATATTGGGAATTAGATTTTATATTAACTATTATATGTGTAGATTGTTATAAAATGGATATAGAAATGTTAGACGCTAGCTATATACCTTTAACTAATGCACAAATATTTCGACAAATTAAACTACAAAGTGTACGCAATATATTAATTAGATTGTATATATTAATGTATAATAATTTGTTTTATTACTATAATAGTTTAGGAACTTAATAAAATTGTAAGATATTTCTTTGATTGTTACCTAAAAAGTGTATTTCACCAGTGTCTGGTAGCAATAACATTATACTCTTTTATTTATCACCATAAAGTACTATCAGCGAAAATATTCAGTGAGTTGGATGGTTCGAAATATGAATTATCATAAATAGTTCTATCTAGTTATTTATTTCATAATAAAAAACATAATAAAGATAATGTGTATCATCCTTAATAAATAAACATTAAATTACTCGAAAAAACTGTTTATAAAATTGATATTTTTAAAAACATATGTTTCATTGGTATATAGAACTAGGGTTGTGACAATATGCGTTTACCCAGGTAGCAATGAATGTTATTTAAATGTTAGAATAATATTATCCTGTAACCAAAAGTAATGTTATTTTCAATGTTAAAATAACATTATAAAAATGTTATATTTTCAATGTTAACATAATATTACAACCGAACCTTGAAATAACATTGGGAAATAATATTGAATGTTATGTTGTAATATTAATATAACATTTAAAAAATGTTTAATAATGTTATTTTGATATTAAACAAATGTTATCTAACATTTGTTTATTACGAACAAACCTTATAATAACATTGGGATATAATATTTAATGTTATGTTGTAATATTAAAATAACATTTAAAAAATGTTAAATAAAGTTATTGTAATATCAAAAAAATGTTAATAACATTTTTTATTAATAAAAAACATAATTTAACCATTTTTCAAATGTTATTTTAATATTACAACATAACATTCAATGTTATTTCCCAATGTTATTTTAAGGTTTGGTTGTAATATTATGTTAACATTGAAAATATAACATTTTTATAATGTTATTTTAACATTGAAAATAACATTACTTTTGGTTACATGATAATATTATTCTAACATTTAAATAACATTCATTGCTACCTGGGATATGTATGTTCAATAATACATACCAACATGTACTATGTTCAATTATACATACCAACATGTATGTTCATTAATAAATACTAACATGTATGTTCAATAATACATACCAACATGTATGTTCATTAATAAATACTAACATGTATATTTAATAATACATACCAACATTTATGTTCAATAATTCCTTCCAATTAACCTCATGAGGGAACATCGCGGGGATATTGCTGGAAGGTTATTTGCAATTGGTGAGGGAATTCTAGAAGACTTGAAGATTACAGGAAGGATAAACAAAAGAATGCAGGCGACAGTCGAATTCTTTATACACAACTGTCACGAGCATTCGATTTAGCATATCCTCCACTGTGTATGGACGTCGTACGGTACACCTCTCTGGCTTAACCCTGTGGAGGTGGCGGGGCTTCTGTCCGACTGGTGCGCACAACTTGGAGGAGGGAGTCGACTGAAGATATAATCTTTGTTTCTTACGGATGTCATGATAATTTCAGACATTTTTACTAAAAAACACCTAGCTAATTCACTTCACTCGCAACTTATTCAAGCACATGCAGGCTCACAGCACAAAGACGAAGGACGCACTGAAAACGAATATACCGCCAAGAACGTACCACATGCATAAACATGAGTAATGAAATAATAATATTTAGAAGACCAAGTAATTAAAATAATACAATTTACTCTATGGTCTAAAACATAGAAAGTAACATATTGGAATAATATAGATCAATCAATTACAATGTAAATGTTGAAATCCCTTAAAACTTTATCCGTAGATGGCGCTGGTGTTACAATGAGCGCGTGAATTTTGTGTTTCAGTTAACATGTATGTACGTAGCATAACACATACGTGAGTTGCCAGTTAGTTAATTCAATGAATTGGTAACTGTTATAAATTTGAAGTGAAAAACTGTTACAAACAATATTTAATAGGTAATCGAAATTATATTTATACTTTTAATTGAAAGTGTTCTATATGTATAACGAGAGAAGAATAGAACCCATGATAAGTAAAAGATTTCAAATTAAAATAATTGGGTACT